>CM029602.1:51785476-52352506 GCA_017311375.1 Mytilus coruscus
CAGGTGATGAATTCCTTGTGACAACCGAGTCAGACATAGAAATATAACGTTATCTAAATTGAAACCTTTGGTGATGTCTGAGTGTTAGGTAAGAGTCAATTTCCAATCAGCTATTAGGTGATGTCTAATCACTTGATATTAAAATCAACGTATTTTGTAGGAGTAACACGACGGGTGTCACAAGTGGAGCAGAATCTGCTTACCCTTCCGAAGCACATCAGATCACCCCGGTTTTGTAGGGGCTCGTGTTGCTCAGTCTTTCGTTTTCTGTGTTCTGTTTTGTATACTGCTGTTTGTCCTTTTTTTTTTTTTTTTTTTTTTTTTTTGCCATGGCATTGTCAGTTTTTTTACTTATGAATTTGAGTTCCCTTTGGTTAATGTCGCCTCTCTTCTACTAAACGTATATTTTTCATTTAGGAACTTTTAAAAATTGAAAGCAGATCTTTGATAGCCTCTGTGGAATTTATTCACAACTCTTCTAGACTATGAGCAATGTATATATAGCTTGTCAAATTGAATAGATATTTGTCTTTTGTTAAAGTACGTATGCTCACCTCTATAAAAGTTTTCTTTTTGTGTTGTTAGGTTGCTGTCTCATTGACGTATACCATACACATTCATTTATGTATATGCTCCACCAGGTATAATTTAGTGGCACATATTCCTTTGAGATGCGTAGTGTTTCTTTATTGTTTTATTTTGAGGGATGATTTTCTGTATTAATAATTTAACCTTTCATTTTACTAGTATTAAGAATGCGTGACATTTCAGTGTAAGTCCTGTATTGCTTTTAAAGTAAGCTGCTTAACTCTAACAAATGCCGTTTATGTAATCTATGAACGATTATCAAAACAGTAATAATACATTTTTCTGTTTTATTAGATATCCATTACTCACTATATATATATATATATATATATATATATATATATATATATATATATATATATATATATATATATATATATATATATATTTTAATATGAATGTAAAAGGGTCAATAAAATTTGTAACATTTAGCTATGTATTACAGTTGTTGGAATTGTAAAGAGGCGATCAAATCCGCCCATCACGTTGGGGAACGGAAATGTAGCGTTATTACTGTCGTTCTTTTATGTTAATTTAAATGATTTTACAGGTTTTGTTTTTTTTTTTGGTGAACGCAATTAACCATGCAAATTAATCATACAAAATAAAACACGCTCAAAGACCAAATATTCCACAAAATTTGACGCCAACCTCAAAATCATCCTTGTTCAAATATTCCATCTACCAAAGTACATTTCGACCAAAATATGATTTCAGACTTATATATGATTTAATGTCAAATGTCCCCTTGACAACCCTTATTTCTTAATTAAAAAAAATATTTATTAACGTATAAGTTTATTAATATTTTTGTGTGTTTGATGTGGACACCAAATAAAGAAAAACATATCTCTGGCTTAATGTTTTACAGCAGTAAACCGTATAGTATATCAGACGGAAGTGACCGGACCGAAATATGTAAAAAGACAGAGGCATCGTTTGGACAATGCACGATTAAAAAAATGCAACGAAGCAGGTTTACAGACAGAAACAAAAAAAAAAAACAAAAAAAAACAGACGTTTAATACTAGAGAACGCATTGAACTTTTGCATATTATGCTAGATGAAATTATTTTAGGGTATTTATTAACAGTTGAGAGTACCCTCACCTCTAAAATTTGAGAGCACTTCATTGATAATAAAGGAATCGGCTTTAAAAGCTATGAAGCGCAAGAGACAATAAAACCAGTTCATACCCCTTCACATATCTCACGCTCACAGCCTACTAGTCATTTTCTTTAAACCTGCATTTCAGTTATGTGTGTTCATATGTGTCACATTTATCAACATCAAAGCCATTTACGAAATGATTTATTGACATTATCAATCATCCCCCTTTTAAAAATCAAACGATTTTTTTCTTGAATAAAAAGCTAGTTTTTAAATTAGGTCGGTCTTTATTTGAGACAAATGTAACTTAACAGCTTACAACATTGAAAAACGGATTCGCACCACAATATACCAGTCTTTTCTCATTTATCTGTACCAGTGGAGGATTCAGTGGGAGCGTGGAGGGAATATGCCCCCACTTTGATGGGAAAATATATGATATTTTAGAATAAAATAATCCAAAATTGTTTTTCGATTCGCTACGCTCGGCAGTATTTATTCGGTTTTCTGGAATTACACCCCCTTTCAAAAATCCTGGATCCACTCCTGTGTACAGTTCACATTTCATTTTTCATTTAATAACACTAATGATTTTAAATGAACTTTGAAAAGGAGGCGAAATGATTCTTGAAGTCTGACTATAAAATGTTATAAAATCTTAGAAGTGAAATTTTTTTTCACCATTATTAATATAATTTTAAGCTGATTTTACATTATACGACCACACATGCTCTTATCTAAGAACTTCCTGGTATAAATGACAACATATGAAATTTTAAATGTTGTTGAAGTGACATTTGAGAATATCAGACATTAAACTTGGGGCAAAGAAATCTATAGGTGCGTTTTATGATGAGTTTATTTATAGTAATCATAGAATAATATAACATGTCTTTGAACTTTATTGAAATAATCGTCTAGAATATGATTGTTCCTAAACCCACTGACTGTTACACTTCCGACAATCAATCAGAAAATTAGATACATGTTACTGTTATCATGAGTTGGCCGATCTCATTACTGATACATCAAACCAATAGGTTATTATTTCGGTTTAACAGGAGGTGGGGTTACCAAGAAGAAAATACAAAACCATAAGTCGATTAAAATGCAGACCAAAAAAAAAAACACGAAAGGCCACGCTACACAGGTAACTAAAGATTGAGCAGTACAAACCCCGCCAAAACTGGGGTTGAACTCATTTGTCCTTGAAGGATAAAAAGTTCCTGTTCCATTAGTTACACCTATCGCGATACTCATTATAAGTAGAAATTCGGTGATAAGTCGCATCCGGTGATGTCTAAATCGAGGAAAAGAGGACGGACTCTAGCTTCGAAAAGTAGAACTTATCCGTTTATCTTTAACAAAGTTAAACATATATATATATATATATATATATATATATATATATATATATATATATATATATATATATATATATATTGTTTCTGAGAAAATATTTTTATCAATTTACATTCTTACGTTCCTATTGTGAACTTTCAATTTTACAAGGCAATGGAGTCTATTTCTTACAGTTGATACTCTATTGCGGTTATTGTGTTTCTTGACTTCCATGATGATAAGTTCCTGCTTACTAATAAAGTGGCTGAACCAAGATTTCAAAATTGTAAAGTTGAAGGTTATTTCTTCGAAAGTTTTACAATCTCCATCGTGACTTAAATTGGTTCGTTATACAATTTTTGTATCACAAATGTCGATGGACATGTTTTGTTTGTTGAACCAATAATGCGTCCTTTTCTCCGACTTATTATCGAAGTTTTACCAGCCACGAACAATAATACGGGTGTCATTCTTTCGATTCACCAGACTTTACTCTCGGATTTTTTAGTTGGGGTCGAGTTGGTCGATCTTAAACTTATGTGGAAAGTTTTATGTACAGTAACTATTTTCTTTTTGTTTTTCATTTCTTATAGTCACTTTATTTTCCGATCTTCTGGTTTCTTCCAATATATCTTAATTGGTAGAATAACATTTTACTTAATATTCGTCGATTTTTCCAGATAAATTGACTTTGATCCGTATATTTAAATTGTTAGTACTTTTTTCTTCATTTCATTATTACCATTTTTTATTGACAACTCATATTTCGAGTTTTATTTGGTTTGATTTAGTATTTGAGAAATATGAACACAGTCACCATTATGTTTACGAAATGTTAAAATCATTATCTGAGAACAAATCTGTATATTAAATCTGTGGTCTTGTGATTTAGCTGTTGAAAAGTATATCTCGAATTTCACTATGGATTGCTTTCTACCTTCAACCGTTCTATTTACAATCATTCACGGAAATTTAAGACAAAATATGAAGAAATTTTCGTTGTGTTCCAAGAAATATTTATTTGAAATATCAAAAGTGTTTTTGTCTTTGCAAAAGTTTTATGTCGTTAAGGTTATTCGCTCCTCTGTTTCAAAATAACAAGCTTTTTAAAAGACTGTGATAAATTGTTAGAATATAAATAAGGGAACTTAAAAATTAGAAAAAAATGATAGGTCCGTGTCCTTGTTTTTGAGATATAATCAATTGAAAATTTGGTGGGAAATGATTCTCTCTAGATTTTTCATACATTAAACATTGACACCTTTTTTCTTTCAAAAACAATGAAAAATAACATGTATTTCATAAGATTTTCAAAAATGGATTTTAAAACTATATGTAAGTTATAAAATTATGAAAAGAAAAGTAGGGGTAGGCGGACAAAATTTGTATTGGCACTACATGGATAAAACTAGAGGATTCCGAATATCTGACAAAGAGTCAAAAACAAGAGTAGCGAACATCCTTAACAGATCTTTGATAGTCTATGTTCCCTCTATTTGCAGTTGATCTCATCGTGGCATTTTAACGTGAAGTATAATAAATACAGTTGTTTTTGTAGATAACCAATGTCGCCATGAATTTTAAAAATATTGGACATATATCTTCTCTTGTTTATTGTGTTTATAGGTTGCTGTCTCATTTACAATTATGGCGCCTGTTTTGCATTCATTTCATAAGTTTTGCCTTTTTCGGAAAATATGTAAGTTTGTGAACTTTTCCACCAATTTAGCGAAAACGCATGATTTCAATGTTTAATAAAATATTATTCTAAGGGACATTCAAAACCCATAAGTCGTAGAATATTAATTGCTTATTGATATTGTAAATATCACCTGCGAGTCTCAAGCTTTTTGTCTAGTGAGTGAAGCGAACAAGCTTTAAAATAGTTCATATTGTGATGAGCACCTGGTATTCAACAATTTCAATATGATGACATAATCAATTTATCGGATAGTTTTTATGTGGTTTTTTTCCGTTCTAGAAACAATAGTTTTTTCTTAGTTTACCAGCAAACCGAAAGGGGACTTAATAAGTTCTGGTCAAGCATTATTACGCCCGATAAAGCATATTTGATATAACAAATTCGTGATATATAATTTCGTGAATAGCTGAGCAGATTGCCACAGTAACAGCTAGGAAGACATATAAAGAATGTCTATGTAATATGCAATTGTGTGTTATACAGTTTAATCGTATACTCCGCAAAGATCGATGTGTCAAGTTCTGCATATGGTATAAAACCGAGGACTACTGACTTTAACCAAACAACAGGGTAAAATAAAGGTTTTAAAATGTTGTTCATAGTCGATAGTGTTATCGGCCTGGTGCGGCTGTTTGTCGGGGCCTGGTGTTCGAAAGTATCTAATGACTAAGAAATGCCTTACGATGGTCTTAGGACACGCCATAGTCGTAAGATATGTTTTCGAAAGTGTCCTAAGTTATGATATGTCATAACTTTTATCATAAACTTAAGACACCAAGCGACATGACTTATGATAGTTTTATGATTAACATATGAGAGATTTTTATGAAAAGACAAAATTTCTAAATGTAGTCGATGCCATCTACGTTACACATATTCGTATAAAAGCTCCAATAGAGGATGAACACCTCTATGTAAATAGACAAAAATACAATTCTATCAACGTTCAAGCTGTTTGTGATTCAGAATACCCTGGTGCATCTCATGATTATTTTATTCTGACTAATTCAAATCTGTATGAATTATTTAACTGAAGACAGTTAAGCATTACAATTTGAATCTCCTGCGACGTATTTGTTTTACTCCTTTTCTTACTCATGATTATGTATGATAAATAAATATATACAAGTCTAAATTGAAAACAACGTTCAAACCTATGATTGCGTTGGATAAAAACTGCAATTTTTATACGTGTGCATGCAAAACAAATTTCTTAGTAGAGGGGTCTATATACAGCACAAACAACCATTTCCAAAAGACAAAAAAAGTGAAAAAGTATATTTTAACAAAACGCATTTGACTAGCAGGTCGAACAACGGATGTTCTTAAACCCTGCTGACTGCCATGGCGATTGCTAAATAAACGGATCACCAGATGTAACAGAATGGATCTTAATTATTAATTTAATACCAAACAGAAAACAATAAACTTGCGGAAAAGATGGTATACCGCAAACATGAGGTGCAAAGATTTGTACACCATATCCGGATTTCGACAATTAATGTCTCTTCAGTGATGTTAGGAATCGAAACGGTATTTGGAAGGCCATATAATTTACCTCAATTTAGGATTGACTCTTGAATTTTGAAGAGTCGAAATAGGATGAACGGATTATATAAACCCGAAGGCAAATATAATACAAGCCCAAACGAAAAAATATAAACAAGTCTAAATTGAAAACAACGTTCAAACCTATGATTGCGTTGGATCAAAACCACAATTTATATATATATATATATATATATATATATATTAGTTTATTAAAGTATTTGCAGGGGCGGATCCAGCCATTTTCAAAAGGGGGGGTCCCAACGAAGGATACAAGGGGGGTTCCAACTATATGTCCCCATTCAAATGCATTGATCGTCAAGAAAAAGGGGTCCAACCCCGGACCCCCTTCCTGGATCCGCCACTGATTTGCACGGGCAGTTCGTTAAGCGGGTACTCGGTGTACCAAACCTTAAAAATATTTTCAATTAAATAACTTGTACGACTTTGCTCCCAGCAGAGCTATAGAAAAACAGTACATTAAGTAATAGTTATCCCATGAGGACGCGGTGTGTCAGTGTAAGATTACCCTGACGGCCGGAGGCCGGAGGGTGATCTTACACTGACACACCAAGTCCGAGTGGGATAACTATTTTACATCCAAGCTCTTCTAGACTTTATGAAAAAAACATTTAAGCTTCATAACATCTAGTTCAGAATGCCATACAATAATTATAATATACTTTATATATTACTTTATAGTATATATCCTTTATGAGCCCAGGATACAATGTTTAAATATGTTAAATTAACAGAGAGTTTGTATCCAGTCGTCCTGGTGTAGAGGTATGTAATGTGGCTTCATATGTTAAAGGTCTTGAGATCGATTACCGGCATAGACACTGGAAATTTAGTTGATTTTTTCTACATAAATTTTGGAAGTTGGTCTTTATTTCGCTTAACTATTTCTAAGTTTTATTGTGTGTTCGACATTCCCGCCAAAATATTACAAAACAAAAAAAAAAGCATGCAGAACAATTAAACCATTGTGGTGACGTCAGCCTATTCATTTACCGTGGATTCTTTTCTAGAATCAACGCTTCCTAAATCTGCCGCTGAAATGGACTCACCAAATTATATTCAATTGTTTCCTTTGTTAGTCTAATTTCATTAAGTTTGAAATGGCTAATTTACTGATTTCTGTTCGCTAATGGAATTAATTTAAAACTTACCTTTATTTTTGTAATTTGTATATGCCTTCACTGGGAATCGAACCCTTCCTTGAAATCTGTTATGAATGACTGACATTAACACATCGACGAAACCTCTCGGCTACCAAAGGGTTACAACTTAGATGTCTATTATATATATATAAATGAACATCGGACACATAGGGTTGTACCTTTATATATACACAATGGGCAGTCGTATAGTATAAGTTGGTAGCCGCGAGGTTAGCATGCTTAAAATCAACGAGTTAAAAGATAGGGATTTGTCGGTTTAGGTTCGAATCCTGTATTATCTCTGTTGTCCGAATTCTGTTTTTTCTTTCTAATTTTGCATGTTATAGTGGATATTTTTGTAATAATATTGAGTTTTACCGTTTATTTTTGAATGATTATTGGCTATTTCACATGTTTGGAACAAAATGATTACATTCTATTTGTCAATTTTGTTGTATAAATATAGTATGATTTCATCTGTTTTACTACATAATTTTACAAATGTTTGTTCGCAAATTCCTATGCGAAAAAATCGTGATGTGCCTAGAGTGCTAGAAATTTCGGTAACATACTTATCATATATACTTTATATATGCTCTTTGGTCGGGTTGTTGTCTCTTTGACACATTCCCATTTCCATTCTCAATTTTATTAGAAATAAGTTCGAATATGTCTTATTTTGTAAAAACAGATAATATTAAGATGCCTGATAATATAAAGATCTTTAAAGGTAGAAGTGTTATATTTGTATTTTGTTAACCAATTAATTGTGATCTGAGATTTATCAATGCATCGTTGGACACGATAACATGGTTATTTAAACTCTCTTACAATACCTTCTAATTAAGAAAAGGCTTTAATTTTGAAAAGAAATTAACACAATAGTTTAAGTTATAGATACAATGGATAAGCGTAGATTCATGAAAAACAAACCATTCGCCCTCCGGGCTCATGGTTTCTTTTTCAAGAATCCACGCTTATCCATCGTTTCTATATAACAGAAACTCAAGGTATGGTGATCTGGTAGCGGTGATCTGACTCAGATCACTCCTGTTAGAGCTTTACTACAATTTGACGAAAGGTATGTACGCTTGACGAATCATACGTAAGACTCGTTTTAGGGATCCTATATTTTAACATATTTGTGTTATCTTAATCGAAGCAACATGGAACTTCGATGATGTTTCATCTTAGTGTTTGCCTATTAAGGACTAATACACTGCATGTAATGACACGTGTTAAACTGGATTTTCGTAAGACAAAGGAATTTCTTGACGTACATGTATGAAAGGTAAAATAATAATACCACCAGGGGAAGGAGATTTATAACTCTACAAAATTTCCTACATATAGGCTCGTCAGGAGAAAAATACTCCATAACCAAAAGAAAGGTCCACAATTATTAGATAATTAAAACAAATAAACGACGTGTAAAAGATAGTTCTGATCAACTGAAGATAATAAATAGTATTATTAAAATCTGTCCCCTAACGTCCCTGCGTTGAACCTCTTTAAGTAATTGTGCAGCCCGATAACCAGTAAAATAGACAGCATTTCAGTGCCGAATTTATTTGTTATCTGCTATAATAAGCAAAACAAACTCCGAGAATATATATCACACAAAAAAATTGTGTAAAATATTCTGACCAGTAGAAAATTATCCCCTTAATATAACAGTAAATAAAAACGATGTTCACAGTCGGGAGCATACATTCATTTACATAAGCAATTGAGTCTAGAAGAGAGGTCAACATACAGTCTTAAACAATAGACACTGTACGAAATATCAAGCTCTACATAGTTCCGAGTCTGAGTAAAGATGTCAACATATAGCCTATATAATACTAAGGCAACGACCATTAACTTTGAAATGGAGGGGAGGAGGAGGGGCTAAGTATTTGTTCCGTTTCACTTTTGTTTTCTGCGATCGCAAGAGTCTCATTTTTAAAATATATAATAGTAGTATTAATAGAAAAAACTTCATCACAAAATCTTTTTCCCTAGATTTAGTTCACACTACTTTTCAAAATATTGCAGCATCCTTGTCTTGCAAATCACGATGATCCGCGTTGACAATTTGATGATGGCATACTCATTAAAAATAAAAATAATTGTGAATCTTGTCGTTAAATTTAGAGTATATTGTATCATACTTAAATAATTTCATTAAAATGTTAATTTTGAAACCCATGCTTGAACAATTCCCGCGCAAATGTGTGTAATCGTGGTAAACAATAGTAACGTATCGGACATAAGTGTATTAGAAAATTTTTCTTTAATTCAGATATCAAAAGCGTGTTTTATTTGCAATTTGCTTAAATTTTTAAAGACAAGTTTAATTCAGAAAAGAATGTTGTTTAACCGGATAAAACATAGACCCTCAGCACTATCGTAGAAATGTGTTATACATGCTCCTTTACGTTCGTTCGTACCTTTCGTCAAAATGTAAGAAAGCTCTGTTAGAACAAAGGAGTTGGGATGTAACGGGTGTAACAATTCTAGTAAATTACTATTCATACATGTATCAGTACACTAAGGGATTGACCATTTAACTTCAAAAGGTTTTTTTACTAAAAGTAAAGTAAAAGGGGGGTATCTTCTTTTCTGAGTAAGAAAATTATTTAGTTTTTCAACGCTATCACCAAACTAAATAATTTTCTTACTCAGAAAAGAAGATACCCCCCTTTTGAAGCTGAATGGTCGGTCTGTTAATGGTTTTTTTCCCCAATATATGGACATAAATAGTATTCTGGGCAATGCTGAAAGTAAAGAAATGCTGGTACCGACATTTATATTTAAAAAAAAGACAGGAAATATATATAAAAAATCAAATCCAATCAAAAGATAAAATCCCTATCATATGGAACGCCACAGCTGTCTTATGTGGAACTCTGATATAACTTTATGTCGTTTTATTATTACTTGATGATATTTTGTCTTTACTTAATATGGTTTTGACATTACGTAATGATGTTTTGATATAACTCAATATGGAATAGTCATTACTTAATGATATTTCGATATTACACGATATGGTTTCGTATTGACTTGATATAGTTTTGTCATTACTCAATATGGTTTTGTCATTACTCGATGTGGTTTCACCATTATTTAATGTGGTTGTGTCATTAGTCAATGTGGTTTTAACATTACTTGATGTGAATGTGACTTAACGTTATGTAGTTGTTTCATTACATGATGTGGTTTTGTTATTTCGTATTGATGATTTGCCTATTCTTTATATGGTTTTAACATTTCGCAATGATGTTTCAAAATTTGACGATTTTACACTACATGATGTGTTTGTTCCATTATTTGATGTGGTCCTGTCATTCTTTGATGTGGTTATCCCATTACTTGACGAGGTAAAACCACGTGACCAATTCGGAAAAAATATGTTCTATTTTTAAACAGATTTCAATATATCGTTTGTTTAATGTGCTTTGGATGGGTGTCGCTATCCATTGAGTTAAAGTTCAAATTAAAGTTCAGTGGTTGTTCAGAGTTATTTGGTATGAAAAGGGAACGGCAGATAATAATAAGAAAATAAGTATTAAAAGTTTATAGTATTTCGGACATAATTGGGATATCCCCAAACCACTTGGTCCTGTTGTTTTTATCCTAAGTTCTCAAACGGAAGCAGTATTTTGTAATAAATTTGTAAAATATTCCACGGAACCCTGTGTCTCGCCTGATATTGCTGCTGTAAGTGTAAAAGCGTCATGTTGATCGGCTGTACATTTATCTATACATTTATCGGTAAAAAAAAATGTTTTTCTGTAGATGCTTTTCTTGAAATTGAAGAATAACTCCTATACAAGTTTTGAAACACTTCATGGAGGTTTACAAATTTATCATGTCAAAACAGTTTACATGTAATTCGGTTTTATTTAACTAAAACAAAACTGTATGGTTTTCAACAATGAGCAAAACCCATACCCTATAGTAAGCTATAAAAGGTCCCGAAATGAAAATGTAAAAACTAAAATCTAACGATCTATAGATAGATAGATAGATAGATACTTTATTCTCTAAAACTAAATACAAGTTTACAGAGAAACATACAATATAAATACAGATACAATAGTCGAGGTAAACAAATCCAGTATGATGTTCTAAAAGTAATATACATGGCATACATGTTTAGTAACATGTATAATGAAAGGTTAAACTCAATAGAAATAAAAAATGGAGATGGAGACGCCGACGCCACTATCGACGACGAAATATAGGTTTGTTGTGTCTCACTGCCGCTACATTGATGTCGCAGGCTCGAAACAAATCAAAAGACTTGAACTTTATTGTTAACAAATGAAACACTTCAAATCAACTCACACTAAAGTTACAGGAAACGGGGAAGAGGGCTCGGACTAAGCGACAAAGCATCAATACTATAAAACAAGAATTCTCCGATTTTGTTTTGCGTAAATGATCATTTGAACTTATACGAATATCAATCTTTTATTTGTAATCAATTGATCTACCTCGCGCTAATTGAAAATAAACTTTTGGAATATCTGTTTAATATGTGACGACGGAAATGTTCCAGTGGTCGTAACCATAAAACCGTCATCTTTTCTTTGAAAGTAAACTACCAAATAAAACCAAATCACTGGGTTTGTACTTTCTCGAATAACACGACGGGTTCCTTTCTGGAGCATCCGAGATCACTCCGATGGATTTATATTACCCAGTCATACCGATATATTGAAACAGCCAAATGAAACTGTTTTGTATGCCACCGCAACTGAAAGGGGGGGGGGCATATTGTTTTACCCCTGTCCGTCCGTCCGTCCGTCTGTCCGTCCCATTATGGGTATATAGTTATTCCGCATAACTTCTCCTACAGTTTGAATCCCAGGAAGTTTTCTCTTTACTGTCTGTCTGTCTGTTTGTACATATATTGAAGGTGTGGATGTGGTCAGGGTTTTATTTTTATTATCTTTTGCTCTTTTGGGAGATAAATGAACATTTTTTGTCATTTTCTGGTATAAGCAGTTAAATGAGTTGAGTGGGGGCATCACTTTGTCTAGTTTACATTTTTTCTCGTGTTGTGCTGTTACACAACTGTAACAGTCCGATGTAAGGTTAGGATTTAGCGCTCACATACATGTTAAACTCCGCCACGTGCACTTTCTTTATGTACCTGCCCCAAGTCAGGAGCATGAAGTTCAATTGTTGTCGTTGTATAAATGTGTGTCATTTCTTTTTGTAGATTGTTTATTTATAAATAAGACCGTTTGTTTTTCGTTTGCATTTTTCACATGTTGCATGGTGGCCTTTGTAGCTGACTATATGGTGTGTTGAAGGCTGTACGGTTGCCTATATATGATTTCTTACATCCACTGCATTTATACTCTGATGGATAGTTGTCTCATTGTCAATCACACCACATCTAACTTTATTTCAACTTCTATGTTGCGTTTTGTATACTGTAACATTGTTTATCTTTTGTACGCATACCCAGGAGCCCTCTTTTCGGAAGCCCGAGCAAAAGTCCTTGTTCCACGATAGAAAATTTAATTACGAACTCATAAGATAGCTCGAATTTCAACTCAAAATCTTAATTAATCTAAATGAGACTTAAATTCGAATCTTACTCAAACTCTACCTCAAAAAATGACTCAAATTTAATGTTGTAACTAGAACTCTACCTCAGTTAAATGTGACTCAAACTCGATGTCCAACTCGAAACTCAATGCTAACTAAAACTTTAATTCTAATAATGACTTGAATTCGAAATCGAAGACTAACTCAAAGTTTAACTCAAACTGTAACCCGAACTTTAATTTGAACTCTAATTCGATGGATGGCCACACTCATCCAAGGCACATACAACATGGAAATCTATCTAAAAATAGAACAGGTTTTTCCGAATTGGTCACGTGATTTTACCTCATCAAGTAATGGGATAACCACATCAAAGAATGACAGGACCACATCAAATAATGGAACAAACACATCATGTAGTGTAAAATCGTCAAATTTTGAAACATCATTACGTAATGTTTAAACCATATAAAGAATAGGCAAATCATCATTACAAAATAACAAAACCACATCATGTAATGAAACAACTACATAACGTTAAGGGCATACGATACAGTTACAGAGGAGGTAATGACGTTGCTAACGTAAATTGTTATTTTCGCGACGTCAAACTATGACTTATCGGGAAAAGATTCAGTTTTCGACTGATTTTTATCATTCAAACTTATTTAACTTGAAAACGAGTTCATGGACCCCTCTTTTTTAAAATGCAATTTGGTTTGATTACGCGAGAAGATTATGTGTGCCAATTTTCATGAAAACGTAAATAGTGCAATTTTTTTAAATTTGATAAATATACAGCAAAAAGTGATGTTTATTTTCTACATTCATGAACATTTGATAAATATGAGTTATTTCTGCATAAAAATGTATAAATTTTAGGATACTTATAAAATACAGAAATTACCAATTATTTAACAAAAAACAATTTGTGTTTATCTTTTAAAACAAAAAAGTTATGTCTTTCTTTCGAAAGAGAAAATACGGCCACAAATCCGAATTTTGAGCAAATATACCAAATTTCGACCTCATTTTACTCAAAAGTAGCACATGAAGGTATATTTTTATTACATATTTGATTTAATCAGGTAAAAATAGTCTATATTGAAATTTTATCAAAATGTAAATACGGGATCAAAACTGTATCGTATGCCCTTAAGTCACATTCACATCAAGTTATGTTAAAACCACATTGACTAATGACACAACCACATTAAATAATGGTGAAACCACATTGAGTAATGACAAAACCATATTGAGTAATGACAAAACTATATCAAGTCAATACGAAACCATATCGTGTTATATCGAAATATCATTAAGTAATGACTATTCCATATTGAGTTATATCAAAACATCATTACGTAATGTCAAAACCATATTAAGTAAAGACAAAATATCATCAAGTAATAATAAAACAACATAAAGTAATATCAGAGTTCCACATAAGACAGCTGTGGCGTTCCATACTATCAACTCACCAATGCACGATTGATCCTATAAATAAAAAGTGTCCGTGTAATACATGTTCAGATATGCAGCAAATCTTGAAGAAAAATCATTCAACTTGTGTCATTAATTTTGGACGGTAAGCTGCGATTGGGTCATATAGTGACATGTCTTTAATCCTGATCAACAATATCAGAGACATATAAAAAACTATAAGCATGAATATTTTTTAAATCCAAATTATATGCCTATATAAATCTAATAACTAGACAATGTCCATTTTTCATAACATTTCATCCACTAATGAAATAGGAAATTCATTCTTTTGATACTATTATATTGTTATTCAATTCATCTATATTGAATTCATATATTTGGCGGCAAATGTACGATTTTTTACGATTTATTTTAAGGGGGAATGGGGGATGGAATGGCACATCCTGCATTTTTTCAACAAAAAAAAAAGGATCAAGCCTGTTTATTTTTAATTTAGCTACCCCTTTCCGTTTTTCCCGAATAAAAATCAAATGGTAGCTTGCTTACCTCTGAAATCTTTACTTACTTGCGAAGTTGCATTTTAAAAAGTATCAAAAGTGTATGTAACATTCATCTTTTAATGGTTCTTTTTTTAAATAGTTATTATATTCTTAATATTTTTAGAAAAAAAACTCGGCTGAAGGGAAGTGAAAAAAAAATGTGCTTAAACTATAACTTACGTTAACTGGTATATGGCCATTGAAGTTTCTAATATGTTTAGTTTTGCTACCTCTTCTAAATGCAAAATGTACTTCTTCTTTCTTGAAACGTCGTACAAGTCAGATACAAAACAAAGGTAACAAAAAACAGGCCAGAAACAACCTGCCGTATAGTTTTTCTGCTATAGCCTCGGACCTTGACCTGACTACTCGTGCAGAAAAACTATCCGGCAACGGTTGTTACCGGCCTGTTTCTTTGTTACCTTTGTATTGTATCTAATACTTACACTTCATGTATAATGATAATACATGAATGCGAAGTTCTAGAATTTTATTATATATATACAAACTAAATTTCAACAAATTATCAACTCAGATTTTAATTCCTTTTCATATATAATTTCATGTTCATTATAATGAAAAAATTAAAAATCGTAAATAATAAGAAGGTAATAAACTTTATTTTATACTTATTATTTTTATAGTTATTGTTATCATTTTTAATTATTATTTAAAATAAACGAAATATGTTCACTTATGACAGTCATAAGAGCAGAATAGGTATGACCACCTTAAGACATCTTTGTTTTACATTCTATGGCATATCGTAGGACAGCCATAAGATGATCATAACATTTTGCTGATGTAAAATAAATATCATAGAACTTTCAAACTCTTTAAGGGCGTACATGGAACATGCATGCAATGTCTGAAATATACAAATCGGACATGGTATTATCTGGGACTATTATACTAACGGGACTGGAAACTGTTACACCAATCAGTGTAATCATACTCAACATCACGGTCGTTAGAACGAGACTTTACCTGCGCGAGATTTATCGATACGCCATATTGTTTTGACAGTGACAGCGTGTCTTGATCGTATAATCTTTGCTTTTATTTTTAATAGTTATTCGAAATGATAATCCTTAATGTAAACACGATTACTTTAATGATAAAAGATATCTCGATCTTTGACAGTTGTTATTAATCACCAAATCCCGGCTTAAGTGTAAAAAACGACATCTAAAGGTTGAATTTTTTTCAGGATGATCATAGCAGTCGGAAAGCTGACCCCGGTTTGACCCCATTTCTTAAAGCAACAATGGAAGTCATGTGATTACCATATATGGGCATTTTTTACGAAAAAGTGAAGCCCGTTTTTGAATTTGTAGATTTTGCATGAATTAAAACTAATTTGCTTTTAACTGAACTTTCTTGAGTATATAAGAAATATATTGATCCACTCAATTATGGATTAAACTAATTTTTCTCTCAAAATGTGTCTTCAAAGTCTAGGTGTTGACCAAAAAATCGGTCACTGGAAATTAAAATCGTAGTTTTCTTTCTTAACTTCTCGGAAGCTATGCTGAATTTAAATTATGTTATGTAACATAACTTTGACTATGATATGTCAAATTTGTGCCACTTAATACGCTGTAATACGCAAATGTGCCACTTCGATGTGTCGATATTTCTGACGAAGCGGGGCCGATAGTAATTTACGAGTTACGTCCCTTTGTTTGACACTCTCATGATCAAACTATTATTATATTGAGCACCATATGCTGTTATTTACATGAGGATATTATTAAAATAATTTTATTGAATATATTTTGATACTAAAGACATGTGCAAAAAAATTAGCTGAAAATCACTTTTCAGAACTCAGTCTCAGTGAAATACTCAAATAGGCCCTAGGCTATGTCACTTGTCAGTATGTACCATAATATTATTATTCCAAGAGTTAATTTAATATTTATATTTTGGTAAGTATTTATACTGCTGTAACCAAATTATTTCAACACAGAAATAAATTTCTACTTTAATCATACAAGGGGTAGCCAAAATATTCATGAATAATGGATCAAGACAGGATTAAAATGATCAAATACAGGAACTCCTTTTCATTACTGATACCTGATCCTACCTTTTTCATTTAAACTTGAACGAGACCATACTAATTTTGATAATGAAAGTATTCTGAATGTAAATTCTTCATTATTTGAAATAAAAGAAAATTAGTTTGCAATTCTTGTATGAACAAACTAAATATAACAATAAATTTTGTCTCACTGATTCCATGCAGATTCTAATGAATAGACTCAAATAATAAAAAAACCACTAAACCAATAAATAAATGGTTCTAATCATGAACTTGAAAATAGATAAGAACAAAAAGACTGGTCTAATATTTTTCTTCTTCTATTTAATTTTTTTAACAGTTATGCATTTTATATTTATATAAAAGTATTTCAGAGCAGATTCTTAGTGCTAAGTCAACAATATTATGTTTTAGATCACAAGTCATAAGTAAGTCACACTTCATGTCAGTATGAACATGCTTTGAATAAGAGTGATTAAAATGCTAGTCTGAAAGAGGACAAGATTTTTCATTTACCTTTGGCAGTTTTGCAGGATTACTTCATCACGAATTTTTTATAATATTATTAACGATGAATGAGTTTTGGTTAAGGTTGTGTAAAGACAGTATACGATTTCCTTACCTTGTTTTAGTTAAGTCAAACAATTCACTGACTTAAAGAGAATAATTAATCCAGTCAAATATTCACAGCTGAACTCGCCATTGCTTTTTAAACAAACACACTAAATGTGTGTACATTGTGTAAAGATGCAAGTTGACATCGATGTGTAAGATAAAAAACTACAATGTCAAAAATGTCTTTCGTTTGGAATTTAGTTCGAACGGGGTTTCCTAAGGGGTGATAGAACGTTAGACTTGATTTTGTTTTAACTTTGAGATACTTATTATTATTTTTATATAGTTTGTATATTCTTTGTTTATCTGGAAAAGAAAGAAGAAAAAATAACAGACAATTTCGCATAATTCTTAAACGACGATCAAAGGCATTACGTTATTTTTAAAGACGGACAATTTATAACATGTTTAAGTATTATTTTCTTTGATAATAAGAACCATGCTTGAAAAATCGAAAGAAATCTATTTCTGACCCTAATGGCAAGTAAGAAACAGAAAAAAGAAAAAATTCCAAATTGGCGCCAAATTATTTTTTCCGCGAAATTAACGCAATTTCAGAATGGCGGGTTTTAATATCAGTCCCATTGTTGTCTTAAGAAAGTAGCAACAACGGTCGTTTCTAAGGGCTTGCTTTCCGACTGATAGCGTCGGGACGCTGGGAAAATAAGTATGATTCATAAAATTTCTTAAAACTGTTGATTGAAAAGAGATACGCGAGTTCGGTTTGTTGTAAAATCATATTTATAGGTTATAGGTTGGATTGGCCTATTTTTATTGTCACTTTTAAAGTGAAAAGTGGAATATTAATCTCATTCTCATTACAAACGGAAACCACATGCAGGGTTCAAATAAATTATACTGTTCCTATAAAACTGCTTACTCCTATTTATATGTGCAATATTTGTATTAAAATCAGGGTGCTTTTGCTTAGTAATGGTCTTCGGGTGGCATAAGCATATGACTTCGTGAAAATATGTTCAATAAGTTCCACAATCAGAACTACAAAAGTAGGCCCTTTCACTGCTATTGCTGCCATATTAAAATTTATGTGTAAACACAAAGTTTAGAAAAGTTCAAAACAATGTGGCTATATTTTTATTAGACGCCTGTTAACTTTTGTTATAGGGATTAATTATGAACTGAAATTGTCAACATTGGTTTTTATTGCACATTTATTGTTTTTATTAGGATTAATTATGATCTGTTAACTTTCGGCAACACGTTGTTTTCTTAGCGGCCAAGTAAAGCGCCGGCATTTCGACTTTATTTGTTTTATTTTCAACACTAATATATTGACTACTTATTAATAATTTTCGTTAACAATAAGAAAAGTATTTATCTTTCAAAACTACTTGTTCCAAGAACTTGTCCCAGTTTTAACCGGCATTAGTTTATTCCATTGTGAAAACATTTATTTCAAGTAAATATATTTAATTTGTTAAAATAGTTTTATTATTCATATATTTTTTTTTTTTTTTTTGCATTTAATTTAATTTCAATTTCAAATCCACCAATTTTAACGGTATTCTATAAGCTGACTTGTTCGCCAAAATCAATTGTTTACATGTACCAAGGATTTGTATAGTTAACTATAGCTAACTATACAAATCCTTGCATGTACCGAAGGCTAATTAACCACGTGGCACGATAAGCTGTCAATCAAAACAAAAAATCAATAATCCGCTATCGGGACAATGAAGTCTCAACAGATCGATCAGTTTCAGTCCCGTTAGTATAATAGTCCCAGGTATTATCCATATTAAATTACAGTTAAAACCTATTGTATAGAAACAGGTGTGTCACGCATACCTGTTGTCGTCTGTTCTTGCTGCGGGGAAGTTGTAATATCTGATCAAAGATGAGGATTCTTTTAATTATTGTTGTGATTTTTGCTTTCTTGGCTTTGATTGATGGTAAGGATAAAATATAAGATATATGCACTTATAGTTTAAAAGTATAGTCAGTCTTTTACACATAATAAAAGACGTGTGCAGTTGCTGATTACAATAGGCAATTAATAAGTAAATGTTGGCATTTCAAGTTAAAATATCTGCAAAAATATGTTATAATTTTAAAAAGATGTTTACCTTATCAGTCTTTTTTAGGAAATTAATTGGATATACACGATCATTTCTTTTCTTAATTTGGTACAAAATACAAAATAAACTCATCAAAAACATCTCTACAAAATACTTAACTTTTAATATAGAAAGAATTCAATTAATCAACAAAAGCAAAAAAAAAAATATTAATAATCATAATAGACGGAATGTCAATATCCGACTCATGTAGATAAAACAAACACACACAAACAATATATATATAGTATCCAATTTTAATTGTAATTATCAATTAAATTGGTAAATTTTAATTATTCATTTTAGTTATTTTCTTTTCATTTTACTCTATTGTAGCTCAGGCAAAAGTGAAGGCTAAAAGTAAGTATATTTTCTTCATGTTACACACACTTATAGTATGATATAATTACAATCGAACAAACTCAAGAAAGGAAAATCAAATAGTATCCATTTCATAAGTACATTTACAACCAACCATTCTTCTAAATGTATTAAATTATAAAATGTCGAATTCCAAATCTCAAAATATTTTTAATATAGATCTTAGAACGCGAATATCATTACAACTACTTGCTTGTTTCTAAATAAGATTTGTGTGTGTGTGCTAAGATGCATTTTATTCAATAATATTTAATAATACTGGTTACTTTAATAAAGTGATTAGAAAAATATCATACCTGTAGCTACTGATAAGGAATATTTTTTAAAACAATTTCACCTACTTTTTTTTTTAATTTCAGCATGCATCACGAAATGTGGAAAGACCATGCTTGGCTACTTCCAGTCATGCGAGTCTTGTGAAGCCTACGTCACTTGTGTTTTCCGAGTGAAATATGACCGCAAGTGTCCAGGAAAACTGAAATGGAACGACAAAACCAAGGAGTGCGACTTTTCAACACCAACCTGCGAAAAGATTTGATAGAGATTTACAATAAAGCAAAATTCTTTGAAAGCATGATTTGTCTCTGATATTTCTTTAAAACCAAAGGCAAATAATGTATCAAATTTAAACGATCAAACATAGGGTCTAATCGAATATTTTATCTGTTGTTTTTATGTGTGAAACAGTTTTTTTATTGGAATTTTCTATTGGTTGAAAACAGTATAGCGTCATCTTATTTCAAGTAGCAACACAAATCCCATCAAAAACTCGAATTGAACTAAGGTGCTCCTGCATGAAGGGTTTGCAGTGTCTGTTTGAATAATAGAAGACTCGTGCATATGTTCGTTTCAAAGACATATATAGAACAATACTATTGATTTCAACCCAAAAGGTGGTCTTGATTTAACGTTACTTTAGCTTATGTATATCTTTGAAGAACTTTAAACAACTGTCTTTATCTTTTGTCATTTGGAGAATTTGGTTTGTTGGCAGCTAGATCTTTGATAATCTCTGTAGACGATTATAGACCTTGGCATATTGAATAGTAACCTTGCTGTTGTTAAGACCTATGAATATAACACAAGGAGATGTGGTAAGATTGCCAATGAGACAACTCTCCACCAGAGACCAAATAACGTTGAAGTAAGCAACTATAGGTTACCGTCCGGCCATCAAAATGAGAAAAACGCATATCGCATATAAAGTCCCGACATGACAAAATTTAAAACAATTCAAAGAGAAAACCAACAGCTTGATTTATGTATAAAACGACAATCGAAAAAATAAATATGATATACAGCAATTAACAAACGACAACCACTGAATTACAGGCTCCTGACTTAGGACAAGCACATACATAATGTGGCAGGGTTAAACATGTCTGTGGGTGCCCAATCCTTCCACTTACCTAGGAAAATTAAATAACAGTACAATATAAGAACAAATAATAAAAATCAGTTGAAAAGGGCTTGGCTCATCAGATCGATACAAAGAAAAATAAAAACAACTAACAAAAAACACTAAAGACACACAGTACAGATCTGAGAGTACTCATGGTTAATGAAAGCAAGTTCAATCCAATAGTAACTATAAAAAAATCATGTATCCAAGACAAAATATCTATCAGTATACTTCCCATGAATTTAGTGTAAAGACATAATAAACAGTCTACGAAAAGATAAGTTTAACCTTGTGTAATGTCAAGACATACGTATCGACAAGATGTAGAACCATAAGTGTTAACAACTATACATATCAATTAAAAACCAATTGTTAGAGAACAATTGAAGGTCTTTCTACCCAAATTCACTTAAGATAAGAAAATTTGGATAAAAACAGTATGTGCCGTCTTAAATGATAGCTTATCACACACTGATTTTGAAAATACAATGTTTAAGGCACTTTTTTTTGTTATCAATTAAGGGAGATAATAATTAAGCCAAAAATATATAGTTTCTATATACTTTTGCTTTGAAAAAGGGAGATACATTGCTACTACCGGTTAATAAAATATCACTTCCGGTCTCATGTGATAGCTGTATTTACACTGATTCCAAAATATATGTATGCCTTTTAACAAAATATATGGTTTCTAGGTACTTTTCCATGAAAAAAGTGCAAAAATTGCTACTTCCGGTTTACTCAGAGTCACTTCCGGTGACATTTTTCAAGGCCATATATGTCACTTAACATTTTGTTAAAGACCCTGTGAAGTTATTGTGAACCAAGTTGAAGTAATAATCAATTAACCTTAAATTGAAACATTTCAGGGGCAATAACACCTAGAAGATGTCATTGGATTGTTTCAGACCAAATGTATCATATCTTCATCACAATAAAGCAAACATTTTGCACTAGTTCTTTTATATATATATCTTTAAAAGTGTCAGAGAAAATGCAAAAACAAGCAAAATTCAAAATTGAGAACATGACCTTGACCTTTGACCTTGACCTCATTTTCTAAGTTAGGACCCAAGGACCTCAAATAAAAAGACTCTAGGTTTATACGGCTAACGGTTTATGAGTTACAAAAACATAACGACAAATTTATTTGGTAAAGGTAGATAACTCCTATAAGACGACACGGTATTGCTTCGTTCTAAATCAGCCAAAAATTCCTGAGGATGTAACGAACAAATAGGAAGAAGAATTTTGTCGTTATCTTTTTTGGTTGCACTAGAAAAAGAGTGTTTGGGGAGATAACTCTTACAGTAAAAAAGTCTTAGGCTAAAAAGGGTGAGTTTCAAAATCGCAATAACTGTTCGATAATATCTATGAGACATCTTGCGAAACAACTTCATACCGTAAGAAAAGGGTTTGGCGGAAGAAGAAAAATAAAATAAAAATGAGAACAAAATCAAAGGGTCTTTCCACAAAAAAGTGGAACGACCTAATTATAATAGTTGGTTATATCTTAATTAATTGATAACAAATTCAATGTTAGAACCGATAAACCCACGATTATTCAAAAGTCTTAGTACAGGGTTCAATTGATAACCTTTAGAATAAGTTTACTCAAAGGATCGATAAGCTTACATGAATCATATCCAAATTTATGTGGTCTAAAACGAATTCCCCCTTTACAAATAAAAAGTGATATCCCGTTAGTTGTAAGTTTTCTACGGTTACAGCCAAACTTCCAAACCAAATCTATGTATTTAAAAAGGAGTAAGTAAACGTTTTAGCTAATTTGTGATAACAAAATCCCTGACTTAATATTTTACCAGTGATACATATAGTACATTCATTGAAATCTATATTAACAACACAGACACGGGCATAACGAAGGAGTTGGGATAGAAAAAAACACTGTTAGATGGGACCAAACGAACGTCAACCTTCAAAAAAGGAAAATTAACAATACGAAACGAAAAATCGTCCCTTTTGTCATAATTATCTTGACTTTCTAACGTTTTTTTCTTTTTGTGTCGCAGGGTTTCTGTTTTACTTGTACCAAAAAAAACTCCTTTAACTCAAATCACATGTAATATATAATACTATATCGGGTTGTTGTCTCTTTGACACATTCCCAATTTCCATTCTCAATTTTATATATAAATTTAGAAGTCTGAGGAAACTTTAACCTTAGTGGCGACCAAAGGAGTACTGAAGCGACTTGGTCTGGTGCACTTCTCGACATAAAGCAGAGATTGAATAAGACTCTCAGGCTATGGAGCAGAAATTAAATCAAAGTGCTCGGGTTGTCGGTTCAAACTACATATAGCTAGCATAAAATGCCTTTTGATAACGTCCAACAACTCTGTTTCTATACATGTTCAACAATAAAAAGATCTAAAAAATGAAATATTCAGCCTATATTCACTTGAATAAAACAGCGTATTCTAACTTCTCAAATTACAGTATTATTATACTTGGTTTAATTTACGACTTTTAAAAATTTGTGAGGAGGAAGAAAGGCCTTTGCTAAACACATTAAAGATATGATAAAAGTCATATTTATGTTGTTTATAGCGTATAATATTTTTTTAGCAGAATCATATACTATAATATCAAAATTAATGAATAATGAACCTGCAACATCATTATACTATGTCCCACTAGTCCCAGAATGGAGTATTATCAGCGGGGTGGCAAAATTGCTCGTTTCTTAGCTCGTAATTATCTGTCATCTAAAAGCTGCATAAAACAAGCTATTTCCTGTTTTTCCTACCGATTATCATAAACATTTGGCAATAAGATTTGGCTTAAGAAAAAATCTCATGTCGTCACGGCTACAAACAAATACACACATAATGCATACATCTCTGTAATACTCAGTTTCACACTAATTCTATCAATCATAATTAAGTTAACTCATTTTCATTCAGTTATATAAAGTTCTTTTAGGTATCAATTAAAGGAAATGTTGTGTATACGTCAATGAGACAGCACCTCAACGAGACGCTTTCAGAAGACATTTAGAATAAAATTGAGAATGGAAATGGGGAATGTGTCAAAGAGACAACAACCCGACCAAAGAGCAGAAAACAGCCGAAGGCCACCAATGGGTCTTCAACACAGTGAGAAAATCATAATGATACATAAATTAGCAATTAAGGACTACTAGCAGTTACTGACATTCCAGCTCCAGACCTCAATTAAACTGATTGAAAGATTATGTCTTCATCATATGAAAATCAAGCACAATCCCTCCCGTTAGGGGTTTAGTATCATGCCACCATAAAATATACGAGAAGACTGAACATAACCGGTATAAACCACTTTTGAATAAACTGTTCAGTCAAGGTTGGGTTCAACCTGAAGCTGTGTCATCATTGTATTTTCTTTTCATGTTTCGATGGTTGGCAGTAAAATGTATTCCAACTGATTTTTCTTTAGGTGTTTCGGAGTGCACGTTTAACAACTAACAACTACATAAATTAAGAGATTGTGGTCCTTGTTCAGTTGGCAGTACAATATCATACTGTCTTATTCTTTGTAGACTTTATCGGCTACCATTTATATTGCAGAATTTCAAACAGACCCTTATTTTCCAGGCCAGACAAATTTTTGTACGTCCAGAATTTTTAATATTTTAAATCTTTTTATTCACAGGCGCCATACCCAAGAATGAAGGACACTAATGGCCGATTACCCTTATCAGCGACACCCGGGTGCAATGTTTTAATGATGTTCGATTAACATAGAAAGTAATGGGAAAATAAATGGGTACCCTTCATTAATTCCTCATATCATTTTTATTAATCATCTGAATTCTTATTAACACATACGAATGAATTCTACATAGATTTACCTTTCTGGTGGTATTAAAAATCCAGTTTATCTTATCTCATTGTTAGGTCTCCGATTTTTGAAATTTCATTATCTAAATTCCTTACTCACATCAGTAAATGTCGATGAATTACATCAAAAGAAACGAGACAGCAGTAACTAAAAAATGGATGCACACTTAATATGCGGAGGAAATACTATTAACACATACCGTTGAATACTCCTGTCAATAAGCTATATTTTGATGTCAGAAAAGTCAGTTTAAATTAAGAAATTCTTAGGTCTCCGGCGTTTTGAAAAGTTGTCTTTGAAAAAATAACTTACATAAATGTAATATACGAAAACAACGTACATTAGCGAGATCATACTGTTATACATGTAAAATAAATTCCGGTAATTCTTAAATAAATGAAATAATACATAATAAGTTCAAATTCAAAGTGTTCACTGTGGCTATTTTTATTGTTCAAATAGAAACGATAAATATTGAATACAAAATAAAATTATATTTAATTATATTAAATTGTATTCGTCGGGATAACTCATCTGTTCAAAGGACATAATGGAGTTTTACTATAAGGGTTATTGTTCATGATAGTGCACAGTTCGTATAATTTCATATAATAGAGACTATAAAGATATTTTTTATTCATATTTGGTGAAACGTATTTAATGATTAATGATAAAGTATACATTTACATTTAAATAATAATAAACGATTCGCTGTTCAATTTGTTTTCACCCGTAAAACATTTTCCATCATTTGTATTTCGATAATATTTAAAGAAAATGAAAAGGTGGTATATTAAAAAAGTTCAAAATTGATATATTGTCAAATGAATTTTATTATCAGCAGGCACCCTGTTGCTTGATTGTCTTTCCTATCTCCAATTACGATGTCTTATATATGCTCAACAGGATGCCACTGTTTGTTTTATTAAATTGAATCTGATACAATACAACTTGTGTTAATTGGTGACATATGTACATGTAATGAATGTATGCACGGTTTGTTGTGGAAGTATCATCCTGTAATAACATTACATCAATGTGGTGGAACAATTAAAACAAATTTGAGAACTCGAAAACTAACTAATGCAAAAAATCTTTCAAATCACTCTTTTTAGGGAATCGTGTTCCTCGCTCTTTAGTTTGACCATGGAAGTAAATTGATTAGTGTTATCTATAGATATAGGAAGATGTGGTGTGAGTATGTATAGATAGTTTAATTTCCTGCTTTTATTTTTTTTATTTCTTCTTTTAATTTGTCATTTTCTATATATATGTTTTTTAATTACTTATGGTGCAATACAAAACACATGTAAGTTGTCTCTCGGTCATTTTAGAAATACACTGTTCAAAATGTTCTTGTGTGAAAAAATGTAACGCTTACAACACATTGAATGTTGGTTTCTGTTATAATGATGAATGTGTTGTCATTGTAAATGAATATTAAAAAGCCGATTGCTGAAGATCTGGTGACAAGATTTAATCTTATGCACAGCACAAGAGCCCTTCTTCGTTGATATGTTGGGGTTTCTTTTATTTCAAAACACATTTTGTTTGGTGCATATGCCACGACTCATAAAAACTAACTTATATTTATTAATTTAGTTTTGTCCGACGAATTTGTGTCCCTGATTTTTTTAATTTAAATTTTCGATCTTTCTTGCTGTGTGGAAAAAAATCTCAAACAAGAAAAATGTTTCCCAAGTTTTTATAATCAATTGTTCATGAACAATGTAAATTGTTTTTTTAAAGGCGATTTATTTATCAAAGACAAACTATGAATCGCATAAATGAGCTTTGATTTAGGGACGACATCAAAGGATCAATGTAGGATAAAAAACTTAATTCAAATAGTTTGGGGTGGGGTAAAAATTGCTGCAAGTTTTGTTTATTTGACATCGATTTTACATATATCTGTATTGGTCAATCAATTTTTCCCAAATTAAGTTAAGAGGGGGTGGGGGTCAGTGAAAAAACTATGTGAATTAAGTTTGTTTATCCTACATTGAACTTTTGATGTCGTCCCTTATTGTCCTGTGAATTTTTATCCGTGACTTAATTCAGGCAAATTTTCTACCTTTCTTGCACTGTTGAAAATAAGGACATCAGGACATCAAATATAAATACTGTTAGTATTAAATCGCACTGATAGCAGTTGGAAAATTTTAGATAAGTGAAAATAAGTTGAAATATGATAGAAAACTTTCAAATAAGAATTACTCCTAAACACACATAAAAAGGAGACCCACTATAAAAGCGCTTTTCACTTATCAATCAGAGAGAGAGAGAGCTCTACTAATTATCTACTGTCCAATATAAACAGATTGGGTTATCTCGCTTGGTAATGTGACATATTCTTGCACATGTTGGTGGCATGGCCCCCTTTTTTATTTTCCATTTTTTTTAAAGTATATTTTCTTTGATATTTTAAATACTTTAATTTGCTTTTGCTCTTGCTCTTGTTCACGCTATTACAATAACAATAGTTTACATATGCTGCAATTAGGATAAATGATGAAAATGTAAAACTTGTATGTAAATATGATAATCATATTTTGGGAGTAACCGTGGTTTCTTTGATAAAAAAAGGTCATGACACACTACTTGTTATTCTATTAATAGTAATAATTTACTCGAAGACCGCCTATTCTTTAAACTTATTATTTAAAAAGGCAGACATGACACAAGAAAAAACTTTGTCAAAGTTTGGTAGATGAAAATACCGGAAATGAACTATTCCTTTACCGTGTTTTAACCAAATTTACGATCGCCATTGGCAGGAAGTAAAAATTTCCAAGAATGTGATGGTGAAATGAAACAAGCAATATTTCTTCCAACAATGAATTTATTACAGGTTTTAATTTCCAAAACAACACATAATATTAGATCTTTTATCAACATAATGTAATCCAAACAAAATTGCTTTTGTCCTAAGTATTTTTGAGGTTACGTTTCTCGTAAAATAATGTTTACAATTACCCAAGGATTTGTATAGAAATCCTTGAATTATCTAAATTATTTTCAGGTTCATCACAATTATACTAAACATCGTTTTCCATGCCAGTCCTGTTATCATCCCAAGACTTGCATATCAACCTGGGACAATATGAAGGGGTCTAGTATTGGTCAACAGATAGTCACAGGACTGTCTTTCAATAATGTGTCAAATTCAGCAGTTCAGATTAACTACATGTATCCTCTAAGTCTTTCCCTAAATTTTGCCATAGTTTACACATAGTCAGGGCTCATGCTACCAGGCGACTAGGGCGAAGAAGTCGCTTTCCTGTCCGTCACTTCGCTTTGCCCGACCCTCAAAAGCGAAAACAAGTCGCCCTGTTGCTTACGATACTCGCTTTCAGTCGCTTTCGTCATCGGACATTTTCAATTTTACCAAGTTGATAAAACATCATTTTTATTGATTATTAAAGAAATTCAGACATATCGTCATTTTCTTAAGAAAAGAGGTTTAAGCATTGACTTTACAGTGTGTAGCAGGTTATTTAATAAAAGACAACTTTTATCACTGCATGCACTTCGGTACTTGTTACTCAGAGAGCGTACATCAATCTAACTTTCGGCGGCAAAATAAGTTTGTTACTTCATTTGAAAGTGATAAAAGTTGCCTCCAGTAAATGTTTAATCCATTTATTGCATTAAAAACGTCATATTCCTTTCCAAATAGCTTGTCAAACATCGTTTATTTTTGTAAATTTTCTTCGTCCGCCATTAACCGTTTACTAACTACGGATCGGAACCGGACCAGCTATGACCGAAATCCGTATTTTTACAATAATAACTACGGACGCATGAATGGAACAGCTGACAGAAGAATACTGATCCCAAAAGGAAAAACTACGCATTCCACACGCATTAACAGACTTTTGGTTAGATCTAATTGATTAATGTATATAATTCCATATAATTTATATGGATTGTTTCAAAATATTGATTAAAGTTGCTTAACTACTAATATCAATATATTATGGCCCAGCTTAACTTTGTATATCTTTTGATGAGAAACACTGAATTTCATAAACATGATAAACAAGATAGTTTTTAATTGAATTGTAATTCATATATTATAATTTCTTTACCTTTTTGACATAAAAAAAATTCTTTTTAGTGCTAGATATTTAGTTGGTAGTTTCTCACAAGAACCTAAACTTAAACAACTTTGAATTTGAACTGTTAATTTAATTGTATACTCAGATATGAATTGAACAATATAAAAAGAACATTATTTACATATGACCCTTTATACTATAGTAAAATCAAAACATTGTAGTGCAGCGAAGGAGCACTTCTCTTTCAAATCTCACCACTTCTCCCTATCAGTTTCAAAAAGAGAAGTCACTTCTCCCTATGATTCTGAAGTAGTGTGAGCCCTGATAGTGCATGTAGGGGTTTCCGTTTTAAAATCCCTTGACTTTGATGTTTTTTGTCACTCATTTCTGTTCATTTTAGTGTACAGAAATACATTTTGTAGAACATCTACTTTCAATTTGTTCGATTTATTTGCTGATATATGTAAAATTTACGGTACCTCAAATGACCGAATGACACCGTCATTATCAGAATGACACTTGGAATGACCGAATGACACCTGAAATTTTAATATTGGCACATATTGGTGACTTTTAAACATTGATTAATAAATAATATTACATTATAAGTGTATTTTATAAATTAAAAATGATTTATAGAAGCAGGTAAGTTCATAAAGATCATTATAAATATAGTGTATACATCCAACATGGCGACCAAGGAAATCACAATGGGAAAGCTAAAGGAATGATTGCATACGATCCCTCAACATGTTCATTTTGGACCACAAAAGTGGAGCCCTCACGCCATAACAAGGCAATGAACAATGTGAGGGTGGGCGCCTCCCCAATAACACCCTGAATTTATTCACATATAAGTTCCCTTTAAATTGCCCTTTTAAAGAAAATATCGAATAGTTATCTGTTTAGAATAATTATTTTTTAATTTATATATAGAAAATAACCAAGCCCTTTTAAAACTACTAAAATATCCTGCACAAGGCACAGGCTTACCTGTCGTAGTCCCCAAAAAACACTTTATTTAGGATTTATTTAAAAAAAAATTAAAACTACTAAGATATCCTGCACAAGGCACGGGCTTACCTGTCATACATGGTCTCGAAAACACTTTATTTAGAATTTATTGTAAAAAGTTAAAACTACTAAGATATCCTGCACAAGTCACGGACTTACCTGTCGTAGTCTGCAAAAACACTTTATTTAGAATTTATTGTAAAAAAGTTAAAAATACTAAGATATCCTGCACAAGGCACAGGCTTACCTGTCGTAGTCCACGAAAACACTTTATTTAGAATTTATTGTAAGAAAATTAAAACTACTAAGATATCCTGCACAAGGCACAGCTTACCTGTCGTAGTCCGCGAAAACACTTTATTTAGGATTTATTGTTAAAAAATATTTTCCTCAGGTTGTACCTGAAAACATGAGCAACAATACATGTACTATACATGCATTATGTATCCAGTCTATCCTTTAATCTGTACAGGAAGTTTTATTGTTGATATTTACCCTTATGTATCTAGTGTTAAATTAGGTATTTATATGACAGACCTTTCTTGGTATTCCTAATTATTGGAAGATTTTATATAGACAGAAAAGTATACCTAAACGACAAAGTTATTTTTCATTTACCTGTATATATTACATGTATTATGAAACCGTTTTTTCAAAAGTGATTATTTTCTAAGGGTTAAATATTTCGCGGTGGTGTATTGCCATGGCTTTATTTGGACTTGTTTGTTTGCTTTTGGCCTTGAATGTTTGTCCCTAATATTTTATTAACTATGTATTTACTTTCAGGTATCGCAGATCGAATTTATTCGTTCATAGTGTGTTAATTTACGTTTTGATTGAGTTAAGCCTTCCAATTGATGTTTTATCGTGTGTTTTACTATGTTGTGATGTTATACTATTGTTTCAGAAAAAGGGAGAAGGTTTGGTACCATTAAAACGTTTAATCCGCTGCAAATGTTTGCACCTGTCCTAAGTCAGGAATCTGATGTACAGTAGTTGTCGTTTGTTTATGTAATTTATACGTGTTTCTCGTTTCTCGTTTTTATATAGACTAGACCGTTGGTTTTACCGTTTGAATGGTTTTACACTAGTACTTTTGGGGCCCTTTATAGCTTGTTGTTCGGTGTGAGCCAAGGCTCTGTGTTGAAGGCCGTACATTGACCTATAATGGTTTACTTTTATAAATTGTTATTTGGATGGAGAGTTGTCTCATTGGCACTCACACCACATCTTCCTATATCTATATAAAACAGCAATGGGAAACAGTAAAAGAAAATGCATTATACACAATACAAATAAACTGCATGAACAATACTATATACTAACCAGTAGAAACATTAGGAGAAAACAAAGTAGGTAATAAACATACATTGGTTAAAAAAGTATACACAATAAAATAAACAGCATGAACAATACAATATACTTACCAATAAAACAGAAGAAAAAAGCAAACAAAGTAAGTTGCAAACATACAATGGTAAAAAAAATCTACACAATACAAATAAACAGTATGAGCAATACAATATACTTACCAATAAAACAAAAGAAGAAAGCAAACAAAGTAAGTGCAGTAAAAGTTATATACATTTTTCACCTAAAAATAACAAAAAATTACCATTAAAACAAGTCACAATTTACCCACTGCTGCATGTATAGTATTAAATACACAATCAGTCCTTTTTCTTTTTGAAGGTTGTTGTTCTCTGGTTTATCTTTCTTTTGCGTTGTCCGATTTTCTTGTCCAATGCCCACGGCTTTATAGCATTCATCCTGCCATCTGTGGATGTAATTAAATGCTTATCTGGAGGTATGTAGCTCTTGAATCTCTTGGTCAATCTCTCTCTTTCTTGTATTATTTATAAATCAATGTTTAAAAGTCACCAATTTGTGCTTAAATTAAAATTTCAGGTGTCATTCAGTCATTCCAAGTGTCATTCTGATAATTACGGTGTCATTCGGTCATTCAAGGTACCGTAAATTTTGCTAATTTGAGTGTTATATGGTGATTTTGTAAGAACCTTTTTTTACTAACTTCTAACCACTGAATATTTCATGACTGACACTGCACATGAGAAAAATTTTTTAGTTCAGTTTTTTATATTCCTTTAAACATGTTTAACATCGATCTGAGGCCTCCCAATTTATAGTAGACTCCTTCTATACAATAATGCAGCCACAGGCCGTATGCTTATTTTTGGAAAATTTTGTTTAAATTATATTGACGTGTAGTAGAAGCTCTTACAGCCCAATATTCATTTGACTAGCCTGGGCTGGTTGGCATATGGCCATGTGATAAAGCTGACAATTGATATTCCATACTTGAATTTTTGATTTTAGGCTGAAAAAAACATATGGAATATGCCTTACCAGCACCTCAATTAAGTGAAAGAGACCATGTATCTAGCTATCTCTAACTAGCAAATTCCATCTACTTTACTATTTACATAATGATATTAAAAAAAAGGTTTTAGTTTGCGATTTACATGTTCTTTTCCTAATTCCAGTTTATGACAAACACCTTTTGCAGTTGTTTTAAACTTTTTTGTGATTTTGGGTTCTTTTAACACTCATGAAGTGTTTTAGAATGAATTACAAATATTCAAGTTCTACTTCATGATGGAAACAGGTTTTGACATGAAAATACTGTAAACGATCACACAGGACATGAACATGATGAAAGATTTTTGCCTGATTTCTCTTGGAGAAAAGGTGTGTGAGGATTGTGTACCTATTGTAAACCGGAAATTTTCGCGCCTTCTTTATTTCGCGATTTATTAATACAATCTACATTCGTGCCGTTTTGAATTCGCGATTTCCCTGTGGCCTATATAAATATATTCATAAATGATTTAGAAAGTGAACATCTTTACATGTATAGTAAATCAAATGATAAAATCAATCAGACATATTTTGTTTTCGGTTCATTAATGTTAAAGGAGATTAAATATTGTGTCACATTTGCTTGTAAAAACACATACACAATAACAGAAAAGAAGACCTCATTAAGAGTGAATTGAAGTAAAATTCTGTAGGGTATTTTGATCTGATTAATCTGTGTAGCTGATAGCGGTTTTTTTGGTGTAAAATTTCGCGATTTAGGGCAACAAAGTATACGAAAAATTTTGGCGGTTTTTATTTTGGTGGATTCTTAAATACCAATTAAATATTTTGGCGGATACTGAAATGGTTGTAGCTAAAAAGTTGTAAAAAATGACAAACAAGCGTCTATTGTTATTGTTAAATGATTGTTTTGCCGGCATGGCGCCTTATTTATTGATTATATATTGATACAGTTAATCAATAGAATACAGGTGTACACATTTCTTGTAAATATTACCGTTGATTAGTTACGAAATTGATCGGACCTTTGATGTACTAATTAGTTTTAAAATAACCAAGAGTGACTTGCAACTCTTAAATATAATTTGACACTAATTGATAAGGGTAAATATCTGACAGAGTACCTTACACTTATATTATTTGACACTAATATACTAATTAACACCTATTAGCCATTTTATAAAATATATGTAATACTACGGTTAATGCCCTTTGGCATTTATGTTGTTAAAACTAACATAAACTGTTACTGACCGCCGAACGGAAAATACATCGTTTACAAAACGCTCCAGTTATTAGAAAGTATCGTACCTATGCATAAATTTTAGCGGAATTTATTTTCGCGATTTTCCTTTATCCGCCAAAATAAGCGAAAATAAACACCCCGCGAAAATAACCCGCTATACGGTAATACTTTTAAAACTAATTGACAGGTGTCATTTACATATTTTTAACGAGTGTTGTTTACAAAACAATATCCGTATGGTTGGCTTGCTTGAGATCTCTTCCATGTTAATAGGATTAACTTGAGTTAAACTCATAATTTCTAACATTGCTTTTCATTTAGAAATACAGTTATAAAATGAGGTATAGATCTGTCGTCTATAAAGTCAGTGTTATACAGTGGTCCTCTTCATATCCTTATCATATACGTACATGTATGGTCTTCATTTTATGAATAGAGTTTCCTTGAAATTTTTGCGGTCGTTTTATTTTTGCGTTTCACTTCTTACCGCGAAAATAAAACTGTCGCGAAAATTTCCCGTTTACAGTATATGGATAGTACTAATTTATACATAGCCTATTACGGTACAAGTTACATTGTAATTGTTAGGAGTTGTAATAAATATGTATGTGCTACATAATTTTTTTTTAACAATAGCAATGAATAACATAGACACAATATCTTATTGAAACATGACTGAAAATACCATTATCTCAGCAAGCTAGTTTGTCACATGGTCATTTTCCAGTTGACCGATTTTAGGTCACACAGATCTGGTACCATTGAAAAACAAATGAACAAAATCTGGCAACGTTTCAATTTAACTTAGTTTCTGCAGTATATTCATCATTGGTGTCTTAAAAATAATCTACAAAACCTTGGCAAATGCTTTAATTTATTATAAGGATAATAATTGTGACAATATCTTATGTTACCTATACCAATCTTTTATATTGTATCATGTCATACATGTCTCTGTAGGTATATAGACAATAGATAAAACAAACAGAATATTGTCAAAACCATCAGGGATTTCATATAATATCTGTGTTTCCGATAAGCCAAACAACGTTGATATTCTTTTAGACATATTTGAAATTCTGATCTGGAATTTATATATGAAATTGAATGAACTTGTCAAATTTAATTTTGGTTATTTGATAATGAATTGATATCTAATAAAAATTTCTACACCATTACTGAATGTAATTGTGAAATATGAAGAGATAAAAGCATTTAAAATTTTGAAAATACTTTTCTCATCTTTATAGAAAGCTTAAAAAGATGTGTATATATGTATTGTGGTATCAATGTTTAATTTTTTATTTGTCTAGGTCTCCATATACAATGTAGAAATAAATCACCTCTTATTTCAAAGTTCCTTAGAGATTATTTTTGAAACCAGTTGTATGTACAACTAAAATACATCTAAAAACCTTGCTTGATATTAGGAAAACACATTTGATCAATATATTTTCAAACACTGCTAATTCTGTCTGCTGGGCTTTTATACATTGTATTTGTACAAGCCTTTCATCTTTCCGGTTTGTCAAAAAAACATTTTCTGATGTTACTGTATTCATGGTATTTGTGCAAGTGACAAAGTTTGAATAAAGATATTTTTGAAATCATTAAAAGAATATTCATTGGTTCCCTTTACCCAACATTTTCTAAATGATCTAGATAGACTGCAATTTTGTTGAAAGTTAAGGTAGATCATAGGTATATATTTCTTGAGACAGAATTTTCTTATACTTTGCCAAAATGAAGATTTTACTATGCTTTTTTTAAAAACATAATAAAAAGAATGGATCACAGTGCTATTTTCCAACCTATGAGTCGTTGAAAATTGCCAAAATTTGGTTAGATTGTTCATGAAAAAACACATTTGTGTGCATAAAAAGAAATCTATGAGATAGAATTATGAAATAATTTGTGAGAAGATAGGTTTTATAATATCTTTTAAGAAAATAAAAAGAAAAAATGGTGTCACCGAACTTGTTTCCTTGCTACAAGTAAAAATAAAAAATTTCCCTATCAGTCCAGTATATTATTTTTACTAAAAGAGTTATCTCCCCCGAAATGGCCTATTTGAATAAATTGATTCCTAAAACACAAGATTTGATATTTGTTTAAATATTCTGAATTATACAATAAATCACCAAGTTTTCTTTATATAAATTAACAGTCTAACTAATAAATTGCAAATCTGTCGCCAAATTTGCAGATTTGGGCAAATAACTAGACCGATTTTGTACAGCGATTGTACAATCCAAGATGGCGGTATGCCATGAATCTACCTTAAACAAGTATCATGTGGAATTTATTACCATATGATTATGTATGGAAGCTTGGTGACAGTCAATGTAAATGTAGTATTTCCATGACTTCATTATTGGTGATCAGATTTGTTATTTAGTCTTAAGGTTTATTTTTACTTTGTACATGTACTACAGTCATGACAATACATTTGAAATGCAAAAAAATGCAGAATATAATATTACAGGTATTTATTTATGTCACTCAAATTTAACACATTTTTTCACAGATATGAGTGCCACTTTAGGTGGTGAAAAAGGAGGATGGAAGGAAGAAAGACTTCTGGGGTCTGGAGGTTTTGGAGCTGTACATCTGTGGAAGCATAAGGTAATATAATAAAAGTTAACAGTATACAGTGATGTAGCTACATGTATATATATATATATATCTTTTCCACAAGTTTATTGTTTTCTGTTTGGTATTAAATTAATATTAAGATCCATTTTGTTAGATCTGGTGATCAATTTATTTGGCAATCGCCAGTGGCAGTCAGCAGGGTTTAAGAACATCAGTTGTTCAATCTGTTAGTCAAATGTGTTTTGTTAAAATAGACTTTTTTTACCTTTTTTGGTCTTTTGGAAATTGTTGTTTGTGCTGTCTTTAGACCCCTCTACCAAGAAATTTGTTTTACATGCACACGTATAAAAATTGTGTTTTTTATCCAACGCAATCATAGGTTTGAAAGTTGTTTTCAATTTAGACCTTTTGTATATATATATATATATATATATATAGATTCTTGTGGTTTTGGAGTATAAATATAAGGAGATGTGGTACGAGTCCCAAAGAGACAACTATCCACCAGGTTTCCAATGAAGTGGATTTAAGCAATTATTGTCCACCATACAGAAAGGAGGGTACATTGTAGGAAAATATTTAATCAGATTAAAGTCAAATAAAATATGGGTTGAAAGAACTAAAAAAATCAACAGGGACAAGTGTATCTTAAAACATAGAAGAACTGTTTGTTTCTACCTTAAAAAGATCATTTTTCAAATGCATAGTTGAATACATGTAATAATGACATATCAGTTGTTGAATGAAATGTTTTTAGCTAAAACTTATTTTCATATTTCTTATCACCAAGTTGTGATTTATATTTGACTGCTAAACTATATAACAACTACATATGAACTGTTTTTAAGAAAAGATATTTTTATACTATCAGGATTTTTCAAAACAATATAAATTAACATTCTTTAAATGTTTTTCAGAATGGAGAATACATAGCACTGAAAAGATGTAGGGTCCAGAATGAAATGACAGCTCGTCACAGACAAAGATGGGCCCTGGAAGTGAATATCATGAAAAAATTGGTCCATCCAAATGTGATAGGTGCTAGAGATGTACCCCTGAGTTAGATGTTGGTCCAGAAGATCTTCCATTACTGGCCATGGAGTACTGCTCTGGTGGAGATTTGAGAAAGGTTTGAATAGTTTACAGCTTTGTAGTTCTGTATCATTTGTATATGGGATAGTTTGAATGCTCTAACAGGATGCCATTAAACCTTTTTGATTGTATTAAGTGAAGGTTTTTTGTTACTGTGGATTCATTTATTTTCGTTGGTATCAATTTTTGTGGATTAAGAAAAACTTACATGTTCGTGGATATTTAATTTCTTGGTTTTGCAGAAGTCGGTATACATGCTTATAGAAATTTTGTCATTCGTTGAACATTTAATTTCGTGGTTCACTTGTACCCACGAAATCAACAAAATTGGTATCCAACGAATAATAATGAATTCACAGTACTTAATTTCATTTTTGGTTATTTAAAAGTTAAATTTTATTGATTATTCTAGTTTCATGGAGAGATAAAAATGCAGATAATTTCATACTTAGATGACATATTCATATCACATCAACCTGTTCTTGGACTAAGTATAGTTGATAGACAAATAACTATCTATCCATGCATCGATTTAAAATTACACATTCAACAACATATTGACAAAAGATATTCAGTTTTTGCAGAATGTCAAAACCAGTTTTTAAAGTAAAAAAAGTAAAGGATATCAACAAAAGTAATTTTTGCTGCTCAAATGAAAACACTTACCAGTAACCTCTATAGAGGAATTGTATATTGGTTTTGCAGAAATTTACTTAAAGGCAGTAAGATATAAACATAATGAATTCACATCAAGATCAAACCTATGCATACAAATGAAATCAGTATGTCAGAATTCTTTGTTTTGCAGATTTTAAACAAGCCAGAGAGTTGTTGTGGCCTTAAAGAGTATGAAGTGAGGTGTTTAGTGAAGGATATTGCCTCAGCAGTGGAATATCTACATAGTAAACGTATCATACATAGAGATCTGAAACCAGAAAATATTGTTCTACAACCTGCAGAAGATAGGGTACTTTTTACAAAAGCTTGAAATGTTTGAAAATAGAGAGTAATGGGGTCTTTCAAATGTTACATTTAAGTGCCATTTTGCCTAAGAATCAGACAGTGGTGAAAACATGACAAACAAAAACCAACTCTAGTTTACATTAATTTAAGTTCAGAATGTATAATGGTGCACGAATAAAATATTCGTTTCCTTTTTCTGTTTGGTATTTCAAGGTTAAATTTCGGTTGAAATGCACTAGAAATTAACAATTAAGGGGAGCTAACTCTGTAATTTTGCTATAATTCTAACCAAAAGTTATCTAGATATTTCTCGAAATTACCAGAAATGCAGAAACGAAAGAACTACCATTTCTAACTCAAGATCAGGGTAACTTCAAAATAGGATGGATAGGTTGGCAGGTTTTTTTCTGTGATGTTTTAAAATTCTTCTAAATTGCCAGATTCTTCCAAAGACTGGCTCTTAAAAGCAAAATTCATCAAAAAAACAAATACTAATTGTACTTCTTTATAAAAAAACAGTTTTTTTAATTAACCTTTGTCACATGTGCTCAGGACCAAAACTCTGAAAAAATGTATAAAGACATGAGGAGCAATATAACTTAAATGGTTGAAGGTCCAAGTATTATGATTTTACATGGTGATTTTACATGATCATAATATTTTGTTGCATGACACATTGACTTAAGCAGTTGTGTGAATATAAGTCCTCCTGAATTATTTAGTGTGTATTCAATTGCACATGAATACTGTTGGATTAAGGATCTAAAAATGGTACTAGGCACACTATTGTCAAAATTAGTTTTTTAATTGACCTTGCCTGTTTATTTGTTTCTAGTTCAGGCTTGTTTTTGAAAAAGCAACATTTATACAACAGAAAACAATTTCCATTAAAAGCGATGTTTCATCACATTTTCTGTAAAGATGTGGGGTTGTATTTCCATAGATATCCACATTGAATGTGTTATTTGAATATATTTGCTTAAAAATATATATGATTTGAAAAATTCATTTTTGATTCACAGTTTGTATACAGCTATGCTGTCTTTATTGAACCCATTATTATTTACATGTAGTACACACTTAATTCATGTTATTTCAGACTAAATTGTATTTCTTTATCTATTAAAAACTGTATGTAGGTCAGCTTTGATTACCTCCTGTTCTATGTCAATAAAATGTCATATAGGCTTCAGTATCATGAATTTTTATGATTGCTGAAGTTGTTTTATAAAAATATAACTTTCATAGGAATACTAACATTGTATGTTTCAAGTATTCTTAACAATTAACTGCTTCTTTTTCAGATTATATACAAATTGATAGATTTAGGATATGCCAAAGAACTGGACCAGGGAAGTGTTTGTACCTCATTTGTGGGCACATTGCAATATTTAGTAAGTCACATAAAATATGATGTTAGCAGGTTTGCATTGATGTCATTTTTAAGTAAAATATATATACAACACGAAATAAGCAACAATTCAATATATACAGCTGCTGTGAATGAAAACAAGGAATAAGATAGATCACCGTAAATATTTTTACTCCAACTGGAGGAAATATAAAATGCTTTGTACAGACACAAGATATATTCTTTTATAGTTGTTGCTCTATCATGGTTTCATCTAACAATCTTAAACATTACATCCATGTTTAAGACAAAGCGACAGACCATTGCACTGTAGGGTATTTCCTACAAACTATCTGACTTTTGCAACAAAACTGGAGTATATATTACTAACCTTGAACATTAAAAGGATGCCATCTTACATCGAGAAATGTTAAAGGGGCATTAGCCACAAGATATAAAAAAAAATTAAAATATGATTTTTATTTGTTCTATCATTAATGATAGTGAAATAATAATTCGTTTTTAGCTGCCAGTCTGGTTCAATTTTGTCAAAATAAGCTAAGAAACATTGCTGATGAATTATTCCCTTGCAAGTGAATAATTCGACCTCATTGAATGTGTATTCATGTGACCTTCAATTTAACCCCTAAGCTAGAGATGGATAAGTGTGTTCATCTATTAAAAGGAAAAGAATGTCAACATTGAAAGTGAAACAAGGGTAAACCATTTGGTTGACTAATTCAATCCACTTAAACTCGTTCTTGTACAGGTAAACACGATGATTAACATATTTTTTAAACCAATAACATGAAATCAAACAGACCTAGAAAAATCCAATTGCACGTGTTCAAGATCTATCGTTATATTTATATCAGGTTGTATGATCGTTGGCAGTTTTTGGAGGTCACCTCGATGGTTAATTAGATTGAGTCTAGACTATAATACACACAAAATGCTGATACATATTATCGAGAACGTGCATCGTAAATTGTTCATTTTAGACTTTTTATAATTTTGATATACGTTTTAGTATGTTATAAATCAAATATGAGAATTTGAGTCAAATCGGTGAACATGAATTTGACAGCTAATGCCCCTTTAAGAACACTTATTCTTGTAAATGCCATGCATTTAATATACATAGTTTTAAACATGTGACGTCAGACAACCAATTAAATTCACTGAAAGCTATAAAAGGTAGGATATATGTATATGCTATATCTGGAAATCATTTTTAAATTACACGAAATATTTTCATTACTTGATATAATACAACATATAATCAGAAAAAGAAGAAAAACTAAAAAGAGAATGAAAAATTTTAGTAATGCAAATAGTGTATAAAATAACTATATCAAACCTGTCGCACATAGAATTATACTGATATATTGACATATCAACTCAAATGTACACATATATTTGCAGGCTCCAGAATTATTTGCTAGTCAAAAGTACACATGTACAGTGGATTACTGGTCATTTGGTACAGTTGTGTTTGAATGTATAACTGGTGTTCGACCATTTTTGCCACAGTCACCACCTGTTCAATGGTATGTTGTAAGATGAAATATTACTGAAATTTATGTTTTATCTAAATGCCATAGTATAATGAATTTAAGGTTGAATAGGTTTGTGTCATTAAAGAACAATTCTAAGGATATGAATTAAAAGAGTTATGTTAAATATTGATATATATTAATGAAGAAAGTTATTCCTTAAATTAAAGCATTTAGTTTTTCTGGTACGGTAGAGTAAGGATTTTAGAAAGTAATAAAATTTTACACAAAACATGTAAAAGTAATTTCAGGCTTTAACATTTCCCCTTTCGAAATCAGTCATTAACTGTCAAATTCTTGAAGAAATAAATATAAAATGACAGAGAGATATCTAAAAATAAGATAGTTCTTGAAAATATACTGTGGATTCATTTATTTTCGTGGGGATCAATTTTCATTGATTAAGGAAAACTCGCATTTTCGTGGATATTTGATTTCGTTGTTTTGCCAGTCTTTGTATGCAAACCCTACAGAAAATTTGTAATTCGTTAAACATTTGAATTTATGGTTCAACAGTACCCACGAAACCCACGAAAATTGGTATCCAACAAATAATGAGTCCACAGTATAGAAAAATATTGATTTTCATACATGTAGTTAACCTTAACCATATATTCATAGAAAAATGTTGTGTTCAGAATTGACTATGCTACAGTAGTACACATGTTTGAAAACAAAGTCCACAACCTTTGCTACTATTCTGCATGGTCAATGGTAATCACATCATTATTTTGATTATTATACTGACTCAATTGTAACCTAACCAATATAAAATAGTACCCACCTCTCCTTTTAATTATATTCATGTGTCATTGTCATAATTATTCCAAGCAGATGGGGGGGTGGGGGAGCCTTGGTGGCTGAGTGGTCTAAGTAGTCTAACTACTGTTTCACTAGCCTGTCAACACTCAGGTTGTGAGTTCGAATCTCGCACGTGGGATCCAATCTTAATTGACTTTGATTGTCAGTTTAAACACCTATCAATCAATCAATCAATCCAAGCAGATGACAATGGTAATGTATATTTTAATTCAAAGGTACTGCAATTATTCCTTTACTAAAGTGCTTTGAAGATGCAGACAACAATTGTGCTAAGCTCAGCCTACTCTGCTGCTCATTTGAACATACTATGGACTTTTAACAACAGCTGTACTGGCATTTACACAATAGTATGCTTTTCCCGAAAATAATTTACTTTAAAACATTGCCAAAGTAAAGAATTTCATTATCAAAGACATTCAAATACTTTTGACTCAGATTTAATTATTTTTCGACAGGTTACCTACTCTGCAGTCAGACATCCTGGTACTCAGTCAAGTAAGAGCAACCCAAGGAAGTAAAATTAAACACATAATCGGTGCAATTTGGGGGAAAAGTTTACTGTTTTCTGAAGGTTTTGTCTTGTATAAAAAACTAACAGTTTATTTTCTCCCAAGATTGTACCGATTTTAAGCTTGATTTTACTTATTTCAGTTACTCTTACTTGACCAAATACCAGATGTCCTACAACAGAGTAGGTAACCTGTCGAAAAATTATAAACTGCAAAGTCCAAAGGCTGTAAAATGAAAATGCTGTTTTAAAAAACTAAGTTTTTTTGTGTTTTTTTTTTAAATCAGCTATTTATTTACACTACTAAGTCCACTTATGTAACTTGTGTGAAAAATAATTTTTATATCTATAGTTGAAATGATTTCTGGTAAACTTTTAATTCTTTGTCAAAGTTGTCTGAATATACCAAATGTCGTTTGCATATTAATAAATCTTTAATTTTTTTTTGAAAACAGGTAATTATATTTTAGACAATAAAGACAACAAATTTTAACATTGCAAGTTTTAGCTGCAATCTAAATGGAGCTGATGCTTTTGTTGCAAAGATTTTACAATTGTATTAAAAGTAGTTGGGGAAAAAATTGATAATGCAAGTAAATAGAAGAAAGCAGTTTCATTTTCTGCTGTGCAAAATAAAACTATTCAAGAGTCACTAGCTTTGTTGTAAAAAATTATCAGGACATAAATTTGATAACTATATAATGTTATGACTTTGATATTACAGGCATAGAGAAGTTTGTAAGAAATCTCCAGATGATATTTGTGCTTATCATGACTCAAATGGAGAAGTCAGATTCTCTAAAACATTGTTCCAGCCAAATTATCTTTGTAGGTAGGTACTTAAAGTTCCTTGAATCTACAACAGTATGCTTTGTATATTTGAATATAGTCGAGACTGTGAAAATCTCAACTATTAGAATGGATTAATTTCTGATTGATCTAAGTACTTTGAAAGAATCTGTCCAGATATTATATATATATATATATAAATCACAAATTACTGCAGTCAGTAGGCATTCTATGTGTGAGTTTACACATGAAGAAAAACATTTTTAAAGGAAGTACATCATCTGATAAATGACATGTGGCTTCAGCTTTTACATTTGGAGTTTAATATAAAAATAAGAAGATATGGTATGATTGCCGATGGCACAACTCTCCATCAGAGAGAAAATGACATAGAAGTTAACAACTATAGGTCACCGTACAGCCTTCAGCAATGAGCAAAACCCAAACATGAATGCAAAGATTCCTAGACACAGGTTTTGGTTCATAATCTGATTAGAGTAACATGTGATTTAAGCCTTTATTCCTTTTGGATCCTTTTGATTGTCAAGCTCCCCATGAATTTATAAAGCTTTGGCCCCTGAGAATTTGTTTTGATGGTTAATCTAAAAAAGCACTTCCAATACAATGAATGAATATTATAGATAATTATTTTTTTTTAAGTAACACAAGTCTACAAAAGTGCATAATTGAATTTTAATAATATATTTGTATGATTGATTTCTATTTGTAGAACATTGCAAGCCTATTTTGAGAAATGGCTACGTATGATATTGCGATGGGACCCTAAGTCAAGAGGACATGGCTTGGTGGACAACAGACCTAAATGTTTTACATTCCTAGATACTATTTTGAATATGAAGGTAATGATGGTTTTCGGCCATGGTTAAAAAGTGTTTACATGAAAGTTTTATTATATCGACAGTATAAACCTTGAAAGTGTGAAAATCTTTCAAAACAGAAACAAGAATAGAGAATGGAAATGGGGAGTGTGTCAAAGAGACAACAACCCAACTAAAGAGCAGAAAACAGTTTAAGGTGACCAATGAATCTTCAGCTCAGTGAGAAAATCCCGCTTAGTTTTATGTAGTTTTATCTAACGTGTTTTGATTTATACAATAATACATGATTATCCTTAACGCTATAGTATTTCAAACAATAGTTTTCAGAATGCACACTTCTTTACCCATGTTTTTCAAACTCAAATTTGTATCAAAAGCCAATATCAAGATGAAACCTTTCTGCACAAGAAGAAATTATTTTCTGTTAATAAGTAAAAATTGTATTTTAACACAGGATTTAGGGATTGGATAAATTATCTTCTGTCTATCAGTAAAAGTTGTAACAGACTTCACAAAATTTGTCGTACCGTCGGACAAATCCAGTGAAGAATGGATCGGTCTGGTAAAATTTTGTTGAATTCCGGTCCAAATGTCCGGTTTTGTTTTTTTCATAGATTTTTCTAGCATTCTAGCAAAATTCACAAACGATCTCAAAATTCATTTTCATCTTTATTATTCATGACAGCGATGTTTCTTTTTTTCAATTGCTAGCTTTATGCTGAAAATCGCCAACAAGTAATGTTTAAATCCGAGTAAAAAATATCTGACTGACAAAAACAACAATGGCTGCCATCAACCGGAAATGTAGACAATACTGGATCAGATTCCGGGAACGGATAAGGCTAATTCCGGGTTTGCCGATCAAATAAAATAAATCCAAGCAGGTCACAAAATACAGCTATGAAATATAAACACTAGAATTGAAAACCAAAAGATATATGAAAAAGAAGGAAGAAACAGGAAATATTTTATACAGAAACTCTAAATTATTTTAAGTTCACAAAATATTTTTCATGTCAAAATCCAATAAAATGTGACATTAATTAACTTTATCACTGAAATGCTTTCAAGCAATTGTGCAAAACTTTCATCAAAATATACACTCTTGTCTCATGATTTTGTTTTTGTGCATTTTGGAGGGGAGTATGGCACAACAAGTCATAAGTTTGTTGTATTTTGTCAGATAATATACAATTAGATGTAAAAAAAAAAATGGTCTGGGAAAATTTCATTTGGTCTGGTAAAGCTAGGTTGTTTACCAGACCGAATGTCCTGTAAAAATAAAATTCATTCATGTAGTCTGTTGTAAGTTGGATTGGATAAATTCAGATGATAGAAGTATATTTAGATACAAATAAATAAGAATATTATATACTGATACTGTAAGAATGTTTATTTTTGCAGACTTTATAGGACATAATTTCTTAGACTTAACCTATTCATGCGGTTTTATTATTGCATTTGTATCATCCCGATTCTAATCTGCAAAAAAGATCAAATTTACCTGAGATGATATCTTCACAATTTTATCCTAATTACTAATTCAGCAAAGATTTACAATTTTGAAATAGGTTAGATACTAATGTATTTCATTATTTTCAGATGATACATATACTCAATGTAGCCACTAACTCAGAACTCCAAGTATTATCATACCCTATCACAGAACAGACTTTAATGATTGAAATTCAACAAATGATAGAAAAAGAGACAAGAATTCCTATTGTTGAACAGGATATTCTACTTGCCAGTGGTGCTAGCCCTGATCCAAATAAAATAGCTACGCAATGCTGGAATAGTCCCGTAAGTTACATAAAAGATTAAAATAAAATGCTGTTATTTATAACATTTATTTAGTGCCAGACAAATTTGGCAGTTTGAGCCTATATGATATTAACAATACAGTTTTGATTCCACAAGATTTTTTTAACGAAGGTTTGCATACAAGCAATTTTTCACCTCGTCAATTCAAATATGTAATAAAAAAAGGCAACAGTAGTATACTGCTGTTCAAAATTCATAAATCGATTGAGAAAAAAACAAATCCGGACTACAAACTAAAACAGAGGGAACGACATCAAATACAACATTAAAATATAACACACACAGAAACAAACTATAATATAACAATGGCCATTTTCCTGACTTGGTACAGGATAAAAGATATACCTTCCTGTGCTGCTTTTAGAAATAAATGGTGTTGACATTTTTGATATTTACTTAAAATTTCGATTTCTCAGATATTTCTATCCTTTGCATAGAGACATACCTAACTTTTTGGTTCAAAAGATAAACACAAAAGGATTTTGTAAAACGTTTAGAATATCTTATTTACATAAGTATGCTATAAATTTGTGCAACAATTCTTTGGAAATAATTCATTTCTATTATTGTGAACCCAATGAAAGTTTTCCACAGTGCCATCTCTATCTGACCAAGGTATTTAAACTTTTGTAAGTTCACCTGTCCTATTGAATAAATACAATAGCTATTGTTCTCTGTGTAGTTTATTTACTTGGACCTTTAAATTTCTTCTCAGAGAAATCTATCAGTCATTGATTAATTTACCTGAGTTAAAAATAATCTTCTAAATAGACAAAATACATGTTTTATACTCAAAACTGCATGTGATGATGTATTATTCAATATTAATATATAATATTTTTTCAATTTGTTGAATGTAAACAGTGATTCAAACATAAAAGTTGATTTCTGACAAAACTTTAAATTTGTTTTTTTTTGTGTTTGACAAATAAAAACTTGAAAATTAAGACCTACTTAAATGTATTTTATAACTAAACAAAAACAAAAAATGCAAATTTCAATGGAAACATTACTTAAACTTTTGTTAGAAATCAAATTTTATGATTAAATCAGTGTTTATATTGAAAGGATTGATAAAATATTATTAATATTAAATAAATACATCATCACAGGCAGTTAATGAGTATAAAAAGTATTTTGTCTATATATAAAATATAAAACATGTATTTTGTCTATTTAGAAATAATTTTTTTTACTCAGGTAATTTAATCAATGAGTGATAGATTTCTCTTAGAAGAAATTTAAAGGTCCCAGTGAATAAACTACACAGAGAACAATAGCTATTGTATTTATTCAATAGGACAGGTGAACTTACAAAAGTTTAAATACCTTGGTCAGATAGAGATGGCACTGTGGAAAACTTTCATTGGGTTCGCAATAACTTATCATAATTTTAGATAAAAAACAGCATTTTTTGTGGTATATTTATCTAATTTAAAAAATGTCCATCCATGAATTGTTCAAAAAATTGGTACAAATAATCTTCATACATAATCAAGCCAAATGTCATTTTAAAAATAGGGCCAATGCACTTGTTTTCAAGCTAATGATTAAAATGACCTGAAAAGGGCATCTTTTCCCTATATGGCACAGTTTGACGTCACGAAAAATAGGATTTTATGTTAGCGATTTCATTATCTCTCCTGTAACTGTATCGTATACCCTCAATTAAGGGCTGTTCCAGATTTGAACCCTTGGAAAGGATGGAAGGCACTTTTTTAATACCCCAACCAACCATAATATAAAATTCATTTTACTTATAATTCTTACAAATTCTTAAGAAAATGCAATCAACTATTATTTATTAATTTAAATGCCCGCATCCCCATGTGTTTAAAAATGGGACAGCCCTAATTTGAAAATTTAAACTAATTTTCTTGTATTTACAAGTTCCAAATGGGATCAGTTCTGTGGTTCCCAGACTGCGCTTACTTCTGACAATTTTTTCTGCGAAGTGAATAAATTATGGAATTGCTGAACTTTTCTAAGATTTGATATTCTTGCAATAAAAAGTTTTAAAAACTAAACTATTATTGTCAGTGCTGCACAGGTAATAGAGTTGCTAAGTTGGAAAACCATTTTAGGTTATTTGTTTTACTTTTCTTTATCTTTTTTATTCACAGGGTGATGAGGATTGGGTTGTATTTTTGTTTAAGAAAGGGGAGGTAATAGAACCTGTATCTAAGAGACTTTATAAACCATTTTCACCTCGTGTTCAGGATATTGTGAAGGAGCCTACAATAATACTGACATACCAGGTAAGCAATATTTACTCTCAGTTTCTCTTCATGGAATGGCAGTTGTCTTTTTTTTTATGCCCCCGCCGTAGCGGTGGGGGCATTAAGTTTTACCCTTGTCCGTACGTACGTACGTCCCAAAATTGGTTTCTGTTCTCTAACTTGAGTTTGCCTCAACCAAATGTTATGAAACTTATACACAATGCTTATTACCACAAAACACAGATCAAGTTTGAATTTTGGTGGTGTCACTTTAACCGTTCTAGAGTTATGCCCCTTTATAAATGGAAAAATTGCAAAATTTTTAGTTTCCGTTCTCTAACTTAAGTTTGCCTCAACCAAATGATATGACTATTTATAATAAACCAAGGAACAATAGTAAAGTAATTTCTAATTGAACTAGATCATTATGTGTAATGCATACAACAAGATAGAAGTGACCCTCTGATTATCTGTCATGTGATAAAACTTAAAAGGGGCCTAGGAGGCAGAGTGGTCTAAGTAGTTGAACTACTGTATCACTAGCCTGTCAACACTGAGGTTTAGAGTTCTGATCTAGCATGTGGCAGGTGCGGTTGACTCCAATTTTAATTGACAAGGATCTCAGTTTTCCTACAAAAGGTTGATGGTTCTCTCCGGGCATTCTCCACCCATAAAAACTGACTGCCATGAAATAGAGAAAAAGTGCTGAAATTTGTGTTAAACACCAATCAATCAATGAATATATCAATAAAACTTAAAAAACCACAATCCTACAAGACATGGGAAAAGGACACAGAGAAAATAAATATAGAAAGTTACAAAATATTTCTGAAATTTATCTATTTGTTTAAAACAGTAAATGAATCAATATTTGTATTGACAATTATTGTATAATATCAAGTTATTGTATTGTTCTGCAGGAAATGAAGAAAGCCTGGGGTGAAGCAGTGTATTATTGTTCTCAACAATTGTTAGATTATAAAAGGCTAATATTAAGTCAAAGAGCTAGTATGTAAGTACACATCAGATTATATACATGTACTGTAATTTCAGTAATTTTTGCATGCATTTATTATTGCAATTTTTGAAGAATGGACAAAAATGCGAGATCAGTTATTGCAATTTCAGGAAATATGTATCAGATATCAGAATGCAAGTTCTTATAATTGCGATAATCACCAAGTCGCAATATTGGCATTACTAAAAACATTGCAATAATTTCTGTATTTACAGTATATATGATATAGAAATAAACAAGTATCATGAGATTGTAGGATATTTATATGATTAAAAGGAGATTTTGGGTATAAGTTAAAGATACAGCAACCAAACAACACAATGACAAACAAAAAAAGATCAGAAGATAATATACAGTTTGATGATAGACAAATATTAAAACATAATATTAAGCTCTAAGATAAGAACATAATATTATACTTCAAATATTTTAGATAGTAATGTGTATATATAATGGCTATTTTTGGGAACATTTCTTCAAATGATAGTCTGTCATAGCACTGACTTGGCACAGGCTTGTTCAAATAAAAAGAGGGGCCTAGGTGGCCGAGTGGTCTAGGTAGTCAAACTACTGTATCACTAGCCTGTCAACACTGAGGTTGTGAGTTCAAATCCAACAGGTTGCAGGTGTGCTCAACTTCAATCCTAATTGACAAGGATTGTCAGTTTTCCTAGCGAAGGTCGTTGGTTCTCTCCTTGCAACTCTGGCTTCCTACACTGATAAAAATTAACGCCACAAAATAGGGCAATAGGGCTGAAAGTTGCTTTTAACTAAAAATCAAATCAAATTAATCAAATTAATAAACGATGCTGTAGGGGAGACATTTTATTTATATAGTTATTACTTTTATGGTATTGTTTAAAATATAGGACATATATATATATATAGAAGAACAAGAAAGGAAGTCAACTGTATTTTATATTTTTTCTCATTACAGGTTAAGTTTACTGAGGACAAATTCAGAATTTGTCAAGTTGAAAAATATAATGATAAATGAATGGGAGCAGTTATTATCGAAGAAAAATTATTTCAAAGAAAGGTATATATATTCTGGCACAATGCCATGTGAGAATCAGTACTAATATACCAGTATCTTAAGTTAATTTATATTGTTTATGAATAAGTAAGTAGTTAAAAAGGAAGAAAACAATTAAATGAGCAGAGATAATTACCTCTCAAATAGCAAACAAAAACAAAATCAAAACAAAGAAAAAAAAACTTCAAAATAAAAAGACATACAAAACACAACCTGAAAGAAAATTAGAATTTTTTTGTCTTTTCCTACAAAAGTATCATTTATTGATTATGTTAGGTTTTCTTGACAGAAACTGAGGATTTTTAATGTTTTTGTGTTCTTTCGCTATTTGTCTGTCATTAAAATCTGTTAAAATTTTGATGTCACAAGAAAAAATGTCATGCCACATAGCAAAAGTAATTGTTGTATGACATCAATCGAGTGTTTCAATTTATTAAACCCCTATCACTCTTCTTTACAAGAAAACCAGTGAATTATGACCAACATAAAACAATTTTTGATTATATTTCAGTTTAGCCTTTGATATAGATCAGTATAAGTGTTATATGAGTAATGGTGGCCATGCTTCAACTGATATGTATCATTCATGGCTTCAGTCTGGTGATGATATTGATAATATTCTGTCTTTGGTAAGTATACTACAGTACAAACCCTTATTGTTCTTGGTGAAAGTCAAATAAATAATTTGTTAAGATTTAAGATAATATTTAGTAAGTATGTAAACTTTAAAGCTTTTATTACTGTATATTCAGAAATTATTGTGTGCATTTATTATTGAGATTTTGACATGACAGACCAAAATGTGTGATTAATTTGTGTGATTACAGGAAAAGCTGCATACAAATATATGTGTCAAATATCAGATGCGAGTACTTGTTATTGTGATAATCACCTAGTCGCATTATTTCGCAATAATAAAAACCTCGCAATAATTTCTGAATTTACAGTATTAGATCAGGGAAAGTGTTGCTACTGTTAATTTTGCATGTTTTCATTTTTGCAACTTATCTTATCTGAAAAATGAAAATCATATTTTTATGCCCCCGCCGTAGCGGTGGGGGCATTAAGTTTTACCCTTGTCCGTCTGTACGTACATCTGTACGTCCCGAAATTGGTTTCCGTTCTATAACTTGAGTTTGCCTCAACCAAATGTTATGAAACTTATACACAATGCTTATTACCACAAAACACAGATTAAGTTTGAATTTTGGTGGCGTCACTTTAACTGTTCTAGAGTTATGCCCCTTTATAAATGGAAAAATTGCAAAATTTTTAGTTTCCGTTCTCTAACTTAAGTTTGCCTCAACCAAATGTTATGAAACTTATACACAATGCTAATTACCATAAAACACAAATCAAGTTTAAATTTTGGTGGCATCACTTTAACCGATCTAGAGTTATGTCCCTTTATAAAAGGAAAAATTGCAAAATTTTTAGTTTCTGTTCTTTAACTTAAGTTTGCCTCAACCAAATGTTATGAAACTTATACACAATGCTTATTACCACAAAACACAGATCAAGTTTGAATTTTGGTGGCGTCACTTTAACCGATCTAGAGTTATGCCCCTTTATAAAAGGAAGAATTGCAAAATTTTTAGTTTCCGTTCTCTAACTTAAGTTTGCCTCAACCAAATGTTATGAAACTTATACACAATGCTTATTACCACAAAACACAGATCAAGTTTGAATTTTGGTGGCTGCACTTAAACCCTATCTAGAGTTATGCCCTTTATAAAAGGAAAAATAGCAAAATTTTTAGTTTCCGTTCTATAACTTAAGTTTGCCTCAACTAAATGTTATGAAACTTATACACAATGCTTATTACCACAAAACACAGATTAAGATTGAATTTTGGGGGCGACACTTTAACCGTTCTAGAGTTATGTCTCTTTATAAATGGAAAAATTGCAAAATTTTTATTTTCTTCTAAATATCAAGTTTATAATATATTTTTAAAATTGAGTTATCTTCCTTTGTCCATGATTATAGTTGAATCAACTATAATCAATGCTTTATACAATGCAATGTTTAATTTTGACTTCCACTGATAAAACACAGATCAAGTTGAATTTGGGTAGTGTCACTTTAACTATTATTGAGTTATGCCCCTTTATAAATCGAAAGATTGCAAAATTTTTAGTTTCCAATCTATAACTTAAGTTTGCCTCAGCCAAACACTATGAAACCTATACACAATACTCATTACCACAAAACTCAGTAAAGATCAAGTACAATTTTTTTTGTTTCCGTTCTCTAACTTGAGTTTGCCTCAACCAAATGTTATGAAACTTATACACAATGCTTATTACTACATAATACAGATTAAGTACGAAATTAGGTGGCAACACTTTTACCATTCTTGAGTTATGGCCCTTTATAAACATAAAAATTACTGAATTTTTTAGTTTGTCTCAACCAAATGTTGTAAAACTTATACACAACCGTTCTAGAGTTATGCCTGTTTACAAATAGAAAAATTGCTGAATTTTTAGTATCTGTTCTCTACTTAAGTTAGCCTCAACCAGATGTTATGAGTCTTACACACAATGCTTATTACCACAAAACTCAGATCAAGTTCAAATTTGGGTAGCGTCACTTTTACCATTCTTCAGTTATGTCCCTTTATAGCTATATGATATGCAAGCGGGGGCATCATCTGTGTCCACATGTGGACACTATCCACATTTATTTTAATATGTTCTCCTCTGGATTGAACTGAAGATTCAAAGAAAATGAAATATTTGCCACTAGACAATAAGCAGCCAACAATCAATCATCAAGGAAAATTAAAACAATGATAGAAGTTGGGCAACACTTTTTTGCACTACCAACCACATTTACAATTTCAATAATATCATATTACAATGCAGTTCCAAGGTTGTTCTTAGCTGCTGTATTTGAATGTTAAATCAAAATTGAATTAGCTGTCATATTAGAATGCAGAATCATAATTGTTCTCAGTTGTCATATTAGAATGTGACTCAAAACTGTTCTTTGCTGTCCAAATTGGATGCAGAATGAAAATTGATCTCTGCTGTTGTATTAGAAAACAGAAGCAACACTTTTCTCAGCTATCGTATTAGAATGCAAAATCAAAATTGATCAGTTTATATTTTACAGAAGGAAAAAGTAGACAGGTTAGATCAGCAAGCTGCAGCCTTACAAACCAAAATAATGGAGTTGAATAAAAGTCCTTTCTCTAAAATTACTAAAAATGAAAAGCTGGAAGAATGGTAAGAAATGTATCTAGATTCTAAGTACATTGCTATGTAAAAATAAAATAATCATAAGATAAGGTTATCAGTTTAGGTTTATAATTTTGTGTTTTTTATGGTCAATTTATGAATCTTTTTAACATAATTCATAACATTGTTTTCACATATGAACACATCATTTGCACATACTTGCCAACCTCTGACAATGAGAAATCATGTCATGACATGACATGACATGTCAAAAAGCGTGTGAAAACGCGCGACGATGATGCAGACTTTTTATATGAACAATTTCATACTTTCACATTATCATGATTATACAAATTTGTTAATATATAATAAAAACAATATTCTAGAGTAAACTTTAATTGTATTCAACAGTGGTCTGTTTTGCTGCTTTTAAAGCAACACCCTAGGCTTAGGCACATATCCAAAACAACTGCCAGTTTGATTACATTAACTTGATAACAAGGCACACAATATATCATTGTCGAGTTCCGATCAGAATTCAGTGTAGATTTCTTTATAATTGAAAATGTTCTGTCACAGTCAGAATTGATATTTGGCTGAACTTAAATAGCTTGATCAAGCTTTGAAAGAGTGTCATTACGTTTTTTTGCCATCTAAAATGTCATCTATTATCTTTGCCATTGCTCCCAACTATATATGTTGCTATTGTCTCTGAGGCTATTGTCTGGTCAAAACTGGGTAGTTCATCAGAAGACAGCTGGTACTATGAGAACTGATCCAACAGTTCCGTGATATTTCCATCCCCTTTGGCCTGTGGGAATCTGTTGGCTAGATTTGAAACTGAAAAAGAAAAGTATTTTATTATTTGATTACCATTAAGCATGTTAAATGCTTAATCAAATCGCTACATTGTAGTTCTCCTCTCACATGTATTGTTATGATTGCAACATAGGGTGCACAATGCGTTACTCGTCTCTCGATAATTTAAACTTGAACTCCCAAATATGATTTGTAAATCTTGAAATTTATCTTGGTACGTACACATCGTTTTCGCTAGCAATTGGCTCTTTAGACGACGGTACAGGTCCTGAAAGCAAACTCTTTCTGTCGACATTTCCCCTAAGTGAATTTGAAAGAAAGAAAGTCACAAAATCCTAAAAACTAATCACAAACTACATACCTTAAGGTTAGCTGTTCGTCAATATAGAAAAATAAACAATGGCTACGATACAATTACTTTGAAATTTTCGGTATTTTTTGTCTAATAATGAAAAAACCTGAGAATCGCGATATCACTAACAACCAAAAAATCAAAACAACGAAAAAGCGTGTAATTGTGTGTAAAGTGGCGAAACGCGTGTACACACCATGTGAAAAATCTTTGCGTGTAAACCGTTGAAAAGCGTGTATTTCACGCGAATATCATTTCAGTTGGCAACTATGCATTTGCACACACTATTTAGTTTTAAGTGTTTTGAAGTTTACCTTTTTATGAATGCTATTTTCTAATGCCTTTTAAAATATACCACAAAAAGATCAAAAATGAGAAAAAATTGAGAAATGTGTATATATCAATGAGAAAACAGTCTAACCGTTAAGTTTGCTAATAAAAAACATCTATAGGTGGCCATACAACCATCCACAATGGACAAAATTTTCACTGATTATCAAGCTGAAAATCACCAACTGTAGACATTAGGTATGTTTTTTTATTCTGTAAGATAAATGAAACAAACAAGTACAAATCAGTCTTAAAAATGTGTTTTGAAAATCATAAACTCTACTTAACATTTTAGAATTGCTTATATAGGTTGAACATATGCTATAGATGACTTACAAATTCAGGCATTTTACAGTACATTTCCTATGTCACAATGTTTAAAATGTTACTATGTCACAGTAAGAACCGAAGTTCAATGAGGTCATTTACGTCCATTTACGTCAGGTCAAAAATTAACTCAAGATTGGTCAATTGTTAGAGCACCACTTTTCTCCATTGGATATACATATTCATTCTATGAAGCAATCACCAATAAGAAGAACCCATTGACCTCAGGTCAACCGGTGTAACTCATTCATAAAATCAAGTTGAGATTTGTCTATTTTTAGAGCACCACTTTTCACCATTGGCCATATACATTCATTCAATGAAGCAATCGCGAATGTTAACAGCCATTCATATTCATATGCCCATTGACCTCAGGTCAACCAGTGTAACTCATTCATAAAATCAACTCGAGATTGGTCTATTGTTAGAGCACTTATCTCCATTAGCTATATATGTTCATTCCATGAAGCAGTCACAAATGTTAAGAGCCATTCATACTTATCACAAAACATTTACGATAAAAATTGATTATAATTTATACTGAAATGTTCATGATTCATGACTCACGAGTATTTTTATGCCCCCGCCACGGCGGAGGGGGCATTAAGTGTTACCCTTGTCTGTTTGTATGTCCGTACATACGTAGGTCCCAAAATTGGTTTCCGTTCTCTAACTTTAGTTTACCTCAACCAAATGTTATGAAACTTATACCCAATACCAGATCAAGTTTGAATTTGGGTGGCATCACTTTTACAGTTCTCCAGTTATGTCCCTTCATAATGTTATATGCAAAAGGGGCATCATCTGTGTCCCATGGACACATTGTCCATTTATTTTATGTAAGAAAATTTGTGGAATTAATTGCTTATCTCTGAAAGATAATTTGATTCATAAGAAATGAAAGAAACACCCAGAAATGTATGATACCTGACCTGGACTTTAAAACTACTTCTAAATTCGAAAATATATAAACAAACATAGGAAATTGCTCCATCATTTTCAAAACAAAATTTTAATTTACTTCTTTGTCTTACCTGTATTTGTGTTTAAGAATTATATCGAGGATTAAGTACATTTTGGAATTTAAGATTGAGTATTAAAACTGTATTATGTTAGCATATAGGTTTATTATATTTGTACATTTATATTTTTAAAACGATAAAAATTATATTTTTAGTGAGAGAAAATCAAGAGAATTATATCAAGAACTAAGACAAGCTGGAAAAGGTAAAAAGATATTAGATATGATGATCATGCTTCAGTGAATAAGGGTACTATTAATTCAGAAATTTGCCTACAGATGTATGTATCAGTTATCTGAATGTGAGTTCTAATTATTGTGATACTCACCCAGTTATTCACATTTATAAAAACCTGACAACAATTTCTGAATTAACAGTTTTTAAAGGAGGTGAAACCAGTGACTCTTTCCACAAAGAATCTGAAAAGTAAAAATAGTTGAAAAAGATGAACATTACAAAATAATTTTTATGTTATGTCAATCAATGTTAATTGTGAGATTTATTGTGCAAAAAGTTCAGAAATTTGAAGGCATGTGGGATTTTTTTCAGCTCATCATAGGTCAATTTCAATGTTTGCTGTCCCTTACAACACCTGTAGAAGACTGGTAACTGGTTGTTACCACTTTGTTTTAGTGCCATTGTATTTTTTCTGACATGTACAATGAATAGAATATTAGATGAACAGTGACATGACCCTATTTACTTCTGCTATTGTAGTCGCACTATTTGGGGCGTAAATAAATAGTAGACTATGTAGAGTTCTGGATATTTTATTATTGTGAAGCATCAAATGAAACCCTGTAATATAATATCACATTTAATAACAATGCATACAAACTAATTCTTTTAAAACATGTATTATTATATCAATATGATAAATTTACGTAATCTGTGTACTTACAAAAATTAACCAATTAACTGTAAAATACTTCACAGTTTATGAAATTAACCAAATGCACAATTAATTCTTATCTTATCAAAATATTACTTCCTGTGACATTCGAAACAGAATTTAACTTGTCAAAAGAGCAAATTAGAAATATAGTTTCTCATTTAGCGATAACATTATAATATATGAATTAGCCGTTAAAACTATAAACAAACAATCTAAGCAAAATAAGCATTAATAAAGCCAATAGCGAAAAGCAGTTAACTAATAAAGCTAAGCTAAGCTAAACAAATCAAAATAACTAAGCTTATAAAATAATAAGCAACTACAACTGAACACTCATTCTTACCTCGTATGAGGTACAAAGGTTATGCCTCAACGTATATCTAATCATAATCAAAACTCTGTCATATACCTGTATAACAAATACTAAATTATAGTTACTATGCACAGACTTTTATAGTACTTAAAATCTATTGATCTGAGACAAAAATGTTATAAAGACTATGAAAAGTATTTATCAAGTTAACATTTTACTCATTTACTCTCGGACTCATTCTGCTCAAATATTCGCCATTCATTACGTTTATCCTTACACTTATTTATTTCCAGGCTTTAATTATGTAACTCAAATGTAAAATAATAATGTGCCTGTTATAAAAGTTACGTTAACCTTTTAAATAATTTACAACATTCATTCACCAATCAAACGATACACATTCTTACTACGAAGTCATGCTAAAATGGAAAGTTACTTGTGCGTGAGATACTGATTAATCCGGTAATAAAATTACAATGAAAATGAGATATAGACAGAATAAGAGATAAGTAAGCAAACTGACCTGAAATAATCGTGGAATTCCTCCAATACAAATAATACAAAATATGAAACAGCAAATAAAAGAGAGTAGAAAATATATGAAACGTCTGTTCGGTTTGAACATCAATCCACAATAAACTATAGACTTCAATAGAAATAAACCGTCAAAAGATATATAACCAATGAAATAGTAGAAAGTGTGCAGTCAAATCAAGCGTAAAACACTGACCATCAAAATAGTAGAAGTGAGTAACAATCAAGACGAAACTAGTCAATCGTCAAAGTCTGTGAATATAAAATATGAATAGTATAACTCATAATTAATTACAATCCATAATTAATCTATTTGAAAATGAAAACACAAATATGAATTAGAAATAAAATCGTCTTTATTTTAAAGTAAATTCAAATAAGAAATAAAATATAAATTAAAAATCATATCAATATTTATTCAATCATGAATAAATACACACTAGCACACTATAGAGTCCATGGAATCAAAAATTGTGAAATATATTAGAGCTGAATAAAAAAACCTCCTACTCTGGATTCATTATTATTCATTGGATACCAATTTTCATTGATTTCGTGGGAACAGGTGAACCATAAATTTAAATGTTCAACGAAATTACAAATTTTTATAGGCTTGTATGCTGATTTTGGAGAGAAAAAACCACGAAATTAAATATCCACGAAAATAAAAGTATTCCTCAATCCATGAAAATTGGTACCCATGAAAATAAATGAATCCACATTATGTGTTTCTCAGTTTTAATACTGAAAATCTTTCTTTTCTAGGTTATCAGGAAATACTGAAATATTTGTTACTTCCCACTTTCAATTTATTACAATAAATATTTCTATCATTAAGTTTGATAATAGTCCACTTGCAGGTCAAATAAACCAGAAAAAGCTTACTATGCTGTATAGGTTTTGCTCATTGTAGAAGGCTGTACTATGACCTATAGTTGTAAACTACATCATTTGGTCTCTGGTAGAGAGTTGTCTCAATGGCAATCATACCACATCTTCTTATTTTTATAAGATGTTAGAAAATTTGAAATTTTTTTGCGACATTAGCAATACATGCACCATTTCAATATATGTGAGACATCCGAAGAATCAAACAATTGAAAATACATACTTACTTTTACATGAGTGAAAAAACATAACCATATAATACATTTAAATATAATTCAATAAACTGGGATACAATATTGAAATAGTAAAATTTAGAAAAATAGGAACTATCTTGATAAAATCTTTATATGATCTAATATATATATTACAAATTGTTTTATTAGTAGCAAAAGAAAATGTAAAAGACCATAAACAAATGGTACAGGTTGTAGTTAAGTGTGTGATTACAAGGGATAGCAGTCTACACGATCTATTTACACATCTATCGTAAGTTATTTTACACACTTTATTTTGTTAACTTTGTTATAGCAAGTAATAGTGCACAAACCCTAGCTACTGTTGAAATGGGCTATACATCTATTTTAGTCTTTCAAAAGTGTTCAGTTTTTATTCTATTTAGATAGCAATATTATTTCTTCTCTAATTATACCTCCGCTTTAAAAAAGTGGGGGTATACTGTTTTACCATTGTCTGTCCGTCCGTCCGTCCATCCCTCCTGTTGTAAATGTGTGCACTGGTTATCCCAAGTAAAGAAATATGGTTACTATTGTATAAAGAGATTTTGTACAAGAAAAATGTATATTTTGCCTTTTAAATATTAACAGGCGCAGTAGTTTGTTAACACAGACAATAGTTTTAATGATATTAACAGGCACAGTAGTTTGTTGATGTATGTTTTAAGTTTTAATAGCGTGTTTTTGACAAATTAGAGATAAGCAAAACAAACAAAAAATTGTTTTATTTGTATGATAGAGGATTATCGTGATCGGTTTAAAATGTATTGTCAGAATTGACAACATCATATTTCGAGGACGAAATGTATTCTGGGGGAGGGGCAGTGTTGTAAATGTGTGCACTGGTTATCCCAAGTAAAGAAATATGGTTACTATTGTATAAAGAGATTTTGTACAATTTATAAGAAGTTATTTCTAGTGTTTAGTATATTGAATGAGTTATTAACGTACGTTTTACTTTATGTTATTAGCTGTATCGATAACGTCTTATGGCACAAATTTGTTATGTATTGTTCAGAACGTTACCGTTGGGACAGTATTATAAGCGTGAACCCAAAAGTGTACATTTATGAGTTCTTAGCTGAAAGAATTAATATGTCTAGATTGGTTTAGTCTCTAAAGTGTATTATTATAGGCATTTTGAGTCAAGCTTGAAGGACTCTTATATTTTATGTCAGGGTTGGACGTTATGTTTTTCTTCTTGCTTAGAATATTTACTTCCGGGAATTTCAAATAAATACCAGTGCAACGTCACGTTCGTGAGTCCTTGCTGTGTTTACATTTGACTTACAGCAAGGCCCCCGGGGGTTCCTAGAGGTAAGAAGTAGCGCATTAAGCTATATGCCTCGCAGTTTATCTTATGATAAGGGTCGTAGTTTAGAGGTAAGAAGAAACACAGATAGCTGTATGCCTTGCATTTATTTACATTGTCATTGTAGAATTTAAGATAATCCCGTTTGGTCCGTACAAAAATACAAGAGAAAGAATGTTATTTTAGTAGCTCCGCCCGTATGTTAATATTGCTGTTAGAATATTGCACATTTATGGAAATATATTGACTGTTCTTGAAGTTTAATAAACATATCATTTTTACTATTGATTATTTATTCATGCTACCAATGCTGAGAGAGAGCAGACAACAAAATTGACAGCCGTATTTATTTATTTCCCCGTGTAGTTACAAGTTTTATGAGTTTATTCGTATTTGCTGGCTTTAAAACTATAGACAAAACATAGCAAGAAGCAGAAATTACGACAATGGTGGCAGTGGTTTAGTTCTCACGTTTCAATAAATAAGGCACGTCTATTTTTAGAAATACTAATGTGTATGGAACACACTAGCTTAGCTTTTAAAAAATTCTGAATATTTATAAAAGGAGCTGCATTTAGCTTCCTAGAAAGAAAAGAATATTTGTAAAGGAGGTGCATTTAGCTTCCTAGAGGAAAAAAAAAATATAAAGGAGGTGCATTTAGCTTCCAAATAATTATTTATTAGAGAAATAGAGGTGTAGTTAGCTTCTATTGGCATATTATTGTTTGTTTTAAAAATGGATCTTAGAAATAGAAAATCCCAGCTCCAAATTTTGGAAGGGGTAAAGTATGAAGAATATAATTATTTCACAGAGCGGAACTGTTGAGCCCTGTAATTTAATAGATTTGGGTATAGAAGATGATGTTAATTTATCTACATCCAACCCCACAGTAAGTCCTATAAACTCGCCTGTGCAGAATACTAGGACGATTGAGGAAAGTAAGACGAATTTGAATAATAACGATATTATTGTGATTCTAATGGACATTCAGAGTCAATTAAAAAATCAAAATGATATTTTTTCTGAGCTGAGCACGCAAATTAAGCTAAATCAGGAAAATATAGCTCAATTAGTAAGGGGTTACAGTGTGGCTGAAAATAACACCAATATGCATGATTTCAGTCAAAATAGCATAGGCTTTAACAGGACCACAACTGAACAAAATAACCAGGTATCAGTAACCCAACAGTTAGCAGCTGGTCCAAGTACTGACAACACTTATACACCATGTCCAGTTAGTACAAATCATGTAAGAGAAAGAAGTCATGTTCAGCAACTACAAAGGGAAGAACCAAAACCTAGAAGTCCATTCTTTAATGGTAAGGGGGATTTCAATGCCTTCTGGACACAGTTTATTTTACTCAGTAATAGGTTTAGTTGGTCCAATGACAGACAGATAGAGGAACTAATTCTAAATTGCTTGAGAGATGAAGCCCTAGTATATGTAAATGAGCTTCCTATGCCACTCCATAAAGATATAAAATGTATTCATGAGGCTATGTCACAGAGATTTGGGGACTATATATTACCAGAGACTTATAGGACCAACTTGCAGTTTATTAAACAGAACCACAAAGAAAGCATACAAGAATAGATAGAAAAAATATAAATAAAAACTTTAATGTAAGACAAGTAAATATTGATGCAAACTGTATAGCACAAAAGAAAACAGAAGACTTCGAGGTATGTAGGACGGAGAATCCAACCCAATATGTCACTCATGCAGAATTTAAAATGGCATAGATGATTTTAAAAAGGAGTTCAAAATGGATGTTAAAGACATAAAGCAGGATTTAAATGAAATAAAAGATCTGTTTAAAACTGAGAAGCAAGAAAGAGAAAATTTTAATCCCTTAAATAGACATAATGTAAGAAAGAAAGACCAATTTAATACAAACAATAGTAGTAGAGTAAATACATGTTACTCATGCCACCAAGAAGGACATTTTAGTAGAAATTGTCCTTTCTCAAGAGGAAAAATAGGGAACCAAGAAAATATGAATCCTTTCGGAGGGAACCAGTTTGGATTTACTAGTCAGGATTATCAGAACTAGTTAGGCCTATATAGCAGATAAACCTACTAGCCAAATATCAGAGTAATTTTGTGTAGATTCTGATTTTTTTATAATGTAGATATGAAACTTGTGTGTGATATTTTGTAATTGATGAAATGTAAAAAGCACAAATATGTATAGATTTTTGCACTTTAAGGAATATATAGTGGTATTGAGATTTTCAGAAAACAGGTGATGTTTTTTTATTAGAAGCTGGAATTTGATGGTCCTATTGGCGTTGTTATCCTTATGCAGTAAAATTGTTTAATACTATTTTGGTGGGAAGCTGCTTTCGGTGGGTGTATATTGGCAGTTGAGATACTTTAGGTGCCATTTTGTTTTGGTGCGAGAATAAGTTAAGGCTAATGGTTAGTCTAGATTGCAATTTACATTTTGGTTACACCATGGGTATGCTGTCTGCGCCATTTTAGATATTTCTCGGGGAATACTGATGACTATTTTTTTTTATTGGTTGTACTTTTGTACTAATTTTTTTACTTATGTTTATATGGTGCATCAGTATCGAAGATAGTAGATATAGGAAGATGTGGTGTGAGTGCCAATGAGACAACTCTCCATCCAAATAACAATTTATAAAAGTAAACCATTATAGGTCAACGTACGGCCTTCAACACGGAGCCTTGGCTCACACCGAACAACAAGCTATAAAGGGCCCCAAAATTACTAGTGTAAACCATTCAAACGTGTATATATTTATATGCGGGGTACCCTTGTGGTATAGAACTTGATAGGACATTTGTCGGCTTATGGTTAGCCTGGTGTTATGAAGAAGTTAGAGCTTCATGATGTTTATAATTCCAGCGTCTGATCATAGCATGGAGAATCATATATTGAACTTTAAATGGAGTATATTAGTGCTGTAACTGGATGCAAAAATAGACTTTTATTTTATATTTTCGATGATGACACGATGAAGAAAAATGTATATTTTGCCTTTTAAATATTAACAGGCGCATTAGTTTGTTAACACAGACAATAGTTTTAATGATATTAACAGGCACAGTAGTTTGTTGATGTATGTTTTAAGTTTTAAAATAGCGTGTTTTTGACAAATTAGAGATAAGCAAAACAAACAAAAAATTGTTTTATTTGTATGATAGAGGATTATCGTGATCGGTTTAAAATGTATTGTCAGAATTGACAACATCATATTTCGAGGACGAAATGTATTCTGGGGGAGGGGCAGTGTTGTAAATGTGTGTACTGGTTATCCCAAGTAAAGAAATATGGTTACTATTGTATAAAGAGATTTTGTACAATTTATAAGAAGTTATTTCTAGTGTTTAGTATATTGAATGAGTAATTAACGTACGTTTTACTTTATGTTATTAGCTGTATCGATAACGTCTTATGGCGCAACTTTGTTATGTATTGTTCAGAACGTTACCGTTGGGTCAATATAATAAGCGTGAACCCAAAAGTGTACATTTATGAGTTCTTAGCTGAAAGAATTAATATGTCTAGATTGGTTTAGTCTCTAAAGTGTATTATGATAGGCATTTTGAGTCAAGCTTGAAGGACTCTTACATTTTATGTCGGCGTTGGACGTTATGTTTTTCTTCCTGCTTAGAATATTTACTTCCGGGAATTTCAAATAAATACCAGTGCAACATCACGTTCGTGAGTCCTTGCTGTGTTTACATTTGACTTACAGCAAGGCCCCCGGGGGTTCCTCGAGGTAAGAAGGAGCGCATTTAGCTGTATGCCTCGCAGTTTATCTTATGATGAGGGTCGTAGTTTAGAGGTAAGAAGCAACGCAGATAGCTTTATGCCTTGCATTTATTTACATTGTCATTGTAGAATTTAAGATAATCCCGTTTGGTCCATACAAAAATACAAGAGAAAGAATGTTATTTTAGTAGCTCCGCCCCATATGTTAATATTGCTGTTAGAATATTGTACATTTATGGAAATATATCGACTGTTCTTGAAGTTTAATAAACGTATCATTTTTACTATTGATTATTTATTCACGCTACCAATGCTGAGAGAGAGCAGACAACAAAATTGACAGCCGTATTTATTTATTCCCCCGTGTAGTTACAAGTTTTATGAGTTTATTCGTATTTGCTGGCTTTAAAACTATAGACAAAACATAGCAAGAAGCAGAAATTACGACACCTCCCATGAATATTTTTCGTTGCATCTTTTTCAGGAACTACATCATAAGGATTTCTGAAATTTGGTTTCAGGGTTTATATAAGTCAGCTATTCTGTGTGATGTGTTTTCAGATTCATCATTCAACAACTTCCTGTTTACCGAACACTTACATATTTTTACACTATTAAAATTATCCAATTGCGGCGGGGGTATCATCAGTCAGCAGTAGCTCACAGTTTCACTTGTTAACTTCAGGTTTAAATTGAAATATCAAAAAGCATCAAATACATTTTTAGAAATTTTTGCCGTATAAAATTGAAAAATGTTTTATAAACATGGCAAAACAGCAAAAATTATGAAAAAAATTGGACAAGGGCAAACTTATTGAATGCAAGTATGAGAATGTTAGAAATGATTGTATCTGTATCATAAAATGACTACAGGCAATATTGCAAACTATTCTATAGGAGTTTCTGATATGTAAATTGGACGTGGCTTTTTATTATTCATTTACACATAATTAATATACAATGAGCCAATGATTGACAACTTACTTTAATAAGAATATTAAATACTTATACATTTATTTTGTCTAATAATGTGGTTTACATCTAAAGATAGATTGTTTTTCTGATAGCTGGGAAAATATATCAATGTTTTATGATTTTCATATGAAATATATGAATGGGAATGGATTTTCTAAAACAGCTATAAATGAATGGGGGGGGGTTATACTCCAGCCAGATGTCTGTACCCAAATTTGTATGTTGAGACCCCATAGGGATAATGCAATGTAGTAGTAGTAGATAAAGTAAATTTAGTTATCATTTTGTATACTGTAAATTCAGAAATTATTGAATAATGCGACTGGGTGAGTATTGCAATAATAAAAACTCACATTTTGATATCTAATACATAATACTGTATGTAGGTTTTCCTAAAATTGCAATAATTAATCTCGCATTATTGTTCATTTTTCAAAAATTGCAATAATAAATGCATGCAATAATTTCTGAATTTACAGTATATCATGGATGTAATTTTTTTGTTGTTTATTTTCAGAAAAATATGTTCCTGTAAGTGCGAATTGTCCCAGTTAGAACCAGAGATTAAGCAACAAAATAGAGAATTGGCAGAAGTTAACAAAAATTTATTAAATATACAAAAACAAAGACAAGATAACATATGGAAATTACTAAATTACACTGTAAGTATAAATTTTACATTTCTGGGTAAAAATACAGAATCTTGTTATAAATGATACAACCTTTGTCAGTCTTTTGGGTCCTCAGTTCTCTTCAACTTTTCCTTTTATCTTTTTTGTTATTCGAGCTTCACTGACGAGTCTTTTGTAGATAAAAGGTGTGTCTGGTGTACACAATTATGAATCTGGTATCTTTGATAAGGTTATTTTTACATGCTTTTTATGAAATTTAATATGAAATTTATATGATTAACATAGAAGTGTATTTTCGTCCTGAATATGCATGAAATATTTGCCACTGGACGTTAAGCAACCAACAATCAATAGAAGTGTATTTTTTTATGGATTCATTTTATCAGTTTTGGATTTCTCAGTTATGAAATATATGGCAGAATTAATAAGCTGGAATATATTTATTGTAAAATGGTCATTTTTGTAGAATTTTTTAAGGTAGCTCAACAGTCAAATCTGGAAAATTTGAGATGGTCATATTAAAATAGTTTTAATTAACTTTGTCAGTTAAAAAAGAGGCAGTTGCAGAAAAAGTAATGCGTTACATATTTCCATAGTCCAGAATTAAAATGATATTTAAAGTAATTTGAAATAGCTAATATTGCATATATGGATCATCACTCAGTAGCTCACTCTATCTTAAGGGATTTAGATTTAGTTTGTAAGGTTGAATATTTGAAGCACTTTGATAATTTGACAAAGAATATCTAATGATAAAGGACTTATAAAAATATTTACAAGGATGAAAGAGTGTTCATTTGCTATCTTTTAAACATTTCTGTATTTAAAATATTAATTTTGAAAAGAAGACCATGTAAGTACTAGGGAATTTAGAAATGAGTTTACTATTAAAAATAATGCAAAAGTATTTATGTTTACATGCAATATTTTGCAGTTAAAGAACAATGTGATTAATCGACAAGATTCTAAATCAAGTAGCTCTTCTAATGAACAGGCTAGCATGCTAATGTCTATCTGTGGTGAATCTTCAATGGAAACCAGCAAAGTTGTTGCCAGCTCCAAAGATTTAAATAAAAAGTAAGTAATACTAGCTATCCACCATAATGCAGTTTTCCTAAAAATAAGATATGGTTTCCATGGTGATGGAAGTAAAGGAGAAAGGAAGATTTCAAATTAAAACCTGAGGTTTTTTTTCACAATTTTTTTTTTCTGTGAAAATAGCTATTGATCCTTATACCTTAAAAACAATATCTTTTGTAAACTCTTCTTTCCTTATGTAGAAGAACAAAGAAGATATATGAAAGAAAATCTTCAATGAATAATTTGATGTAAGGATTTTGAAATTTTTTTACAAACTATCAGACATGTCAACAAAAAATGATTTTTATACGGTAAATTCAGAAATTATTGCGAGGTTTTTATTAATGCAAATAATGTGACTGGATGAGTATCATATATATATATATGTTTCATTTTTGTCCATTCTTCAAAAATCGCAATAATAAATTCACGCAATAATTTCTGAATTTTCAGTAGTCAGTATGACTGAAATGAGATGAATATATACATCAGTGGGACAGCAACCCATCGATACAATAAAACAAAACAGACATGTCAGTATGTTTTATGATATATGTTTACAAACATCCTTCATATAGCAAGTTGAGATTCATATTGCCTCAACATATAGCAATTTAAGATTCATATTGCCTAAACATATAACAAGTTAAGATTCACATTGCGTAAACATATAGCAATTTAAGATTCACATTGTGTAAACATATAGCAAGTTAAGATTCATATTGGCTAAACATATAGCAAGTTAAGATTCACATTGTGTAAACATATAGCAAGTTAAGATTCACATTGCCTAAACATATAGCAAGTTAAGATTCATATTGGCTAACAAATAGCAAGTTAAGATTCATATTGCCTAAACATATAGCAAGTTAAGATTCATATTGCCTAAACATATAGCAAGTTAAGATTCACATTGTGTAAACATATAGCAAGTTAAGATTCACATTGCCTAAACATATAGCAAGTTAAGATTCATATTGGCGAAACATATAGCAAGTTAAGATTCACATTGCCTAAACATATTGCAAGTTAAGATTCATATTGCCTAACCATATAGCAAGTTAAGATTCACATTGTGTAAACATATAGCAAGTTAAAATTTATATTGGCTAAACATATAGCAAGTTAAGATTCATATTGGCTAAACATATAGCAAGTTAAGATTCACATTGCCTAAACATATAGCAAGTTAAGATTCATATTGCCTAAACATATAGCAAGTTAAGATTCACATTGTGTAAACATATAGCAAGTTAAGATTCATATTGGCTAAACATATAGCAAGTTATGATTCATATTGGCTAAACATATAGCAAGTTAAGATTCATATTGCCTAAACATATAGCAAGTTAAGATTCACATTGCATAAACATATAGTAAGTTAAGTTTCATATTGGCTAAACATATAGCAATTTAAGATTTGTATTGCCTAAATGCAATGACAAAATGCTGCTAAATTTATCCTGTTTCAGTCTTCAACATGCATGTATATGGGAGAATATGATTAATGCAAAATTGAAATAAAAGCTTACATGAAATATAAAAATTAGCATTCATAATTGAAAGGAGATGTAGGGTTACATAAGAGTCAGCAATCCAACAGCACACAAAACCAAAATGCATCTACAGGTTATTTGTTTTGCAAAATGAAAACAGTAGAATATTGAAATACAAAGGGTTTTCATAGTGTTTCCCCTATCACACAAAAAGGGCATGGTAACTTAATTGAAAAAGGGCATCTAGAGCGCAAAAATTTATAAAAAGGGCACCTACAGTGTATGGAAAATTAACAAAAGGGCACCTACAGTATGCTGAAAACAAGAAAGGCAATAAATTGTCATATTGCATTGGTAAAGTATGGACTGGCAGTTGTTGATGGAATTAGAACTCAAGATAGCAAGTGTATTGTTTCAAAATAATATTGTATATGCATCTTTAAATAAGGATGAAAATCAACATTATTCCGGGTAACAGCAAGAGACCAAGGATGTATGAATATTACTAGCTGTACATCTTTTTCAGACTTTGAAGGACTAATGCATAAATTTACTAGGCAGTAATTACATGAATTGACTGATGTGGGACTTAAATATGAAGATTAGGATATAAAATCTGAAAATCTAGTTCAAAATTTCACTTCAATTAGTTTCAGGGGACAGTTCTGATCAACAAAAGTTGGGCCCTTTTTAAACCAGGATTCACAGTATAATAAACTTGTAGAACTTTGTAAGACTATTACACTGCATAATCATTATTCTTTTAGATCGATATTTAGAATTCATTTCTATAAAGTTGGAACCAAGGATTTGTACAAATTTTTATTGGAACGATTCTAATAACTGTAAATTGTTAATTTATCGAGAATTGATCACGTTTACTTTCAATTTACAAATGAAATGTAAACGGAAGTGACAAGTCTATAAATTCATAGGAATACTTTCACGCATGCATGAATACTTTCACGCATGCGCAGTATATCGTAAACAGGAAAGGAAGCACTTGTTTGACTCGTGAAAACTTTTCTGAACGTTTTGAATAAAGTTCTATCTTTTTAATTGAAATTGAAAATTTTATACCAAAGATCACGTAAATAAAATCATTTGACGAAACTATGACAAACCAACAGCAAATTGTGATCGTTTCAGAAATATTGAAATTAAAAAGCGAATTGTACGGGGGAAAAAAATTTTGTTCAAATGACGAAACTACGACAAACGAACTGCAAATTGTGGTCGTTGGCCTTGAGAGATATTTAAATTAAAATGCCAACTGACTGAATTTTACTGGGGAAAATTATTATGGTGGTCAATTATGAGGTTTATTAATAATTAACGGATTAGTGACCTATCCGATGGCGATAAGCGGATTAACTGTAATCACAGCTTTATAACACCTGTTGTAAATGTTAATTAGCTGAGGGTCATAAACTTGCCAGAAACATGAAGACAGGAAGAAAGGGCATTTTTTGAGACAATGGTGTCACCCAAAGAAGTGAAAAAAGGGCATGGCGTCATTTATTAAGACAAAAAAAGGGCATGGCGTCTATCCCTGCTAAACATGCTTGGGGGAAACACTAGTTTTCATATCTGTATGTATTTTTAAACCTTGAAGATAATTGACATTGAAAATGCATATTTTCTTATAAACATTTGAACCTATATTTACAGACTAGGTGACATTGTGGACCATGTTATATTAGAGCAAGAGGAACTATTTTCTATGGACTGGAACTTTTTATCTCCCAAACAGGAGAATTCTTGACAGGGGAGTGAACAAGTAGTTGTATTTGCTGAACAATCATTACAAAAGATAATCATGTCATACTTAACTATGATTTGATTAAGTTGTATAACTGTGAAATTTGATGCTCAATGGGATCATACTTGAAAACTTTATTTGTAATGTCTGATAATTAAATGGCAAAAGTTCTCTGATGCAGTCAAGAGTATTTATCTGGTGCTTGATTTCGCATAAATTATAAAAAAGTTTAGTTGTTATTTGACAGTCAAATGACAGTTGCATGAGAATAGTGAAAAAAGGATTATGACGCATAATGGCATCATACTGATTTGATGATAAGCAAGTATAGTGCAATTAAACTCTTTATTCTTTCACCATCAGATTTAAATGTTTCGTTATCCTCCTTATTCATGGGACCACTTAGTTGTCATGTGCAATAACATTCTGCAGGAAACATGATAATCAACACCAGTACAAGACCTCAGTCAGTTATAAGGCATAGATCTAAGGATGTATTGTTACTATTGTTATCAATTTTTGTCATAAATTTAACTTAAGAAAGTGTAAATATCTGTACTAACACTTCATATCATTATGTAAATTATCAGATCACACTTAATATATTGTTATGATTCAGTCTCTATATACATATGAAATATTTGCCACTGGATGTTATGTTATCAAAATTCATTTACTATTATGATTATGTCTCTTGTTTAAATTAAATCATTAATAGGACTTTTATTTACCTGTAGTCACCAGGGAAGGGGTTATTATTATAAGAGCTGTTCCAGAAAAAAAATCCTTGTTGGTCTCTGAAGGCACTTTGTCTGTGTATGTGTCTGTCTGTTTGATATCTTTAAGCAAATCAGAGTTTTGGTTTAATGCAGTTTACTATAAAGCTGTGATCAGATCATTTTGAAACTTAGTACACATGTTCATCATGATGCAAACTTTACAAAAACGTATTTAAAAATAGGATTTTGACCTAGATTTCATGTTTCACTGAACATGGATATGTGAAAGTGTGAGATGTCCTATGGACACATTATCATGTTCGCTGGTAAATCTGATAGAAATTTCAAGAATTGCACAATCATTTTGCAAGAATTAAAATGGTAAAGCTTTGACAAAATAAGAGTTCTTTTTTCTGGAACATCCTTTATAAGAAGTACCTGATACAGTGTTTATTTATTAATTAGGATTGATCATGAAATTATTATTCTCATTGTAAATGTGCTATAAATGTGAACATTTGATAATTAGTAAATATTGCATATATATTGTGACACATTTTTATCTCGGCAAGTACAAGTCATAGCTGTATATATGCAGGGGCTGATCCAGACATTTTTAAAAGGGGGGGTTCCCAACCCAGGATAAAGGGGGGGTTCCAACTATATGTCCCCATTCAAATGCATTAATTGTAAAAAAAAAAGGGGGGGTTCCAACCCCCAGAACCCCCCTGGATCCGCCACTGATATGGCACCAAGTTCATCTGGTTATTCCATACTGTGTATCACATGTTAAAGTTTCCTTTATGTTCTACTTCCTGTTTGCCAAAAAATATATCTGTAGCAAGTGTATAACATGTGAGTAAAAGCTCACAGTACATCTTGTTTTTAACTATTTTAACAATATTTTAGGGATCATAGATTTATTCTTACGAGGAAGCTCCGAGCATGCTTGGAGGATGCTCGGAGCTTTTTAAGTAGGCTCTTCTCAGCAGTTTATGTGACAATAATTATCATGATCCATTAAGATGTCAATCAAATCTATAGCACTTCTATAATAAGGAAAGTAAAGCATAATAGAGGAAGCTCAATTAACACCTGTGTAAACATCTGGTCTATTCAAATACATTTTGCATGAAATTTTACAAAACTTTAAAAATAGATGAGAAATTCTTCATCAGTACTGAGAAATGCTTGGGAAAAATGTCAAGTTTCCACAAAAAGAAAAAGTCATTAAAACATTTTCTTATTATATTGAATAACCATTCTTTTTTAATAATAGAAAAATTCTTAAAATTTTATAATTAGATTATATAATTTAGATATAGTTTATACTATATAATATGCTACAAGTCATCAAGTCACAAACAACAGTCAGGGGGTGATACTAAACAAGTTATTGTTTTAGTTACTTATATAGATATAGGAAGATGTGGTGTGATATTTTTTGTTTTAAAAAATTATTTAATAACTCAATAGTTATTTTAAATGTCAATAGAATCATGGACTAAATGTAGTTTTAAGAATTTCTATATAATTTTATTAAATAAAATTAAGTATTTATCAAATGTGAGATGAGTATAGAGATAAAAGATTACTTTAAAAATTAGGACAAAAATATTACTTTTATACATCTTTGAAATTAGTACTTATAATTATTTATGGAACATATGTTATTGTTTTAGATTTCACATTATATATAACTTCAAGTCTTAATTAAATCACAAGGTTCCATCTATTTATATTTGTCTACCATTAAGATTATAAAGGAAAGTGATATTTTAATAGTCCCAAGAGGACAATCTTCGACCCAGAAGCGTGGCACAGAAAGGCAATTAGTGTTTCAGGAGGATTAGTTTTATATTTCATGGGAAAAATAACCAGATGTCTGTGAAAATTTGTTAAAGCTATTAAAACGTGTATGAGTGGACACATACATGTATAAAAAAGAATTTAAAATAAGTTTTTTTTATACATGAAATAGAAGTAATATATGATATAGCATTGTTTTCAGCATAAATTGTATAGGTAATTTTGAAAATTAATTGTTTAGGTAATGCCCCTAACTAAACAATGGTAATATGCTGGGGTTTTTTTAAATAGCAAACTTAGTTCTTTTATAGTAAATTATGGCTACTTTAGGAAAAGTTGTAATTCATTATTGGAAGGCTGGTTTGAGGGAGTAATATCACCATTGTTTTTTCCCCTAGTACATCTCTGTTTAATTGACTATTTTTTAATTGTGTAGAATTTATCTTTGTTTTAAATAAAGAAATATTTGGCACGAGTAAAGTTTTATCCTGTCCATTATTACAGTAAAAATTTAACATAAATTGTTTTTCCCCCTATAAGTCTTTGTTTAATTTGCCTTTTTTTTTTAAATGTGCTGAATTTATCTATGTTTTAAATAAAGAAATACTCTACACGAGTGAAGTTGTATCCTGTCCAGTACTACAATGAAAATACAACATAACTTTTCATTGCAGAAAAGATATTAAACGTCACCAGAATTTAACCAGTCAAATTCCTCTCCCCCTTTTTTTCCTGTTTACCAGCTTAAGTAGCAGTGTTCCCTTAAATTTCAAAAATATTTTATAGCAACACCAAATAGAAAGTTTTATTGCTTTGAAACACCCAAGGTACATGTTAACAACCCCAAAAAAACTTTCAACATTGAAATGCAGGGTTATTTTCCAACAACTGTCAAATTAAATGGAATATATAAAAAAAATCAACCATTTTTGGCTTGAAACTGAATGTACTATATTTTAGTAGTATTACACCTTGAAAGAATTTTGACAATATAACGGAGTAAAATGAATGGATTTTAGTTCAGCAATCCTCTATTTCCTTTTCTTGAATGACTTTCTAATATATATATAAACAACTTGTATCAAAAGGAAAGTAAAGCAATGTAGAGGAAGCTCAGTTAACACCTGTACGTAGAAAGTCTTTTTTATATAGGACTTTATCAGTACATACTATCAATATAAAACAGATCCTAAAAATATAAATATATGTATATACTGAAATTTTTTTCTATAAGATTCAAACTATTTTTTTCCTTTTAAGATTCATGAGTATAATTATAAAAAAACCAACATAAATCAAAGATAGTAAGAATTTTAGGCATAATTATGTTCATTAGTATAGGAAATTGTGGCAGTTGTTTGGAGTTGAATTAATTGTTTTTTGCTTGTTTTATGTTGTTTAATATTCAATTTATACAAGTAAAATATGATCACACAATTTAAAAGTAAATATTGATACAAGTCTCACTGCAGTCTGTCCAATAATACTGTTTAGAAATCTGTGTAGATGCAAAACATTATTATCAAAGGTTTATATCACAGCATGATATATTATATAAACATTATAGTTTGAGGAATAACCCATTTTACAGTTTCAGTAGGGATAATTATCTTAGAGCATCCTCTTTATGCTCCATATTAAATATTTTGTTATTTTGTTAATATTAAAATTCTGTATGCTGTTAAATAAAAACATCTTCAACAATAATAATTGATTCCAATTTTAAATACAGTTATCAAAAATAAGATAGAAACTGATGATATTAGATTATTTTATATATGGTAGATAAACAATAATTTAACCCCTTTTTTAAAGTGGTATAGTCGTGATTACCTATTGTCATGTTCCTACAGTCATGACAGTCGTATGCTGAATCAAAAACAATTTTAAGCAAACCAATTGAACTATAATTACTATACATCTTTAAATATTTGTAAGTGAGATACCTAGAATATATCAATCAAGTCTGCAAATTATTCAAGAAAATTGCCTGTTCTCTAGGCCTCAAACACTAAAACTTCTAAACTGCCATTTTCTTAACTTTAAAAAAAATATTTAAAGAATTTTTAACTGCAGTTATAATATATAGTATAAAATAACAGTATGTTTTAAACTGGTATTCAATTGACTTAAAGCATTAGGGTAACGAATCAAAATTCTAAATTTTAATCAGACAGCAGAATAGATTGTATAAATGACTTCTCAATTTGATGATGATTTGCTCTTCTGTTCACATTTATAAATAGACAAAGGAGGTTTATATGAAATGGAAATCTTGCAATTATCATTCAGGGATATCAAATGTAATTATGACTTTCTGCATTTTGATTAAGCTTAAAAAGTGTTATTTGAAAAAATAAGTTGACATTTTTTATACAAATCAATGTAATGAAGGATTAGAATTTAAAATAAAAGACAAAAGGGATTCCAGAACAAAGTATAATTTTCTGTTGTAAAGTTTTTGGTCCACTGAATCCATTTAATTATCATAAAAACAAAATCAAAAACTTTATTCAAGAAAAAGATATAGAGGATTGCTGAACTAAAATCAATTTATCATAATTATTGTATTGTGAACAGTCTTTCAACCCAGCCTGTGAATTACAACTTCTTCTCAAAGTAGCCATCATTTTCTTTTAAAGAAGTTTGCTAATGCATATAAAGTTTAACAAATCATTATAAACCTATTACCATAGTTTGTGTCTTAAGTGACTTTTATGTTTAATTTTATATAGTACATATTTAAGCTATATTTATATTTTAAATATAAAATTTGATTTTTTTTTGTATTGAAAAAGAATGATTATAAATAAGAAAATATTTTAAAAACATTATCTTTCTGTGAAGACTTGATATTTCTTGCCAAGCATTGTACAGTACTATTGAAGAATTTCTAATCTATTTTATAGTTTTGTAAAATTTCATTCAAGATTTATTTGAATAGACCAGATGTTTACACAGGTGTTAATTGAGCTTCCTCTATAATGCTCTACTTTCCTTATTATAGAAGTGCTATAAGATTTGATTGACATCTTAATGGATCATGATAATTATTGTCACATAAACTGCTGAGAAGAGCCTGCTAAAAAGCTCCGAGCATCCTCCGAGCTTCCTCGTAAGAATAAATCTATGATCCCTTAGTTATGTTGTAAAACAATATTTTATTTTGTAAATGTACGTTCTTGATGACAAAAGAATATTGCTGAATATCAAATATATTATTATTTATAATTTATGTCAATCAAAGCTGGTTTACAAACTTTATAAATTTGTCAAAAAGGTTGAATACATTCTTCTCTTCAATAAAACTGATCAACAGATGAACATTTAATAGCTGATTGCAGCTTGTTAGTTAAAAGCAAATAAAAAATATTCTTACTACCCAATTCAATTTGTTTACCTTCTCATGAGAAGTTTAGAAAAATAGAAATTTGATTTATATGGCAAGAATATTCTCTTATGATATATAACAGTTCTGAACTTTTATTTCATCCTTGATGAAATAGTTATGTTTCATATTTTGGTCAACATTTATCAGCAACACTCATGATTCATCATGGTATATCAATTATAGTTCACTATTTTGTATTATATTGATTTGAACATTTTAGGGTGTAATTACATTTTATGCTTGGCCAGCTAGCTCTTCTGTGGCATATGTCTGATAGAACACCATCCAGTTATATTATGTAAGCTCTACAATATTTTATCACTGTCAAATTTTGTAATTGTACATGATTGCAAACAGTCTTGATGGTGTGATGTGAATTAGGGTAAATTTAATGAATGTGTGCATACAATGCATATGAACAGAATCTGTAATAATCACTTAAGGATGTTCACCACTCTGTTTCAAAATAACAAACTTTTTAAAAGACTGTTATAGATTGAAGGTAAATGAATAAAGGAAATAAAAAAGCAGAAAAAATTGAAGGGTCCGTGTGCTTGTTTTCGAGATATAAGCCATTGAAAATTTGGCGGGAAGTGATTCTCTCTAGATTTTTCATACATTTAACATTGGCACCTTTTTCTTTCAAAAACTATGAAAAAATAACAAGGATTTTATAAGATTTTCAAATATGCCTTTTTAAACAATATGTAATAAAATTATGAAAAGAAAAGTAGGGGTTTGGGGCAAAATTTTTTAATGGCCCTACATGGATAAAATCGAGGATTCCGAATATCTGGCTTAAATTCAAAAACAAGAGGAGTGAACATCCTTAAGTATATATATGTGCTTTCAGGTTTTAGTAAATTATATTGATTCTACAATTTGTTTTTGATTCTATTTTGATTTGTAAATTTTTGTTTCGTTTCTGTTGTTGGAGTAAAAGCACTTGCAAGCTGACAGTACCAATATTCAAAGATTCTTATGTTATCATTCATGTTGTGACCGTGTAAGGTCATCATTATCTGTGTGACTCTACTACAAATAAGATTTCTTATCATTGCATAAAAATATTGTGACTCAAAATTAATTTTATATTGGGATTATTTTGATTTTATGATTTGTTCAACATTTTTAAGTAACGTAAAAGGAAAGCTATATTTCTGAAGAAATATTTGTTTATTGCAACATTATTTTCATGCAATACAAGTACATATATTATTTTGACATCTTCAAAATGCATTGTATGAGGTATGCACAATAGTTTAAATTTATTTTTCTTCATTAGTTTTACTTTCAATTTTTTGTGTTTGAATGGTGCTTGAATTTCTCCTACAGGATTGTAATGTGAGGGTACCCAAATTGCACCTATTTTTACAGTTTTCTTAACCTTCATTTATTCAAGAAACAGACAAAAGTTTTCTTATGTATTTATTTTGTAGATGTATCCTTATTTACTATAAAGTTCCACATATTTGATTTTGAACCCATACTGAATCATAGAAAAATTGGTTTTAACCTACCTCTAAAGACCCAAGATTCTGTAATGAGGAGTACCTAAATTGCACCCAGACATAAATACACATCCGTAAAAATATATAACTATGTTTTGTTTTATTTCTCCACATTTTTTAAAACAGTTTGACAATAGTCCATGCTTGTTATGAATTCTGTATTAAATAGTTGTCTGTGACATATTTTAATTTCTTATTTTTATAAGTCAACATTTTTGTAGACGTGGAAAACAACATTTCAGTAAATTTTACTTTTTTCACTGGATACTTCATCTTTTGATATATAATTTGACCGTTTTGTGTATCTTTGAAAAATATTTAGCTATGTTGAAAGACTTGCATAATGATAAAAGATAAAAATATGAATTGTTTAGTCTCTAAAAAAACATATAAGATGCCCATCGCTTTTTATGCAAAATGGGTGCAAATTTGGTACTTGGTGCAATTTTGGTTCACCATATCATTTATTTTGTCGTACTTTTTTGTACTTGAGCAAATTTATGTCAACAGTTGTCCATAGTAAGTTGATACAATTTTAAACTGCATCAATGTTTTATGTTGCTATTAATCTGTGATACTGTAAGATAACAAATATTTATATATATAGCAATAAAAATGTGAAAATATTTTTTTTCAAATTTGTATACAAGTAAATGAACTGTCCTAAAATATCATGAAAAATGGTAAATAAGGTCTAGACATGCAAGCCAAGCCTTTGTATTGTCTTTAAGTCATGTTATGTGAATATATGTCTAATGACCAACAGTAAAACCATGCAAGACAAGACCTTGTTAAGGTTGTAAGGAAGCTTACCTTTGCTGTATGGCACCTTGTTATTGATGTGTATCTGATTGTTCTTGCCTTAACTTGAACAAAATTAAAGATATTATTTACAGTTATTGTCATTGATTGATTGATTGTTGGGTGTTTAAGGCCACTTTCAACACTATTGGCTATATTTTGGCTGTCATTTTTTATTGATTGAGGAAGCTGGAGTACCGGGAGAGAACCACAACCTATGACAGGAAAACTGACAATAAGATTGGGGTCTAACGTACCCGCCATGTGCATGGTTTAAACTCAAAATCAGTATTAATGGTCAATTTCTGGTTGAGGACAAATTTCCTGATAGTTAGGTAAGAAGCTTCAATTAACCTGTAAAGGCTCTGGTATCTGTTTTACTTCCGCAAACCTACTTCTTATTACAGAGCATATATAGATTATCAGGTTTTCTACTCATTGACATCGTAAATTATCAGGTGTCAGCCACAATGTGAACCTCTTTGGCCATTGAGCGTAGTGAACGAGCAAAAATGCTTCACAATGTGTCTTGCGGTTTACATGTTATGATACATATATGTAGATAATCTGTTTATCATTCTATTACTGTTCTTTTCTCTCTCCCTTCGACAGTTTTATGCTTGACGAACATGAGCTTGACAATTGTAACTTTGCTCATAACGTCTCCTCGGAAATTGTGATGTAGCTGATAATGTCTGCTCATGTCTAAGCTGTGATACGTGAATTGCAGGATGACTGGGCAGGGTGATATAGGCGAAGGAAGGAAGATTATATTGAATATCAGTTGATATGCATCCACAACAAAATCATATATAAATTATTTAAAAAGAACATTCTCTTTTAGGTATGATCTGTTATCTATTTCCTGCATGAAGAGATATTTCTCGATTCCATTTTTGTCTCGCCTTGACCAAAAAAGTAAAAAAGCGAGACTTAGGTATGCTGTTTCTGATGGCGTGGGTGGCGGCAGCAGTGTCAACAATTAGGTCAGTTAATGGGGAACCACTAGTGGTAGGTCAATGATATTTGGTATGCAGTTTTATTAACATTGGCACATCTCATTTCCATGAAGATTGTTTTGCCCTGTACCTTCAGTCATGGTTCATTGACTTTGAATATCTTGCATAACTTACATGATAAAGTATTGCTATTTTAATTATAACATTGCATTTTACTATCAAAATAACAAAAAAGCAAGACATATCTCTGTGTTAACTGTTTATGAATATTGAAATTCAATAACTTGAGTTGATATCAAGCAATACCCAATTTTCACTTGTTATGAAACCTACAAGTCTCTGAACACCATTTATAAATACTTATTTACGTTCAGATTGGAAATCTTGGAAATCAGTGCAAAGTCACTAGTTTTATAAAGAATAACCCTTTAGGTTTGGGTTTAATATTTAAACAGATCTTTAAGTAAATAATATGCATTCAATTCATAGGTGAAAACTTTGTTTCAAACTGATCAGTTTTGAGTTAGATTAGGCTTGAATCCAGTTATATAATATTTGATATATATATCCACTTTTGAATCTTTAATTAAACATATTCCTGACATTGGTGTTTTGTTTCTGATCTGCCCAACTTAAAAGTTTTAAACAAAATTTATCATTAGCCATGGCAGTCATACTACTTCGTGGATAAAAACCACAACAATTTACATTTATGTCATTTAAAATGACTGGTCCAATAAATATTTTGTAAAGTTTAGTCTGATTTGGTCCAGTAATTTCTGATGTGAAGCTTCTTCTTTACAATATTGCTATCTATACATAATTGAGACTGATAATGATTTCTTTAATCTAATAGATCTGTTGGATGTGTACTGGTGATATTTTTGACTGGGAAAATATGGCGTATTTATCAGTTGAAGTAAGGCTTTGAACTAGTTTTCAGTAACTGCCTGTACATTCAGATTTGTAGTTTTTTTTAGCTCACCTGGCCGAAGGGCCAAGTGAGCTTTCTCATCACTTGGCGTCCGTCGTCCGTCGTCGTCCGTCGTCGTCCGTCGTCGTTAACTTTACAAAATCTTCTCCTCTGAAACTACTGGGCCAAATTTAACCAAACTTGGCCACAATGATCATTGGGGTATCTAGTTTAAAAATTGTGTCCGATGACCTGCCAAACCAACCAAGATGGCCGCCATGGCTAAAAATAGAACATAGGGTAAAATGTATATTTTGGCTTATAACTCTGAAACCAAAGCATTTAGAGCAAATCTGACATGGGGTAAAATTGTTTATTAGGTCAAGATCTATCTGCCCTGAAATTTTCAGATGAATCGGAGAACCTGTTGTTGGGTTGCTGCCACTAAATTGGTAATTTTAAGAAAATTTTGAAGCTTTTGGTTATTATCTTGAATATTATTATAGATAGAGATAAACTGTAAACAGCAATAATGTTCAGCAAAGTAAGATCTACAAATAAGTCAACTTGACCAAAATGGTCAGTTGACCCCTTAAGGAGTTATTGCCCTTTATAGTCAATTTTAACCATTTTTGTAAATTTTGTAATCTTTTACAAAATCTTCTTCTCTGAAACTACTGGGCCAAATTTAACCAAACTTGGCCACAATCATCATTGGGGTATCTAGTTTAAAAATTGTGTCCGTGACCTGCCAAACCAACCAAGATGGCCACCATGGCTAAAAATAGAACATAGGGTAAAATGTATACTTTTGCTTATAACTCTGAAACCAAAGCATTTAGAGCAAATCTGACATGGGGTAAAATTGTTTATTAGGTCAAGATCTATCTGCCCTGAAATTTTCAGATGAATCGGAGAACCTGTTGTTGGGTTGCTGCCACTAAATTGGTAATTTTAAGAAAATTTTGAAGCTTTTGGTTATTATCTTGAATATTATTATAGATAGAGATAAACTGTAAACAGCAATAATGTTCAGCAAAGTAAGATCTACAAATAAGTCAACTTGACCAAAATGGTCAGTTGACCCCTTAAGGAGTTATTGCCCTTTATAGTCAATTTTAACCATTTTTGTAAATTTTGTAATCTTTACAAAAATCTTCTCCTCTGAAACTACTGGGCCAAATTTAACCAAACTTGGCCACAATCATCATTGGGGTATCTAGTTTAAAAATTGTGTCCGGTGACCTGCCAAACCAACCAAGATGGCCGCCATGGCTAAAAATAGAACATAGGGTAAAATGTATATTTTGGCTTATAACTCTGAAACCAAAGCATTTAGAGCAAATCTGACATGGGGTAAAATTGTTTATTAGGTCAAGATCTATCTGCCCTGAAATTTTCAGATGAATCGGAGAACCTGTTGTTGGGTTGCTGCCACTAAATTGGTAATTTTAAGAAAATTTTGAAGCTTTTGGTTATTATCTTGAATATTATTATAGATAGAGATAAACTGTAAACAGCAATAATGTTCAGCAAAGTAAGATCTACAAATAAGTCAACTTGACCAAAATGGTCAGTTGACCCTTAAGGAGTTATTGCCCTTTATAGTCAATTTTAACCATTTTTGTAAATTTTGTAATCTTTTACAAAATCTTCTCCTCTGAAACTACTGGGCCAAATTTAACCAAACTTGGCCACAATCATCATTGGGGTATCTAGTTTAAAATTGTGTCCGTGACCTGCCAAACCAACCAAGATGGCCACCATGGCTAAAAATAGAACATAGGGTAAAATGTATATTTTGGCTTATAACTCTGAAACCAAAGCATTTAGAGCAAATCTGACATGGGGTAAAATTGTTTATTAGGTCAAGATCTATCTGCCCTGAAATTTTCAGATGAATCGGAGAACCTGTTGTTGGGTTGCTGCCACTAAATTGGTAATTTTAAGAAAATTTTGAAGCTTTTGGTTATTATCTTGAATATTATTATAGATAGAGATAAAATGTAAACAGCAATAATGTTCAGCAAAGTAAGATCTACAAATAAGTCAACTTGACCAAAATGGTCAGTTGACCCTTAAGGAGTTATTGCCCTTTATAGTCAATTTTAACCATTTTTGTAAATTTTGTAATCTTTTACAAAATCTTCTCCTCTGAAACTACTGGGCCAAATTTAACCAAACTTGGCCACAATCATCATTGGGGTATCTAGTTTAAAAATTGTGTCCGTGACCTGCCAAACCAACCAAGATGGCGCTATGGCTAAAAATAGAACATAGGGGTAAAATGTATATTTTGGCTTATAACTCTGAAACCAAAGCATTTAGAGCAAATCTGACATGGGGTAAAATTGTTTATTAGGTCAAGATCTATCTGCCCTGAAATTTTCAGATGAATCGGAGAACCTGTTGTTGGGTTGCTGCCACTAAATTGGTAATTTTAAGAAAATTTTGAAGCTTTTGGTTATTATCTTGAATATTATTATAGATAGAGATAAACTGTAAACAGCAATAATGTTCAGCAAAGTAAGATCTACAAATAAGTCAACTTGACCAAAATGGTCAGTTGACCCCTTAAGGAGTTATTGCCCTTTATAGTCAATTTTAACCATTTTTGTAAATTTTGTAATCTTTACAAAATCTTCTCCTCTGAAACTACTAAGACAAAATTAACCAAACTTGTCCACAATCATCATTAGGGTATCTAGTTTAAAAATGTGTCCGATGACCCGCCCGCGAACCAAGATGGCCGACATGGTTAAAAATAGTACATAGGGTAAAATGCAGTTTTGGCTCATATCTCTGAAACCAAAGCATTTAGAGCAAATCTGACGGGATAAAATTGTTCATTAGGTCAAGATCTATCTGCCCTTAAATTTTCAGACCAATCAGGCAACACGTTGTTGGGTTGCTGCCCTGAATTAGTAATTTTAAGAAAATTTTGCAGCTTTTGGTTATTATCTTGAATATTATTATAGATAGAGATAAACTGTAAACAGCAATAATGTACAGCAAAGTAAGATCTACAAATAAGTCAACATGACCAAAATTGTCAATTGACCCTGAAGGAGTTATTGCCCTTTATAGTCATTTTTTACAATTTTCATAAATTTTGTAAATTTTGTAAATTTTACAAAATATTTTCCACTGTAACTACTGGGCCAAGTTCATTATAGATAGAGATAATTGGAAGCATCAAGAATGTTCAGTAAAGTAAGATCTACAAACACATCACCATCACCAAAACACAATTTTGTCATGAATCCATCTGTGTCCTTTGTTTAATATGCACATAGACCAAGGTGAGCGACACAGGCTCTTTAGAGCCTCTAGTTTATTTTGTTAGTTGTTTTTTGTGATTAGTATCATGATTCTGCCAGCTTTTAACTGATCTTTATCATTGTAGTTATTAAACCATTTTTCAAGACATTTCGGCCACTGGCCTTTATTATCTAATGCTTTCAAATTTAAATATGTTGTTACTGATGACATGATGGAGGTCAAGTTTGATACTGACGATTTTCACTTTTGCGGTTTAGGAGTTATGATTCTTGATAGATTGGAAAATGTCACTTTATGTAGTTTCTGTGCAATAACTTATGAACTGTTCAGCAAATGCTTTTCAAATTTTAATAAGTTGTTATTGATTACTGGTACAAAATAAACTATTTTCACTTTTATCGTTCAGGACATATAATCCTTGATAGATTGGAAAATAGGTACAAAATGTGGCATTTCAAACAAGCAGCACTCAAAAAAATAAATTACTTGAATTTACTTACAACAAGTATTGATTTTACTCAAATCAAGTAAAAAACAAGTAAAAATGTTTGTCAAAAATGAGTAATTGTTAGTAATGCCAGGTAATTATAAGTTATTACCTAGTAATTAAATGTAAGTAATTTTCAATGTATCTTAAGTAATTCTTTTAATAAATACTAAGTAATTTTTTCATATATAATAAGTAATTCTTTTTATTATAGTAAGTAATTCATTTAATACACTTTAAGTATTTCTTTCAATTATAGTAAGTAATTCTTTTATTAAAAGTAAGTAATTCTTTTAATAAAAGTAAGTAAATCTTTGATAAAAGTAAGTAATTCTTTTAATACACATTAAGTATTTCTTTTAATAAAAGTAAGTAATTCTTTAAATACACATTAAGTATTTCTTTTATTAATAGTAAGTAATTCTTTTAATATTTATTGAGTATTTCTTTTAATACTCTTAGTATTATTCATGTACCACTTCATCTTGTAAGCCATATTTTTACTTATGGCAAGTAATATCTGGAAATACAATTACTTGCAACAGTAAATTTATTTATAGGTTTTGAGTAATTCTTTTACATATAAATTGTATATATAAATATTATATTTACAGGTTAAAATAAAACTCTACACTGTTTTATCATAAATGCATATAATTTGAAAAATAACATACCTTTTAAAGAATTATCATATACTATATCCTTTGTTATAATCCATTTCTATTCTTGTTTGTTATAAGTTAACATGGGCTACCTCCCAGTAGTCCAAATAATTATGACGTCTTGAAGGCTATTTTAATTTTTGCTTTGACGCCTTCCTGCGTAAGGCGTCAAAGAAAAAAAATATAATAGCCTTTCAAGACGTCATAATTATTTGGACTACCTCCCCAGCAACTCTTTGTGTTACATTTTCATTTTTAAATTGAATTAGTACACAAAGAGTAGCTAGAAACATAAATACCCACAAAGTGTCCTTTTTGTAAGGTTCTCCTTTCCTTTCATGCTTGCCAATCGTGCAAGTATTTCAACAAACTCAGTTTACTTTTTGTTCAAATTCAAATCTGAATGAGTTCCTGCCAATTTTCAAATATAGCTTACCAAAGTCATATGAAACCTTAATTCTGATTGGTTGAATATTTTATCAGTCTCAAATCAAAACTTCTTATTAAATACAGGAAATATGATATAATTTTGTATATTTAAAATAGATAATTAATTATAAATTTTAGTAAGACTAAGTCATGTAAGTTTACATTATAAAATTATAATAAAATTAATAATGATAATTTGAAGATATTTTGATATGAAAATAATTTAAGTAATGACTAGTAATTCTGATACTAAGTAATTCCAATCAAATTTTTAAGCATTTCAAAGTATTATCTGAAAACAGGCTATTATTTCAATTTGGAATTATTTTAATTATGGAATTTGCATAATTTCTTGTGGTTGAAATTTTAATGAATTCCATGTTTATTCTGCATTATAATTTTTAAGCATTCCATTACACTTTCCATACAATGTATTTTGTATAGATAGTGTTGTGCGTGACACAGTACATGCATTCTATTGAAAATGTGTTATCTTCTTTATAATAGAAAGTGTTGTGCGCCGCACAGAACATTAAAATACAGAATAAACATGGAATTTATAAAAAATTCAAGCACAAGAAATTATGCAAATTCCATAATTAGATAATTCAAGTTGAAATAATAGCCTGTTTAAAGAAAATTGCTATAATAGTTATCCAAATTTATGCAAGTTTCAGACTGTGAAACCTACATATGTTGAAATTGTTAAATTATGGATTCAAATATCATAGGAAGCATTTATTAATATATATAAAAGCCTTATGCAAGCAAACAACATTATGTAGTGCCTAAGCCTACTTAGTAATAACAAGTTTTATATCAAAGTTATCAGAAGTAATTCCAGTAACTTTCATACTGCATTTTGTATAAATAAAAAAATAAATATGTAGTTCATTAATATATAACTTAATCTAAGTAATTTCTTTTACTAAAACAGTAGCTATTACTTAAATAAGGACTAAGTAATTCATTTACTCAAGTGAGTAAAATCATTATTAGTATTTGTTTTAATTTAAGTAATTTTTTAATAGACACACATTCTCAGTAAAACAATTACTTGTTTCAAGTAACTATTTTCATATCTAGTAAAACATAAGTAATTGCTAGTAATAGTGAGTAATTGGTAAGTAATTCTTAGTAGTGAGTAATAAAAGAATACTTAATTTAAGTAAAATATAATTACTTAGTAATATTTTTTTGTGTGAGGAAAGGGCAATACATTAGAATACATGGATTTCTTTTGTACTAGCTACCCTCTTAAGTTAAAAAATGGTTACTTTCAAAAACCTGTGTGCTGTCTATTTGACAGCTCATTTATCATTTCAGTTTGTTCTGTTGTTGTATTGTTATACCACTGTCCCATGGTAGGGGAGGGTTGAGAACTAAAAAACCAGTAATCAAGGGTTTGTTGATTGTTGATGTTGTCAACGTATATTTGTTCCACCTAACAGAAGTTCCACTGGAAACTTTGTTATAAACAATGTCATAATATCTGTTCCTGTTGGAACAAATATTCTATACTATTTATTCCAGTGGAAATAATATTCCAGAATATTTTTTCCATTTGGAACTTATATTATGAATGAACTTCTATTTCGTGACAATATCAGCCATCATTGACATATTGTTTTTGTTTGTTTTTTCTTTAGAATGTATGTAAGGCTGTTGATTTTCTCTTTTGGATTGTTTCTTTAACATCTTGTTATCCCTGGGCCTTCATTAGCTCTATAGCTTACTATATGGTATAAGTTTTGTTCCTAGTTGAAGGCTGTAAGGTTACCTGTAGCTGTTTATAAACTTGTCATTTAGTCTTTGGTGGATGGTTGTCTCATTGGCAAGTACACACACCACATTTCAATATTTATTTTTACATGCTAGTTCACAAGGTAACAGTCTGCAGGAAGGCATGTCAAACTACTCATACTCATTATTCTGACTCTGAGCATACCAGTCTTTGCTCTTACTCCTAAATGCTGCATGCTTTGCAGAGAAGCAGTAAATACCAATTTTCAAGTCTTGAGTTTGACTCAGCCAGGGTCCACCTTATCACAAGACCACTGAGATGCTACTGCTATTCTAAGGGATGAATCACATGTGTCTGTGAGATGAATGGAAAGTGATGTACCTTTTGTAGTTTTTGGCTCAGCTGATCATCTGCCTGTAATAATTAGACATTTTTGTAACAACAAATAAATGTGGACATATTTAATAGACTCAATTGTAAAAGTTATAAAATGTAAATAAACTAACATTCAATATATAATAATAACATGAACAATGACTTCTTTGTTTATCCTTGTCATATGGCAATTATGAAATAACTTTAATAATCAAAGATATTTTAATAAAACTGCAGAACAATAAGTAACAATTCTAGTTTTCCATCAAAGGAGGGGATAAAAAGGAATCCCCCATCCAAGAAAAAACATACCAAATAATTAAATAAAAACAAAAATGAACTGTCCAGGTGCAAGCACAGAGAAATGCAACTCCAAAAGTTTGGATGTTGAAAAAAAAAGGAAAGTTTCTGGTCATTTTTGAAACGTTATTAGACCTTAATGTTATTTCCCAATTATACATGTAAAATGTTCAAGGGTAAAATTATTCACAAATTCAAAATATTTTCTCTCTATCAAAAAGAAGCAGTAATTCTAAAAAAAATCGTAAGGGTTCCACGGAACCCAGTGTCTCGCCTACTTTTGCTGTTAATCGCAGGCTCAACAAAAATGAGGAAAAAAAATAATAACAATATTCCTTTTGATACAATCTTTTGATTGTAAGAAGCTTCTGTCCAAGTTTGGTAAAAATCCAGGATAGTTTATTAATCTAATAAATGTTTTAAATCTTTAACTGCAGACTGTATGTAATGTTAACTGGAAGAAAAACTAAGTCCATTTATAAGTAAAATACAGATAAACAGGTACAAAATTTTAACAAAATTTCCTTCTAGATACTAGCTTTTGATCATAAACAAGCTTCTGACCAAGTTTGGTACACATCCAGGATAGTTTAAAAAGTTATTATAATTTTAAAAACTTTAACCACAGAGTGAATGTAATGTTAACTGGCAGAAAAACTAAGTCCATTTATAAGTTAAATACGGAAAAAAACGGAATTTTGTTTTTTACAAATTTACTTCTGGATACTATCTTATGATCATAAACAAGCTTCTGTCCAAGTTTGGTAGAAATCCAGTATAGTTTAAGAAAGTTATTAAAATTTTAAAAACTTTAACCACAGAGTGAATGTAATGTTTCCTGGCAGAAAAACTAAGTCCATTTAAAAGTAAAATACGGAAAAACAGGATTTTTTTTTACAAAATTTAATTCTGGATACTATCTTATGATCATAAACAAGCTTCTGTCCAAGTTTGGTAGAAATCCAGGTTAGTTTAAGAAAGTTATTAAAATTTTAAAAACTTTAACCACAGAGTGAATGTAATGTTTCCTGGCAGAAAAACTAAGTCCATTTAAAAGTAAAATACGGAAAAACAGGATTTTTTTTTACAAAATTTAATTCTGGATACTATCTTATGATCATAAACAAGCTTCTGTCCAAGTTTGGTAGAAATCCAGTGTAGGTTAAGAAAGTTATTAAAATTTCAAAACTTTAACCACAGAGTGAATATTTGTGGACGACGAAAAGCCGACGGAATGTAGGATCGCTACGACAAAAGTCGAAGGCTCGACAAAAATTATAGAAAATTTTACACTTAAATTGTCATGGTTAAAAACTGGTAAATGTTTACATAAAATGATTTTTCCCTAGCTCAATGACACTAAATAGGGACAGACTTGCCAGTTTATTAAACTATTCAGAGCAGAGTTAACCCTCTCGTTCCAAAGTTGCATGAACTGCATTCCAATAGTCCTCTACTGAAATATTAACATAAAATAAAAAATTATATATTTTCAAAATACATGTGTAATATTCAATAAAGCTTTCATCAGACAGCTTTGTCCAGACAAATTTATTATCTTTAGTTATTCTTTTGTAATATTCAGGAAAAAAAGGCAAATTTTGCCCATTTAGTTGTCTTACACATGTTTCTTTTTCAAAAATTCAGAAATACATACCTGCCAACTTTTCAAAATCTCCATGGGGGATTTTAAACGCAAGAGGACCTAATACTCCTCTTATATTGCCATAAATGCTTTTAATCTACTACTATATTCTTTGAATGAGTATGTATGTGCTTAAATACCCTTTTAACTCATTTTAATGACTGTTTTGAGGTCTGTTCAGTTCATAAAATAAAGAATTTCAAAATTCAGGTCAAGACCTCTCATGGGGGATATCCCTCATAAATCAGGATAGTTGGCAGGTCTGGAAATAGTTTTCATTATAGTTTGAAATAACTTCACATAAGTGCACACACTGAAATGTGTTGCCTCCATAACCGATTATGATTAAATTTTATATTGAAAGTTTCTAAGTTCATGCAAGGTCTTACTACTGGTATAACAATGGTCCATGAAAATACTGTTAGGTGAGATGAATCCTGTCAGACAGACATGCACACATGTACACTTCACTATTTTCTGTTAGGTGAGATGAATCCTGTCAGACAGACATGCACACATGTACACTTCACTATTTTCTGTTAGGTGAGATGAATCCTGTCAGACAGACATGCACACATGTACACTTCACTATCATATTTTACAACTAACACACTGGTAGTTGAAACCTACTACTTATAGTATTTGTGAAATGTTCAGACCTAATAACAAAAACTTAATGTTGACCAATGAACCTTGGAATGAGATCAATGTCATGTTAACTCTATCTGACGGACATGTATACTTTGCAACCAATCTATATACAAGATATAAGTGTCATCCAAGATTGTGGTCATGAGTTAATACTAATATTTGTTCTGAGGCTTTGATAAGATCTTTTTTCAATGCATTAATAAATAAGAATGATAAGAGATATGGTGGGAATGAGTCAGCAATCCAACAATAAAATAAGCAGTAAGATATTTAGAGGTATACAAACGGTCTTCATACATGATTAATTCATTAAATACAATAAATGCAAACAAATTCAAATTACATTAAAATATCCTTCAAAATTTTAGGCCACCATATATTTAAAGCTATGAACATGAAGAAGTGGTATTTCAATAAATACAACAAATGCAAATAAATCAAATAACAATAAACATGTCCTTCAAAATTTTAGGCCACCATATCTTTGAAGCAATGAACATTATGAAGTGGTATTCAAATCTAAATAGATCTTTAATATGCTTCATTTTATCACCTTGCACTTCGTTTCAAGACTTGACTGTGTTTCTTCAGTTTGATAAGATTTCTGACCAGTTTGCAATTTGGTTAGAATTTTGAATGAACTGCAATAGGTTGAGAGAAACAGTTAATATCAAGTCACAGTAATATTAAAATGAAATTCTTCATGTTCTTGTTTCTATAAACCAAGAAATAAATAATTTCTACTTTGAAAAGCCATGGCCTTTATAAGACATGTTTTCATATCCCTTGATGTAAAAACTCCCATTAATACCTGGGCAATTTTTCTTCAGTCAGTTGATATTTAAATATAGACAAATCTTTGTAGTAATTTGTATGCAAAAGTTGATAATAGATCATAGTCTCTGACATTTGGTCTCTGATATTTCAGAAAAATGCAAAAATTTCAAAAGTGTATCTTACTCTACAAATACTATATCTGAATTGAAAAAAAATATTTAATTACTTTTCCTGGGACTGAGGCTGATGTTTGAATTTCCTAATTATTGGGAAGCCTTCATCACAATTCATCATGCAGTTTCTTGTTTTCACATATTTCTGCATAATTACAATTCACCAAGTCATCATAATACTTCATAAAATGTTTGTATTCACATATTTGCTGTCCACATGCAGGTATAACAACTGGTTTTTCATTGACAAACATTCTTACAACATAAACGTCTTCAGGATCTTCACTGGCCTCACACTGGTATAGTCCTATGCCAAAACTGGCAGACATTGGTACTATTTTACTTGTTCTAAATAGTCGTTCCTTTTGAGATTCATAATTATCAGCTTTTAGTGGAATGGAATCATTAAATAAACCAAATGCCGTGTAAATGGGAATGATAGTTTCTGCATGTGCAAACTGTATATCTGCCACATTATAACTGAAAAGAAAGAAACCATTAGCATAAACAAATAAAGAACTTCCATCATTGTATGATACATGTATGTTAGATCTTACAAGTGATAGTTTCAGATATATTTGTATTGCTAATCATTTTTGCTGTTTTATACATGACTTATCTATAAAAGTTCTCACGATAATAGACAGAAGTGTAAAAAATGCCAAAAATAGTTATTTAAAAGGCAATAACTCCTATAACAAATTAATTGATAGTTTCAGTCATTTTGGCAGTTTTTAATCTTGTATAGCTCATAATTTTTGTTTTTGTTTTGTTACTGTCTGTCTATTACAGTTTTCAACTTACTTTAGAAAATAATGCAATAAAATGCTCCCTGCTGGGCGCAGCTTGATACGACCGCAGAGGATGAACCCTGAACAGTTGGGGCAAGTATGGACACAACATTCAAGCTTGATACAGCACTGAATTTGGATTGTGATTAAATATTTGACACAGCATAGGTTTCTGACACAGAATGAATGTGGTCTAAGAACTTAAAAATTTTAAATTTACCTATTCAAACCATATCATTATTATTTGCTTTAATTTAAAATGGAAAATTTTAAAGAAAAAAAAATGAAAAAAAAAATCCCCCCTCAAATTTTTTGAACCCCCTTATGATTCATCACCCCTAAACTCAATCCCAGCCTTCCCTTTGTGGTATGGTACCTTGCAGTACAATTTTAGAGAGATCCGTACACTTGAACACAAGTTATTGTCTGGAAACTAGAAAAATGCTTGTTTTTTGGTCCCTTTTTGGCCCTAAATTCCTAAACGTTTAGGGCAATTACCTCCAAACTCAAACCCAGCTTTCCCTTTGTGATATGGAACCTGGTAGTACAATTTCAGAAAGATCCATACACTTACACACAAGTTATTGTCATGAAACTAGAAAAATGCTTGTTTTTTGCCCCTTTTTTGGCCCCTTATTCCTAAAATTTGGAGGCAATTACCCCCAAAATCAATCCCAGCATTCCCTTTGTGATATGGAACCTTGTGGTACAATGTCAGAGAGATCCATACACTAACACACAAGTTATGTCTGGAAGTTACAAAAATGCTTATTTTTGGCCCCTTTTTGGACCGTAATTCCTTAACTGTTGGTACCATAACCCCCAAAATCAACCCCAACCTTCCTTTTGTGGTATTGAACCTTATTGTAAAATTTCATAGAGATCCATTTACTTAAACTAAACCTGTGCGAAAACCAATGTGTCTTCGGACGACGACGACGATGACGAAGCCAACGTCATACAAAAATGTCATTTAAGGGCAATAATATTGATATAACAAGTTATGGGTCAATAATGGGTTTCAGTCATATTGGCTTGTTTTTACATCTTGTACTGGTCATATTTTTGTTGTTAACTCATAAGTTTCAATATAATAGACAGAACTCTTAAAATTGTTTTAAAAATGTTTTATTGGTTGATTGACCAAAATGAAATTAGCAAACTAGAAACTAATCACCCTAAGTTTAATGGCAATATTTTTATTCGTTTCAGAGAGCGGTAAAAGTGACACCACCCAAATTCAAACTAGATCTGAGTTTTGTGGTAATGAGCATTGTGTACAAGTTTCATAACATTTGGCTGAGGCAACCTAAAGTTAAAGAACGGAAACAAAAAATTCATCAATTTTCCCATATATTAAGGGGCATAACTCCAGAGCGGTAGAAGAGACCCCACCCAAATTCGATCATGATCTATGTTTTGTGATAATAAGCACTGTGTATAAGCTTCATAATATTTGGTTGAGGCAAACTAAAGTTAGAGAACGGAAACCAATTTTGGGACATACGAACAGACAAGGGTAACACTTTATGCCCACTCCAGTGAAAACGGGGGACATACGGACGGACAAGGGTAAAACTTAATTCCTCCTCCGATGAAACATTATGATATTGTTCAAGTTGAACCTGTATACAAAAAAAGTTTTTTATAAGGATAAGAATTAATGGGTTTTTCATAAGACAAATGAATGTTATTTCTTTGATAAAATCCCAAATACCCATGTAAATAAATTATTGTGGTGACAATCTTTGATCCAAAGCAAGGTGCATAAAATATATATATTTGAAAGTAAATAATATTAATTAACTATTTTCAATAATGGTTCAAACATTCATATTACAATTTTATTGCATCAGAATTTTTCATATTTTTTTTTCAGGAAGATTAAAATCAAAAGTATTTATGTACACCAGAGTTGGGGGACATTGTTAGAAAAGTGGTCTAAGTTGTTCATCTAGTGATTCCCTGTCAACTCTGAGGTTGTGAGTTAAAACCCTAACCATGCCGAGAAGTGTTTGACTCTTTATTCACAAGGATTGTCAGTTTTCCTGCTGAAGACTTGGTGGTTCTCTCCATACACTCAAACATCCTCTACCAATAAAAACTGGAAACCATGATATAGCCAAGGTAGCAGAAAGTGGCATTAAACATCAACAAACAAACAAACTGTCTTTGTTGGCCACATGCATTCTCAGATATGATTCAATACAGACCATCCCTATTTTTTCTATGACAAATTTGCAAATATTTGATATAAGTCCTTTCGTGTTATTGATATAATTTACACATAAGCCAGTTGATATTTATGAATGCTGTAGCTCCTTTAATATTAACGTAGAAGAATAGTTTACTTACTCCTCGCCGTTCTTAGCTTTATAGATGATGTCATTAAACTGTTTAAATGAATTGCTGACAAATGGACAAGACATTCCCCAGTTAACTGAGTGACCATAAGCTCTTTTCCAGTATTGCTACAAAATATACAACGGGTAACTATATATAAGTTTGACTAAAAACAAGTGTATTTACAGTAACATAGAGGAGGGTGTGGATGGGGGGTCCTTCATTTCTGTATTCTTTAATCTTTTAGGCCATTTTTCTCTATTCTTTATAAATTATGACTGTTATTCTCTATTCTTTATATTCTAACACCCCATTATTCTCTATTCTTCATTTTTTTGGCCTACTTTTCTTTATTTTTTATTTTTAGACCTTTATTCTGCACATTTTGCCCATTATTCTCTTTTCTGTAAACCCCATCCAGACCCTCATAAAGTTTCAGTGCATTCTTTTTATGTGCCTTTTGTTATTCCATTGATTGAAATAATAAACTGTTAACACAGAGATATGTCTCGCCTTTTTGTAATTTCGATAATGCATATGTTGAAATTAAAATAGCAACACTTTAACATGTAAGTTTTGTAAATATTAGAAGTCAATGAACCATGACTGAAGGTACATGGCTAAACAATATCCATGGAAATGAGATGTGCCAATGCTAATTCAACTGCATACCAAATATCATTGACCTACCACTAGTGGTTCCCCATAAACTGACCTAATCACAAACTAATACATGAAAACTAAGCAAAAGTTTCGAAGTCAATAGACCATAACTGAGGGGGCAGAGTCAAATAATCTCCATGGTAATGAGATATGCCAATGCTAATACAAATGCATACCAAATATCATTGACCTACCACTAGTGGTTCCCCATAAACTGACCTAATCACAAACTAATACATGAAAACTAAGCAAAAGTTTCAAAGTCAATAGACCATGACTGAGGGGGCCGGGCCATATAATGTCCATGGAAATGAGATATGCCAACACTTATACAACTGCATACCAATCATCATTAACTTACCACTAGTGGTTCCCCATAAACTGACCTAATCACAAACTAATACATTTAAACTAAGCAAAATTTCAAAGTCAATACACCATAACTGAGGGGGCGGGGCCAAATAATCTCCATGGTAATGAGATGTGCCAATGATTATACAACTGCATACCAAATATCATTGACCTACCACTAGTGGTTCACCATAAACCACACCTATTCACAAACTAATACATTCTTGACGCCGTCGCTGCTGCCGCCGGAAACAGCATACCTATGTCTCGCTTTTTTACTCCGTCAAGGCAAGACAAAATTTGGGAGGGTTGAGGTCTCAAAAAAACAATTTAACCAAGCCACAGGCTCTTGTGACTGTCCAAAGTCAGGATATTTTTTATTTAGAGACTTTGTGGTTGATGGCAGATTTTTTTGAGTCTCTGCTGAAATGATTCACAACTTTTCTAGACTCAAGGTGATTTAGAGCTAAGAATATCTTATAGATACTTGTCTATGATTGGAGACCATATATTGACCTTAAGATGTCTTTTCAGTTTTTTTTGTACCATAGAGTTCCTGTAACAATTACGTGAAATATCATACAGAAAAAATAGGTAGATAGATTACTATACACATGTATATCTATACAGAAAGGTAGAAGTATTTAGTATTTGCTCCCACCCTGTAATATGTTGACCAAAATAATATTGCTTAGTTGGACACTTTAATTTTTTTCAGAAACAAATATAACAGTAAACACCCCCCATCCCCATCCCCCCACAAGCTCTTGTGAGACATTTAGAGACAACCATCACAACTTTGGATAAAGTGATTTTTACTCAAAATGTTAATTTGTGTTTAAACAGAGAAGAAACAAAGGGACAATCCCATATCATATGTTTAAATAAAATAACAAACAACACTAAGATTGAATGTAGAACATATATGATTTTCATTATTATTTCACTAAAAATAACCAGTTATTTTTCTTTTTTAAAATCACCCCTTTCAATCCATGTTCTCAAATTCTCAGAATGGTTGCTTTTGGGAATGTTTACAACTGTAAGATATAAGTATGTAATTTTTCTAACTCATCTTGTATTAAATTTCCCCAAGATGGAGAATTTCTCAATTTTGATACAAATTCTTTTGATATTTCAATATTTAGACATGTTAGAAGGGGCAGTGATTTCTAAAATCTATTTTTTTTCTTTAATTAAATAATTTTGGCTTGATTGGAAATACAAATCTTCAAAGGAAGGTGCAGTATATTTTTTATTATAGTTTGACTTAATAGTTTCAGAAAAGAGGCATTGAAAATGCACTTTTTCAACAACAAAAATCAAATAACCAATTGTATTTAAATTGGTGTTCGTTCTTCATTGAGAAATAATATTTCCTGTATTCAAATATACATGTACAATACCTTACACACTATTAAATAGCAATATAATGGGAAATAAACAAATATATTTAAGTGCAGAAAATTCCCAGGTTAGAGATATGCAATTTTGTTTATTGTTTCAAGTAAATTAATGATAATTGTAATTTAAATTAACATGAATTATTGACTAATACCAGATGATTATGATACTGATCTTACAAGTAAAATATACCTTGCTTGCATTTTTTCATACATACCTTATAGCGGGTTATTTTTCACGGGTGTAAAATTTTGCAATTTATAGGCAACAAAGTATACGAAAAATTTTGGTGGTTTTTATTTTGGCGGATTCTTTAATCCCAATTAAATATTTTGGTGGATACTGAAATGTTTGCAGATAAAAATTTGTAAAAATTGACAAACAATGGTCTATTGGTACGGTTAAATGATTGTTTTATCTGCATGACCTCTTATTTATTGATTATTTTTGATACAGTTAATCAATAGAATAGGATACATAGTTATTTGTCACAGGTGTACAAACTTCTTGTAGATGTTACGGTTGATTAGTTTTACGAAATTGACTGGACCTTTGATGTACTAATTAGATTATAAAGTTATCATGAGTGACTTGCAACTCTTATATAATTTGACACTAATTAATAAAGATAAAATACCTGACAGCTACCTTACACTCTTATATTATTATTTATTTTATTATGTAACCAGTAAACTAATTAAACACCTGACAGCCAGTGAACAATGGCCTTTGGCATTTATGTTGTTTCGCGATTTCCCCTGACCGGCAAAATAAGCGAAAATAGACACCCCACGAAAATAACCCGCTATACAGTATTTTGTTTTTTGTCTTTTCTTTGCAGAAATATGCATCATTTTATCCTTACTTATTCATCTCTAATAAATAATTTACAGAATAATGTTATGTAGTGTAGATCAGAAGTGATTAAAGGTCTACTATCTAGGTCAATATTATTGTGTATTCAATTATGTAAGTTTCTGCAAGTCATAAAAACACATAATTAGTTTCATGATACGTCTTCAACATAGAATTCTGCACTATCTCCAAATCCAAAGTAATCATATAGATCCAGCATGGGTGATGATATAAAAAATCAGATCATAAAAATAAATGGAGAATGTGTCCCCATGGACACAGATGATGCCCCGCTTGCATACAACATCATTAAGGGACATCACTCAAGAACGATAAAAGTGATGCTACCCAAACTTGTACTTGATCTGAGTTTTGTGGTAATAAGTATTGTGTATAGGTTTCATAATGTTTGGTTGGGGCAAACTTAAGTTATAGAACGGCAACTAAAATTTTGCAATTTATGATTTATAAAGGGGCACAACTCGATAATGGTTAAAGTAACACTACCCAAAATCAAGTTGATCTGTGTTTTGTGGTTATGCATTGTGTATAAGTTTCATAACATTTGGTAAAGTCAAACTTAAGTGAGAGAACGGAAACTAAAAATTTTGCATTTTTTTTTCCATCTAAAAATTGCTTTTACAAGTCTTAACTAATTTTGAAACAAGCTATTGGCTTAGGGATATTAGTTTGCAGAAAAAACCTGATTAAACCTCCGATTTAGATTACTAAAAAGAAATTGAATTCCCTTCCTTTGTATATAGCATTTGAAAAAGTGAAGGAATCCATACACAGCTAGTACTGTATTAAATTCTATCAAATTACTTCTTCATGCAGAAGATGCTATATTAAATATAAATAATTTACAGTGGAAGGCAAAATTAAACATTGCATTGTATAAAGCATTGATTGTAGTTGATTCAACTATAATCATGGACAAAGGAAGATAACTCCAATTTAAAAATTACTTAATTGATACTTTTAGAACAAAAATGAAAAATTTAGCAATTTTTCCATTTGTAAAGGGCATAACTCTAGAACAGTAAAAGTGACAGCACCAAAATTCAAACTTGATCTGTATATTGTGGTAATAAGCATTTGGTTGAGGCAAACTGAAGTTAGAGAACAGAAACGAAAAATTTAGCAAGTAAAAGGGCATAACTCTAGAACGGTAAAAGTGACGCCATCAAAATTCAAACTTGATCTGTATTTAATGGTAATAAGCATTGTGTATAAGTTTCAGTAACATTTGGTTGAGGCAAACTAAAGTTAGAGAACAGAAACCAACTTTGGGACGTACGGACAGACAAGGGTAAAACTTAATGCCCCCTCTGCTACGGCAGGGGCATAAAAAATAAGTGGATTAATGGTTTCAGTCATTTGTGATTTTATTTTTAGAGAAATCAAATGTATTGTTCCTTGGTATAGATTTTCCTGTCATTTTTTTTTTATGCAGCTTGTTTGTATTGACATGATTGATGTCATCACATTTCTATAATGGTTGACATAAACAATGTATCATCTGTTGCTCACATCAATTTTCATCATTAAATCAATTATCCCACCATGCAGAGCTGTATAGACAGTCAAGGTCGTTAAAAACTCCCATCATCATTAAATCAATTATCCTCGTTGTCTCTTTTTGTCCTTATTTGTTTGATCTATTTGATGGTATATATATATATCACATATTCAGCATGTTCAATAAATTACCTTCAAATCATAAAGATATTCAAATATGAATAAATCTTCCTTTTCTAACATATCGCACCAATCAGACTTATCAAACATGGCTAGCTCAAAGGCACATAAATGGTGAATAGTCTGGGCTTCTTCTGTAAAAGAAATTGAAATAAAAATTTAGTTTAAAACATTTTGAAACAAAATATAAATTTCTGCCTAGTTCCAACCTGGTATTTGAAAGAAGTCATGAAGAACTTAGTATACTAATTTCATAAATAGATAACACATCAGATAACTTTGACATGTACATACATACATAAGGGTCTGAATTGGGGGTTTTCATTTCTGTAATTTTTTAGGCTGTTTTTCTCTTTTCTCTATTTATTATAGCGCCCATTTTATGTACATTCCCTATTTTTTTTTTACGCTCAATATTCTCTATTCTGTAAACCCTTCCATACCCTCATGCATATCTTCAAGTAAGAAATTTGCATGTGACCTCTTGTATGGAAGTTTTTTTTTTTATATTTTGTAAAATATTTTAACATCAGAAATTTTTTTGGTTTACTGAATGTGCAAATCTCTTAAAATAAAAAGCCAATGAGACAACTATTAGCCAGAGACAATGGAGATCAAGGACTAGGATTTTTTTTTTTTTTTTTTCACAATTTCAAAAAATTGTACATGCATTATAGCACATATACATCAATCTGACAGCAATACAACAAAAAAAATTAAATAAACTGTCAACACAGAGATACATGTCTCACCTGTATATAAATTTGATAGTAAAATCCAAAAGTTGCAAATGAAAATGGTAATAACAATACCTTAGCATGTAAAATATATATGCAAAAGATTCAAAATCAATCAACCATGAAGAAGGTGCAGGGACAAAACAACTCAAAGGAGATGTATAGATATGCCAATGCTAATGCATACCAAATATCATTGACTTAACATAAGTGGTTCCATTTAAACTGACCTAGTCAAAAACTTTACCATGTAAAATACGTAAAAGTTTCAAAGTCAATGAACCATGACTGAGGGAACAGGTCAGTATAATCTACATCAAAATGAGATGTGCTAATACTAATAAACTGGATACTTAATATCATTGACTTATCATTATCATTGGTATCCTGTAACAGACAAAATCACAAACTTTAACATTTAAACGAAGCAAAAGTTTCAATGTTAATAGACCATGACTGAGGTGCAGGGACTACAGAATATGAGATGTGCCAAGGCTGATACAACTGACCTCACCATTAGTGGTTTCCCTTAAACTGGTCTTAAACAGTGACCTATAGTTGTTAACTTCTACATCATTTGGTCTCTGGAGGAGAGTAATCTCCTTGGAAATCATACCACATCTTCGTATAACTTCATCAATTTAAACAAATTGTTGATGCTGTAAATGGTGCCAGAAACAACACATCTATGCCTAGCCTTTGAGAGTTCATTGAAGCGAGGAAAAATTAGAATTTCATGCCTCATTCTTACTTCCATCTTCAGTGAACAGCTAAATCTGCATCAAAATCCTAATTGGCAGATCTTTAACAAACTTCACAACAGAATGAACATGTGTACCAAGTTTCAAGTTGTCCATAACTTCATGGTAAACTAACTTAAACCAAGACTTTTACAGGACAGACTGATGCAGACCAGATAACATTATGCTCCCTTCTATAACAGACTTAAAATGACATCTACATGTAAACTTACGGTCTCCAACAAACAGAGCATCCTAAGATGTATCAAGTTCTAAATAACCCAGTCTTGACAAGTTGTGAATGCATAATTACCCAAAATCTGGCATCAACAACAATACAAGTCTTGTTTTGCAAAGAACACAGTTTCACTTCATTTAAACTGGAGGCTCTAAAGAGCCGGTGTCACTCACCTAGGTCTGTGTGCATCTTCAACATTGTAAACTTCTGTTTACAGTTTCTCTCTATCTTATTTAGTTTTTGCCCAAAACACAAAAGAGGGTAACAAAAATATCGTCATTTAAGGTGCACTCCTATCTAAGATTTATCTGATTGTAGATCTTGACTTGCTGATCACTTATGCTGTTTAAAGTTTCTATCTATGTATTGTAATTTTTAAGATTTTAGGAAAAAACGCGATTGATGGGTTCTGCTATATTGACTTACCTGAAGATCTTGTCTTGCTGATCAGTTTTTCTGTTTAGAGGTTCTCTCTATCTATTATACTATAGTTTTCAAGATAATAGGCAAAATGAAAAAAAAGTGGTTAAATTCGTCATTTTAGGGCAATAACTCCAATAAGAAATTGTCTGACAGTTGTGATGTAAATAGATATTAAGTTGAGCTCAACATTCTGAACATTTCTACCCCTGTCAGATTTTAAAGCAGTTTTTTAAATAAAAGACAAAACTTACATTTTACCCTTTTTTTCGATTTTTAGCCATGTCATCCATCATGCTTGGCAGGCCTGGTTATAAGACATATTTTTTAAACTAGATACCCCAATGAAGATTGTGGCCAAGGTTGGTTAAATTTGGCTCATTAGTTTCAGAGGAGATGATCTTTGTAAAGTTAACGGACAACAGATGACGCAGTAGACGACACCGACAGAGGCCAAGTGACGGGAAAAGCTCACATGGCCCTTTGGGCGCAGTGAGCTAAAAAGAACTCACTTTTTTAGCTCACCTGGCCCGAAGGGCCAAGTGAGCTTTTCTGATCACTTGGCGTCCGGCATCGTCCGTCCGTCGTCGTTAACTTTTACAAAAATCTTCTCCTCTGAAACTACTGGGTCAAATTTAACCAAACTTGGCCACAATCATCATTTGGGTATCTAGTTTGAAAATTGTGTCCGGTGACCTGCAAAACCAACCAAGATGGCCACCATGGCTAAAAATAGAACATAGGGGTAAAATGTATATTTTGGCTTATAACTCTGAAACCAAAGCATTTAGAGCAAATCTGACATGGGGTAAAATTGTTGATCAAGTCAACATCTATCTGCCCTGAAATTTTCAGATGAATCGGACAATGGGTTGTTGGGTTGCTGCCCCTGAATTAGTAATTTTAAGGATTATTTTCCGTTTTCGGTTATTATCTGGAAAATTATTATAGATAGAGATAAACTGTAAACAGCAATAATGTTCAGCAAAGTAAGATCTACAAATAAGTCAACATGATCAAAATGGTCAGTCGACCCCTTAAGGAGTTATTCCCCTTTAAAGTAATTTTTTATCAATTTTTTGTAAATTTTTGTAATCTTTTACAAAAATCTTCTCCTCTGAAACTACTGGACCAAATTCAACCAAACTTACCCACAATTATTATTAGGGTATTTAGTTTTAAAAATTTGTGCGATGACCCAGCCAACCAACCAAGATGGCTGCCATGGCTAAAAATAGAACATAGGGGTAAAATGTAGATTTTGGCTTGTAACTCTGAAACCAAAGCATTTAAAGCAAATCTTACAGGGATTAACTTGTTTATCAAGTAAATATCTATCTGCCCTCAAATTTTCAGATGAATTGAACAACTGGTTGTTGGGTTGCTGCCCTGAATTGGTAATTTTAAGGAAATTTTGCCGTTTTGGTTATTATCTTGAAAATTATTACAGATAGAGATAAACTGTAAACAGCAATAATGTTCAGCAAAGTAAGATCTTCAAATAAGTCAACATGACCAAAATGGTCAGTTGACCCCTTAAGGAGTTATTGCCCTTTATAGTCAATTTTTAACAATTTTCATTAATTTGGTAAATTTTTGGTAAGTTTTTACAAAATGTTTTCCTTTTGTAATCTTCTTTTCTGAAACTGCAGTAGAAAATCAATATAGAAAACAATCTACTAAAGAACTGGCAATAAAAATAATTGATAATTCTATAACATGAAAAAAAAACCACATTAATACCTGATGATGGTGTTTCTTTCTTTACATTGAATATGATGTCACAACTATAATCTCAAACAATAGGTCGAATGTCAGATATGTTTCAGTACTTTGGCTTCATTTTCTACAGATTCCAAAGTGCAAATGATGCTTGAATTCCTACACTAATTTATACAGACTTCATCCCTTTCACAGCTAATGCCTGCCTCATATTATATTTAAAACTTTAATAGAATATCAGAAATTTTGAGAGAAAATTAATCAACCATGCAAGATCTAAATCTTAATTAATATTGTTCAAATTATCAATTAACTATCAAAAAAAATTCTCATTAAAAAATATAGTTCTTCATTTTATATTTTATCAGAAGTTTAGGAAAAATTGAATTTAATTGTGTCCCTTGTTCTCATTTCCTGGGATAAATCCAATACAAATTAAAGTATTGGTATTGAATTAATATTTAAGAAATATTTAAAACCTTACCATTTTCTTCACAAGAATGAAGACCATATTTTCAGTGTCATGGGTATCAGTCATCATATTTGTTGTACTTTGTTGTTTAAAAGTTGAATACAAAAAAAGATCAACAAAGCAATTCAAAAACCACTTGAATTTTGCAACAACAAATGAGAATTTTTAACGACCTCAGCTGGCTATACAACCCTTGCACAATCAACTGAATTTTGCAGAACTCATTAATAGGAAAGATTGCCCTTAAATGATAATTTTTCATTACCTTTTTGTTTTTTTTTGGGGGGGGGGGTTGTTGCACAACAACTAAACTTCACAACAAACTTTCTCATCACTTCGCATTTCTCGTTAGATAAATTTTACAAAAATTCTCCCCTGAAACTACTGTCAAATTAAACCCAGGGACCACTGTGTATGATGACCCTGCCTGCCAACATGGCACACATGGCTGAAATAAAACATAGGTTTCAAACGCACTTTTTAGTCTTATATCTCTGAAACTAAACGACAGTACAACAGTTGCATTTATCATGCATCAATTATTAATAAAAATTTCAGGTGAGCGACACAGGGTCCTTGGAGCCTCTAGTTTTTTAATACATTGTTATTCATGTGGAGGAGTCAAAACATTTTTGAAAGGCAATTTATCATGTTTATAAGCAAAATTGATGCAAAAATTTGGTATTTAAGCTTCGTTAATGGGCTTAAAATAAATAAGGTTGAAGACTGCGAGTGGGTTGAGTGGGTGTGGTTGGGCAAGGGTCAAACAATGCAAGTTGATATATTTACATTGTCATGAATTTCCTTGACAAACATAAACATTTAAAAAAATCATTTTCAATTATGTTTAAAAGGGACACGTACATGTATTATGTTGATAAGCAATGACAGGATTTTAAATTGTCACAAGTAATTCACCATTTAACAGGTTTAAAAAAAAAGAATCTTTAGCTTTAAAGAAAGGGTAAACAATGGTAAACTTTTAAAATAAAGTGACTATTCTCAGAACCATGATATAAACTCCCTGTGAATAAAAGATGACAGCAATACATACATGACATATAACATATATCCAGATTTACATATAAATGAATAACTATACTTTTTTACTGTTGAATACTTATTTTGAAGTTCTGTAGAAGTCCCATCAAGTTTTTGTGTTGTTGGGTTGCTGTCTCATTGATGTATGCACCAAATCTATTTGTTCATTATACAAACACTTATACGACTAATACAAAAATGTATACTTCATTCAAAAGAGTTGTGAATGTATAACTGCTCTTGACCAAACCAACACTTAGTCATCACATTGTTGATGTCCTGAATTTCTTGTTATGTCCCCTTCAGAGTTGAATGAATGCTTACTCTTATTAAAATCAGACATTCAACAATGTTAAATTAATTTGAATATCAGAAAAAAAATGAGAACAATTTTTAAGGATCTTCTATTTTTCAATTCATGTGGTGGTGTATCTGCTACCTGTTTGGGATAAAATGACACCTCCTAATGTTGTGTTTTATTGTGTTCATTCATGAAGTACTGTAATAAATTGATAAATGATTATGAATCTTGTGAAGCCTCTGCAATATTATTGCACAGAAAAGCTTATTTTACTTGTTGACAACAGTTTGTATCAAGATATGCAATCCATTTATAGAATTATATGAAAGCTTAAGGTGTTTTTGTGTGATGCCAGGTGTACCTGAATTTAAAGTCTTTAGTCCAAGTTTGTCAGCAATCTTTTTAGCAATTCTTTTCATCTCAGCTCCATACTTAAATGAAGTATGTTCTGGGGCAGCAGTTTTATTATTTTCAACTGATTTAATATATTTTGAACATGTGTCAAAGAATCTCAGGAGTTTATCATTTATTGCAGGCTTCACATTTGTCCGTGATTCCCCTTCCACGGTGTCAGTTAAACCCTCATAAAATGAAGCACAGCTTGCCTGTGTTCGCTGTTTGTATGTGACACCATAGAAAATATTTTCCAAATCACCATCAAATAATAAACTGAATCTTCTTCCAAATCTGTTCCCAAGTGAAAAATGTTCATCTTCTCCTAGGTCAGACAGATGACCGGCTTGTGTTTCTGGGAAAGGATTTTCCCACGAATTAAGAAATGGGAACCTTTTGACGACCTCTGGGTTGCTTTTAAGGACTTTACCAATGATTGTCATTTTCTTTATCCAAGATAAAGTCGGCAGTCTAGACCCGTGTCTGAGAATTAAGTTCAAATGAATAATTTGACATTCTTTATTGTCATAATCAACCCAAATTTCCTCATCTTCCCGGATGAATTCATCTATATCCTTCCCCCAGAAATATGGTGTTTTAGTTGAAAACAAAGGAATCCTAAAGTCATTACTACTCATTCCATATTCTGCTATGAATAATGATTCAAAACACAAGATTAACAAAAGCAGACTACTATCCATTTTCACCGGAAGTGATTGAAACCAAAAGTGAAAGTAGGTTTTTAAAATATGTCCTAAGTACCGAACACAAAATAACGAAAATAAAACTTTAAAGGACTATTTTTTGACACATTTATATTAATAATGATCACATATTTTTTTTCAAATACTGTATACTTTCTATACTAATATATCGAAGTAACTGCACTGATCCATATCAGTTTTTAATTGTTGGCTTTATTTCGGGATTAAATATCTTTTTTTTTTATATCAGACAACATCCTGTTTGGTCAATCTCCAATTCAGAATCTGAAGGATGAGCGGAGAAAAAATGCATTCGAGACATGTAAGATTGATTAAGATATTTAATTACAACAGCGTTTATCCATTCACAAGTCAACATGGTCATTACAAACTTATGTGATCCCGATTCTAAGGGTTAAACTTTTGGAGTCTTGACACAACCTGGAAACACGTAATTTCATTCAAAATAGGCTTTATACTAATTACTGTATATGACTGGAACAGACAGTCTAGAAGGTTAAAATGAAATATCGAACAATTAAAGTTATAGCATTTAGTCAGACAGCAACATTCCAAATTATTTATCATGAAAAAACTCCCAACAATAGAGGTCAAATTTGATATGCAAGAGGGGCCTGATAGGGGGGTCTGATCACGATTCACGAGTTGATTTTTTTGTCAATCACGATTCACAGAAAATAAATTTCCATGATCCAGATCACGAAAATATAAAATGAGTATAAATCTGTAGAAAAACGGATCACGATAGCGAAAAAGCGCCGATCACGAAAAACGAATATAACCCATCAGGCCCCTCATGCAAGAAACTAAATATGACAAGGTTAATTCAGATCTAACAGACATGGTGCGACCTTTTATAGATGATTATACGGTATGGGTTTTTCTCATTGTTGAAGGCTGTACAGTTGCCTATAATTGCTTACATCCACTTTATTTAAACTTTGGTGGATAGTCGTGATCAGTTGTCTCATTGGCATTCAGCTTTCATGTCGATCCGGCCCCTAGTTGATCCGTCCCAAGTCTTTCTGTCCCAAGTCAATCCGTCCCAAGTTGATACTGCCCCATATTTTAAGTCGATCTGGCTGGAATGTATAAAATAATTTTAAGGTTTTAATTTTAAAGATATATATGAATTGTAATTCATAAATGTCATGAATGTTTACGAATTTTATAATAATATAAAAGAAGACGGTAAAAAAGTGGGCCTTTGATGAATATTTGTATATTTAGTTGTCATAAGATGAGACATTTGTTTGAATATTTTTAAAATTTATATTAAAATTTTATGTAGAAATATAATATTACTTTAATATGAAATATTTGAATTCAAATAGATTTATCACCTTAAATGAATACCAATGCTTATACAGTATAAAACAGTTATGTTGATTATGTTTTTATAACAAGTTTTCAAGACAATTGGGCATGCATACAGTAATTATAATAAAACATATATAACAGAATTTAGTACGATCATCAGACAGTTGTTGAATAAACAAATCAATTATAGACTATACTGATTTCATTTAAACAAGTCATAATTATATGTTCCATTGGATTGTAAATATTTATTTATCTCTTTTCTATGTGTGAATTAAATAAAATCTTTTTCCCCATGTTATTCCAAGGTATCATGGAAAATAACTTCATATGTATATATGCTGATGCTGCTTACAAACAGTACCAATCATACTTATTTTCGTATCGATTTAAAATAATTTTAAAAGTTACTCAAATATTAGGCAAACTACACTTACCTGCTGTCACACGTCATTAATCATCGATACTTTTTACAAATTCCATTTATCGTGATTCAAATATGTCATCAAATCTTCTGAAGTTTATATAAATTATTCATTATTTTATGATGGGGCTGGATCGACTTGGGGCCAGATTGACGTGGGACGGATCGACTTGGGCCGGATCGAATTGGGCCGGATAGACTTAGGGCGGATTGACTTGGGGCCGGATTGGTTTTGGGCCGGAACGACCTAATACCAGCATTAATACTACATCTCCTTATTTTTATATTACAATGAATAATTGTAATGACTTAACAGAAAGCGAGTTTCAATTGCTTGATTGTTATAGGACTTATAAAGACATGTCAGGTGGATGGAAGATATATAGGGAAGGGGAAGAAGCCTACAGATTTTGGGGTTAGTGGGTCAAAGGTCAAGGTCACTATCTAAAACTATAATAAAAAATGCAAAATTATTTGCCTGAGGGTAACTTGAGATTCACATGCTTGACTGGATTGAATCTTATAGGGATGGACAATATAGTTTATGGGGAAGTTCATTGAAGCCTTTTGATTTTGGGTTCATTAGGTCAACAGTCAAGGTCACTGAAAATCGAAAAAAAATGTTGTCCAGATGATAGCTTAAGTGTCCCTTGCTTGATTAAAAAAGGAACTTATACAGATGGAAGATGAATGGAAGGGAAAGAAGCCTATTAATTTTGGGGTCAATAGGACAAGGTTCTAGGTCAATGTTACTAAAAAGATTTTTTTAACAGGATGGTATTCCTAGCAGTATGATTTGTAACATATTTATATAGGTGAAAAATTAGCAATACTAGTATTTTGAACCCTTGAAGTAAAATTGTTTTCTCTAAAAAATGTCTGTAAATTTCTTGGAGCGTCAGATGGCATTGTGTCAGCGCTTTTTATTTGTTTTGACATTAAACAATACTTTGTCAGTCAGGATATAATTAAACAATACTTTGACTAAAAATCAAAGAACTGTGATAACTTATGTATTTATATGTTTCAAAGGGACAATATACATCATTAGTTTAGTTAAAATGTATAAAGGTTCTATTGATATTACTTTTGTCTATTGTATACTTAACTATTGAAAGATATAACAGTTCATAGTTTGCCAATTTTGCATAGCTAAATGTTATTACAGAAAAATATGGTAATCAAATTATCACAGCTTCTCTATATCACTTTAAAGCATTTGCTCAGACATACATCATGCTTTATTACAATGTATTTTAATTTATTGTAAGAAATAATGACCAGAGCATGTAATGAGGTTCTCATAAGTTTCTCAGTAATTCCAAGTGTCTTATATAATAAGTTAAATTCCTTTAATAACTGAGCCTTGTTATCACAGCTAAATTTATCCCTTAATAGCCTTGTCTCATTGATTTACCATGGTTAATCAAAATGTATTAATTTAATTAAAAATTAGTTATCAAGGCTATGCATTTAGTTTCTGCAGCAAAGTCTCAAGAGATCCCTAGAGGCCACTATAAATGAAATAATTTTACAAATAACAAACATATGTTATTACAGATTTAGAAAATTTAAGGAATAAAGAGTAGACAACTCATGAAAGTATCTGTAATAACACACGCAAGTTATTTTCTGTAATAACCCTATAGAGTTATATCTCTGACTGTTTGTCATGTGGTTTTAATTTTCCGTAATTGTGCCTTGTGGCAAGATATATGGTAATCAAATTGTGTCAGAGAAGTTGTGTTTATGAAGTGTTAAGGACGATCGGAAGGTGTGACACTCTAATAGTTGATGGGATTACTTTCCATCATATGTAGTTGACCAAATTATATTGTCATTTTGATTTGACCATTTTTAAAGGAGTTAATGAGACTTTGACCAAATTTTGACTATTGTACCACAATGACACCTTGTGAAACCCCATTTTATACGCCCGTCAATTTTTGACGGGACGTATTATGGTATACAAATGTCCGTTGTCCGTCCGTCCATCTGTCCGGCGTAAACATGTCGCACCGTAACTTGAGAATGACTTATCCAAATTTCATGAAACCTAAGATAGTTGTTTCTTATGATGGTCAAACGATCTGTATACTTTTTGGTGAAAATAAGATTAAAACTTTTTGAGTTACGGGACTTAGTAACTAAAAGTCTGTCTGTCCGTCTGTCTGTCCAGCGTAAACATGTCGCACCGTAACTTGAGAATGACTTATCCAAATTTCATGAAACTTAACATAGTTGTTTCTTATGATGGTCAAACGATCTGTATACTTTTTGGTGAAAATAAGATTAAAACTTTTGAGTTACGGGACTTAGTAACTAAAACAGGTGTGTGTTTTTTCACATGTCGCTACCGTATCTCAAAAAGAATTTATGATTATTGCTTAAAACTTTACACACTTCTTAGTTATATTAACCTTAAGATCTGTATACTTTTTGGTGATGATTCAAAATTTTATTTTTTAGTTATTGAGTATTTTGTAAAAAAAAGGGGGAGGGGTTTTCCACATGTTGCGCCGTATCTCAAACATTGTCAAAAACGATTTATGATTATTGCTTAAAATTTTACACACTTCTTAGTTATATTAATCTAAAGATCTGTATACATTTTGGTTTTGATTCAAAATTTTATTTTAGGGATATTGAGTTTTTTTTGTAAAAAAAAAAAAGGGGGTTTTCGCATGTCACGCCGTATGTCAGAAACTATTTATGCTTATTGCATAAAAATTTGCACACAAGATGACGGGCGTATCATGCGCTCATGACGCAGCTGTTTATTCAGTCAATGGTCTAACTTAAATAAGTTATTAGAGAAAAATAACATGCATGTGTTAGTACTAGGGATGTCAACGAGTACTCGAGTATTCGAGTATCGCTCATTAGTACCGAGTATCGAATACCAAAACGATACTCGACTAATCGGTTTCCTGTTAGAATATTGCTGTTTTCTTTTTAAAAAATTGATCTTCTTGAGAACCTCTTTCTGAAAATTAAATAGACATCACTGATTAATCATACTAGTAAATAAAATACATTTTGATTCAAATGCTATCCTATGGTGACCCTCAGTGAATAGTTCAGCCTCTAATCCTTACGCCTTTGTAAACATAAATGTGTTTTCTTAACATTACCAAATACTTTTGATCACTATTGTTTGATATGGTTTTTCCTTGTTATAATTTTTGAATAGGTGTTCATTAAATTATATTGATTCGATTATTTTTTTTTTACCTAATTAGTACTTGTAGGTAATGAGCTATTAATTATGGTGTGTAATTCTTTGTCCCAGATACTTATGTAGATGGTTTTTCGTCCGTTGAACAACAAATCACAGAATGTAAAATACATATTTTTGTGTTTCTTTAATAACTTATTTGAGTTAGACCCTAGACTGTTTTTATTCATCATTTACATAACGAATGGGCATATTTTGCTACAACTTAGAAATCTTGTTACCATTAATTAGAATATTGAAATAAACCAAATTTTAATTTATTATCATGATTATTGCTGAAAATATCATAATTTTCTTAAAATCTTATACATTTTGTACATTATAAGTTTTTTTAACATTCACAATTTTAAACTTTATCTTCCGAATTTTAAACCTTATCTTCCCGAAAAACTGGAATATAATATATGTTTACTTGACTGATTTTTATCTCACCTGACTCAGAGGTCACATTGAAAAGCAAGTTAAGAATATTGAGATCTACCTATTGTCCATTTACACAAAAATCCTATAGACAACTTGTCCTTAAATGATTATTTTACAATTTTTTTTTCCATTTTTGTCTTTAATCTTGGAAACTACAATACATGTAGATAGATAAAGAGAAACTAAAGATCGCAAAAATATACAGAAGACAAGATCTACAAATAAGTAAAAATGGTTAAAATGGTTAAAATTGCTGCCCCTAAATGAAGATTTTTACAAATGTTTCATTTTATCTTATACTACATGTATAAAAGATAGAGAGAAACTTTAAATAGCAAAAAATGATCAACAGGACAAGATCTACAAATTTCTCAACATGACTGAAATAGAGGCTTTTATACGACCACAAATTTATTTATGTCAGATTAGGGCAAAGTCAAAATAAATGGTTCCTTGCATATAAAGCAATATTTATCAATCATACTGATCATTTGATTGGATAAATTGATTTCAAATGATGTGGCTTGATGTGTAGAACATTCCTGCAAAACATCTTTGGAAAATCTCAAGTATTAAACAAATAACGTTAAAAAGATGTCAAAATTGTCAGAGTGCAACACTTTTTGTGACATTTTGAAAAAATACTTTTTTTTCAAGACCCAGCAAATTGTTGTATGGAGGTATATACCTTAAATTCATATTTGTTTTACAACTTATATATCTTGGTGATGATTTCAGCTCAGAATGAAGCTTTTCCATTGAATCGTTTTGGCACAGATGTGTTTTGAAAAAAAGTTGTGCCATGTCAGGAGTGCAACACAAAAATTAGTATTACTGAGGAATAGAATGATTTGTGCTTAAATGACTCACACCTAAACATAAACAAAAGTCAATCCTGTAAAATAAATATGTCCTTTCTAGAATAAATAGTTCATTTACCTGATTATTGATATAAATAATGTGAGAGTCTAGTAAATAAGGCCTCCATATAAGTGTCAGGAGTGCAACTTTGAAGTTTAAAGACTCACACTAAAAATACAAAAGCCAATATAGGGTTCTGTTTTATTTTCAAAAGATACTACACTAGATACAAAATAGCACTCAAAGAGTAGCCTGAAAGACAAGGAATTTTCTTTAGAACCATTTCTTTGATGTCAGAGTGCAACAGTTTTAAAATGACATTTTCTTGGACCTACATTTTTGAAATAATCTCAGCTTCTAGTGACTTATTTGCATCTAAACATGTTTTCTAACTATTTAGGTTACATGTATGAGTTAAAATAAATTCTGAAAGGTAAATTTCAAAGCAGGACTTTGATCCAAGAATTATTGTTTGTCACAAGCAAACATATTTGAATGCTAAATTTTCATATTATATTCAAATTATGGAAGCTAATTGTCTTAAACTTTGTCATTTGATTAGAAATAACCATGTTTCAATTAAAAGCTTTATAATGGTTTCATGTAATACTTATTAAATTATTATAATTGTTATAACAAACAATTAATTTTGTTGCACTCCTGACATGAATTTACCATACTAAGCTGTTTTGCACAATTTGAGTTCAATTTTAAGACCCAACCTTTGAATGAATGAAAGATGGGAAAGATGGTTGTGAAACTAAACTTTAGAATAAAATCTTACAGGCTAAGTGCATACAAACACACCATCAAAGTCAACAACTTCAACTTTGAGGAGAAGAAAATTGAGAAAACACTGAAATAAAATCCAAATCTGAAGGACAAACTAAACAAATATAAACAAAGAAAGAACAAAGAAAACAAAACAATGTAACACAGAATTCAAAAGACTTAGACCAGAATTAAAACACATGAGAAAATGAAAACAAAACAGAGAAAGTGACAACAGAAGAGAAGAAGAAAATTGACACAAGCTAAAAAAGTTGCAAAACAGCAAAAAATTGTCCAGTCAAGTAGCAAAAATACAGATGCACTTCAATACCTAGAGAATGAGAAAGAGAAGTCAAAGAATAAGACATTATCTTCCAGACCATCTCAGATCTTGGGCTAAAACAATTGAGCACATCATATTCACAGCTACACCAAGGTGGTTGTCAGAGTTAATGTGAACTGATGGTAGCTGTGTGCGAATTTGATGAGTCTTGAACATGTTGAAGTATAAACAAAGTTGAGGAACCCTTAAAGATCTGAAAATGTATAAAAGAAAATGGCATTTTCAAAGAGTCCCTTAGTTTTAAGTCTAAGTTTTCAGGTATCCTCTATTCTATTTGAAATTGCCAGTTTCTTTTCAAGTTTCCAGATCTATTAAGGGTCTCTCAACTTTGTTTCCACTTCAGCACCCATCAATTTCTAGCACACTTCCATCAGTACTGATTAGTTCTTACAACTACTTTGGTGTAGCTGTGGATATGATGTATTCCATTGTTTTAGGGCAAGGTTGGGTTGGTCAGGAAGAATTTTCACTATACTTTGTCTCCTCTTTCTGATTTCTGTAGATAGTGTATCTGCTCCTGTACTTTTGCTTCTTGACTGGACATTTTCTGTGGGTTTGCAATTTTTGGCTTGTGTAAATTTTCTTCTTTCTTCTGTTGCCAATCTCTGGCTTTTTTTCATTTTTATCCATCTGTGTTTTTGTCTTCAGGTCTAAGTCTTTGTAATTTAGTTATACATTGTATTGTTTTTTTTGTTGTTCTTTCTTTGGTTTTATTTGTCTTTAGTGTTCTTGAGGTGGATCTTCTTTCAGAGTTTTTCTCAATTTTCTGCTCATCAAAGTTATAGTCGATGTTGACTTTGATGGTGTGTTTTGATCCCTTAGTCTGTCTGATTTTATTCTCAAGTTAGTTTAGTTTCATCAACTATCTTTCCCATCTTTCATTCATTTAAAATTATTAAATCTGTACACAACTTCTTCTTTTGGTAAATTCATTTCAGGAGTTTAACAAAATTAATTGTTTGTTATTATAGTTATAATAATTTAATAAGTATAACATGAAACCATTATAAAACTTTTAAATTGAAATATGGTTATTTCCTAATCAAAATACACAGTTTATGAACAATTAGCTTCCTAAATTCTAAACTTATATAAAATTCATCATTCAAATATTTTTGCTTGTGTCGTGACAAACAATGATTCTTGGATCAAAGTCCTGCTTTGAAATTTACATTTAAGAATTTATTATAACTCATACATGTAACCTAAATATTTAGAAAACATGTTTATATGCAAATAAGTCACTAGGAGCTGAGATTATCTTAAAATGTAAATCCAAGAAAATGTCATTTTTAAACTGTTGCACTCCTGACATCAAAGAAATGGTTCTAAAAGAAAATTTCCTTGTCTATCAGGCTACTCTTTGAGTGCAATCTTGTATCTAGTATAGTATCTTTTGAAAAATAAAACAGAACCATATATTGGCTTTTGTATTTTTTGTGTGAGTCTTTAAACTTCCAAAGTTGCACTCCTGACACTTATAGGAGGACTTATTTACTAGACTCTCACACATTATTTATATCAATAATCAGGTAAATGAACTATTTATTCTAGAAAAGACATATTTGTTTCACAGGATAAACTTTTGTTTATGTTTAGGTGTGAGTCATTTAAGCAAAATCATTCTATTCCTTAGTAATACTATTTTTGTGTTGCACTCCTGACATGGCACAACTTTTTTCAAAACACATCTGTATCAAAACTGTTCAATGGACAAGCTTCATTTGTAACTGAAATCATCACTAAGACATAATAGTTGTAATATATATAAGAATCTATGGCACATATCATCAAATTGCAAGTTGCTGTGTCTTTAAAAAAGAATAAAATTTCAAAATGTCCAGAAAAAGTGTTGCACTCCTGACAATTTTGACATCTTTTTTTAACGTAATTTTTTTAATACTTGCGATTTTCCAAAGATATTTTGCAGGATTATTCTACACATCAAGCCACAAAATTCAGCCAATTTTAACATTGCAATGGATGCCATTAAAAAAAATGTAGCCAAATATGATGAGACGTGAACTTACCTATACAATAAGTGATATGTATGATATAGTTCAAAATATTGATTAAATGAAATTAAAATGTTAAATCTGAAAGGTATATACTCTTAAAATAGAAATCATGGGCTTTTTGATGATATATAACTGTTTTGATATGATATATATTGAATGTCAGGAGTGCAACAAGATAGGAGAAATAAAGTACCTTATATAGGTAATAATTAAAAAAAAATATTAGTTCAGAAAAACTTTGAAGATTGCAGATCTCTTTTGTTGTCAAACAGCAATTCTGCTGAATATTTAATAGAATTTAGTTCATAGTTTGGTAACTTAACCTCATTTTATAATAATGTGTCAGAAAAATCAATTTAAATATGATCTGAAGAGCATAAGATGCATAAGTTAAAATAGAAATAACATTCAAATGACAGATTTAGGTCTTTATAAACCAGCAATGATTACAAATTAAAAAAATCATGAGTATTTTGTTCTAGTTTCTGTATTTTAGTTTGGTGTATAATATGTCAGGAGTGCAACAAAACAGGGGAAATTTGATGTATTTTCTATTTGATATATCTTCTTTATTAAAAGATTTATCTATCAATTTTTGTCCTCAGTGAATTTGAAAAGGGTTAATTTTAATATGAGAAGTTTTTATCAACTAATGATGAATTATTTTTAATCAAAACTTTTCAATCAACTTTAAATTAATTGATACAAAAATAGCCAAAACTAAAAAAAAATGATAATGAAAGATGAGATTATTAATCTTTGCATTAAAAGTAATGTTTGGATCTCTGCAATCAATTGGGGTAAAAAAATATAAATATTTGATAGTGTTTGTCTGAAATCATATTCCCAAAAGGTATACTTGATTTAAATTTGTTTTATTGGTTTATGTCAATAAAGTTTCAGAACTTTTATTTCTTTATTCTTTTTATATCCTTTTGGATTTGTTAACTTTAATGTATATGTATCAAGATACAACAAAAGAAAATGCACTAAAACAATGTTGAAATTTGGCCAAAAAAAAATTTGGACCATTTATTTTGACTTTACCCATTATGTTATGGTGTTGTCTGAGTCTGAAGACATTTTGGTTTCGCAGACAATAACTTGAGTATAAGTTCATGGATCTCTATGAAATTTTAGCACAAGGTTCCATACCACTAAAGGATGGTTGGGATTGTTTTTGGGGGCTATTGTCCTAGTTACCAATTGTTGCATTTTTATACGACCGCAAAAATTAAAAAAAATTTTGTCGTATATTGGTATCACGTTGTCGTCGTCGTCCGTCGTCGTCAGCGTCGTCCGAAGACAGATGGTTTCGGATAATAACTTTAGTATAAGTAAATAGAAATCAATAAAATTTTAACACAAGGTTTATAACCACTAAAGGAAGTTTGGGGTTGATTTTGGGGGTTATGGTCCCAACTGTTTAGGAATAAGGGGCCAAAAAAGGGGCCCAAATAGGCATTTTTCTAGTTTCCAGACAATAACTTGTGTGTAAGTGTATGGATCTTTCTGAAATTATACCAAAAAAGGAAGGTTGGGATAGATTTTGGGGGTTATGGCCCTCACTGTTTAGGAATTAGGGGCCAAAAAGGGGTTAAAAACAATACTTTTCTTACTTACTACTTATTGCTTATTTCTTGACCAATTTCAATGGGGTTTTATTCTTGAATTCTTAGGATTCTTATATATGCTGATTTTGGGCCCCGTTTTTAAATTGGTCCACATTGAGGTCCAAAGGGTCCAAAATTAAACTTTTTGTTTGATTTCATCAAAAATTGAATTCTTGGGGTTCTTTGATATGCCGAATCTAACCGTGTATTTAGATTTTTAATTTTTGGTCCCGTTTTCAAATTGGTCTACATTACGGTCCAAAGGGTCTGAAATTAAACTTAGTTTGATTTTAACAAAAATTGAATTCTCGGGGTTCTTTGATATGCTGAATCTAAACATGTATTTAGATTTTTGATTATGGGCCCAGTTTTCAAGTTGGTCCAAATCGGGGTCCAAAATTTTTGATTATGGGCCCAGTATACAAGTTGGTCCAAATCAGGGTCCAAAATTAAACTTTGTTTGATTTCAATAAAAATTGAATGTATGGGATTCTTTGATATGCTGAATCTTACCATGTATTTAGATTTTTGGGCCCGTTATCAAATTGGTCCACATTGAGGTCAAAAGGGTCCAAAATTAAACTTTTGTTTAATTTCATCAAAAATGGAATTCTTGGGGTTCTTTGAAATGCTGAATCTAACTTGTATTTAGATTTTGGATATTTGACCATAATAGGTAAATGTCCAATTTAAAATTTTTAAGTCTTAGATCACATTCATTCTGTGTCAGAAACCTATGCTGTGTCAAATATTTAATCACAATCCAAGTTCAGAGCTGTATCAAGCTTGAATGTTGTGTCCATTCTTGCCCAAACTGTTCAGGGTTCGACCTCTGCGGTCGTATCAAGCTGCGCCCTGCGGAGCATTTTATTATCTCAAGGTGTAGTTGACAAAAACTGTAACCAGGTAACAAGCAACAATAATTAACAGTCCACAGTCCACAAATTAGTCAAGATGGCAGAAATCATCAGTTGACTCCTAATCATGCTAATAGGTGTTACAATGTATTGCCCTTTAATGATGATTTGTACCCATTTTGCATATTTGGCCAAAACTAGAGAAAATAAAGAAAAATTTGTTTTATAAGAAATGGCCAGCAATACATGAGCTGCAAATGTATGGAGTCGATGGACATGGCCAAAATTGTCAGTAAATTCCTAATAGTAGTTACATGTATTGCCCTTTAATGATAATTTTTTTTCTCCAAATGTTCATATATTATGCATGACTAAAATAAGAAAACTATAAACAAAAATGATGAGCAAGACTAGATCTGCATAACAGAAATGTCAGTAGACTACATATGGCATGTATGGGTTTCTTCTAATTGACCATTTTACCCATTTTATGTGTTGGGTAAACACTTAAGAAGATACAAAGAAACTATTAAGAGCAAAATGATCAATAAGACAAGATGACACATTCTTCAAATAGAACAACATAGCCAACATTGCAAGTCCACCACTTATGAAAGTTATTGCCCTTGAATGACGATTTTCACCCCTGTATGTATTTTGGGCTAAAACTAGAATAGATAGAGATAACCTGAAAACAGAAAAAAAGTATCAGCAATATATAAGGTCAACAAAAAAGAGGTCTTAATCATGAATTTATATTCTTGTCTTTAATGTTATAGAGTGGCCATTGTTGAAAAACCACATAGTTCCAGTAAGCAACACAGGCTCTTAGGCGCCTCTATTTCATGTATTTCATAGATCTCAACTTGATCTACAATTTTCTTTAAATATATAATAGAAGTAGAAATAAAATCAGTATTGATTCCCCTTTTGACCATGGAAAAGTTTTTTCCTTCAAAATACGATATGAATTATGTATTTAATCCACATGACAGTATGCTACATGTACATTGATATATATATTGTATGTAATTTGGCTGCCAGAAGTTATAATTCATGAAGTGGAATTAGAGATTAAAATATGAAACCTGCCTCATTAACATGATTAACTGTACATGACATTTTATTTATAAATACTACTGGTAGTACATTTTATGCTTGCACTCAAACCAGTGAATAAATTGTCAAGTGCAGTTACCTCAACAGGTCATATATGGGAATTAGTTCAAAGTAATTATGATGTTCTGGTACGTGACATTGTGTTCACATCACTATTAAATCTCTGAAAAAATTAAGAAGTAAAGGTCAAGATTTAGAACAATGTTGCAAGTTACTTATTATGACAAATAATCTTTATAATAAAATCATAATTTATCCTATAATTTGATAACTATACTGTACATTCTGCAAGATGTCCTTTAGATTTTGGTAGATGCATACATGTACAATGTATGTCAATTATATAGGATCAAAATGATATAATTTAGGTTACATATAGTCACAAATGACCTAGACACAATATTATCCTGTTTATTTTATCATGTTAGATAACATTTACACTGAAGGCAATTTTGTATATTCCTTGAACATCTATATGTAAATAATTCATAAGTCATAGTAATTCCTGCTAGCTACTCAAACTTTCTGTTAATAATGGATGCTAATTTATTGGCATGTAATTCTTATGGAGATCATTACTATAGGAATGTAGGTTTATTTTTGACTGTCAATTGAAATTTTATGAATTTTAAACTTTTCAATATCAATATTTCTAAATAAATTCATTTAAAATTACCAGTCATACACAAGGTCATAACATTAATGTGGTATCACTGTTTACCTTCATGAGACAGCAACCAACCAAAACAAGAAAACAAAGAGACATTTAGAGGTTAACATACAGTCTTCTGAAATTGACTGGCATCTAAAAATATGTCAAGCTTTAAATTAAAAGTCCTAAGAAGTCTTGGAAAAAAAACTGATAATTATAGTCTTGTCAGTTATTGAATGTCAATCATGACAATGCACAGCACAGATATGTGAAAGTCTCATGACAATTTAGCAAATTCAGTCGAGCTCCATTTTTTACATCTTCTTCATGTTTTATCTGGTAGTCTTTCTGATAGGGTAATTGTCATAGATCTACAAAGCAGAAATTAGCACTTACTAAATTTTATTGCACTGATAATTTAAAGGCTTTACATGCTTTAAGACCATTATCATTTCGCTCATACTCGTACTAAGTAGTTTACATGTTTATGTCAGCAATGGTAATTTTTTATGTATCTTACAAGTATATTTAAGGATGTACTTAGGTGAAACAAGTTGCTTTCTTTAAAAAAAGAAAAGCAATACGTAAACCTAAGACCGCTGACTGGTCACAAAAAGATAGTTTCTGAATTTGTGTTTGCTTTTCAATTGAAATAATTGACTGTGAATAGAAGAAAATATTGATGAAGTTAAACTTCCTTTATTAAAAATATGTAATAGTGTGTATATTCTTGCACAAGTCAGTTGAAAGCAATGTTGGGTAGTACGGTAGTGAATAAAAAAGTATATACAGCTACCATTTGAATATACATTTTAAAGCTGGACTATTGCATTTATTACTTGGGATTACATATCATTTTTTTATAATCCTATTGCATATCCCAGTTTCTACAAACCGGATGTATAATGCAAATTGCACAAACTTGGCCAATCCCAATTTAAATTTAGCTAGTGCTCAGTTTGCTTTATAATCTTGATGCATTTATTTTATCTATCATATCTTTATATTTTGTTTCCTGCATGGATGCCTTCATATTATCAACTCGTTATTGAAGTTGTCTGTACTCCATGTACTCATGGTAGATGTTGTATAGATATATTTAAAGTCTATTTAATGATTTTACGTGTGAAGAGAAAACCTATGGCATATGCACCTTACCAGACGCAAGTTAAGTCTACGAAGAATCATCAGTGAGGCTCGAATAAAAATAGTTAAAAAGGCCAAATAAAGTACGAAGTTAAGTAATATATTCCTTGGGTAGAAAATCCTTGGCATTTCGAAAATGTCAAAGTTTATAAAAGGACAGTCTAAGTCAGGAATCTGATGTTCAGTAGTTGTCGTTTGTTGATGTAGTTCATAAGTGTTTCTCGTTTCTCGTTTTTAGCTCACCTGGCCCGAAGGGCCAAGTGAGCTTTTCTCATCACTTGGCGTCCGTCGTCCGTCGTCGTTAACTTTTACAAAAATCTTCTCCTCTGAAACTACTGGGCCAAATTTAACCAAACTTGGCCACAATCATCATTAGGGTATCTAGTTTAAAAATTGTGTCTGGTGACCTGCCAAACCAACCAAGATGGCCGCCATGGCTAAAAATAGAACATAGGGGTAAAATGTATATTTTGGCTTATAACTCTGAAACCAAAGCATTTAGAGCAAATCTGACATGGGGTAAAATTGTTGATCAAGTCAAGATCTATCTGCCCTGAAATTTTCAGATGAATCGGACAATGGGTTGTTGGGTTGCTGCCCTGAATTAGTAATTTTACGGATTTTTTTTCCTTTTTCGGTTATTATCTTGAAAATTATTATAGATAGAGATAAACTGTAAACAGCAATAATGTTCAGCAAAGTAAGATCTACAAATAAGTCAACATGATCAAAATGGTCAGTTGACCCCTTAAGGAGTTATTGCCCTTTAAAGTAATTTTTACCAATTTTTGTAAATTTTGTAATCTTTACAAAATCTTCTCCTCTGAAACTACTGGACCAAATTCAACCAAACTTAGCCACAATCATTATTAGGGTATTTAGTTTAAAAAATGTGCGGTGACCCAGCCAACCAACCAAGATGGCTGCCATGGCTAAAAATAGAACATAGGGTAAAATGTAGATTTTGGCTTGTAACTCTGAAACCAAAGCATTTAAAGCAAATCTTACAGGGATTAACTTGTTTATCAAGTAAATATCTATCTGCCCTCAAATTTTCAGATGAATTGGACAACTGGTTGTTGGGTTGCTGCCCCTGAATTGGTAATTTTCAAGGAAATTTTGCGGTTTTGGTTATTATCTTGAAAATTATTACAGATAGAGATAAACTGTAAACAGCAATAATGTTCAGCAAAGTAAGAACTTCAAATAAGTCAACATGACCAAAATGGTCAGTTGACCCCTAAGGAGTTATTGCCCTTTATAGTCAATTTTAACAATTTTCATTAATTTGGTAAATTTTGGTAAGTTTTACAAAATGTTTTCCTTTGTAATCTTCTTTTCTGAAACTGCAGTAGAAAATCAATATAGAAAACAATCTACTAATGAACTGGCAATAAAAATAATTGATAATTCTATAACATGAAAAAAACCACATTAATACCTGATGATGGTGTTTCTTTCTTTACATTGAAAATGATGTCACAACTATAATCCCGAACAATAGGTCGAATGTCAGATATGTTTCAGTACTTTGGCTTCATTTTCTACAGATTCAAGTGCAAATGATGCTTGAATTCCTACACTAATTTATACAGACTTCACCCCTTTCACAGGTAATGCCTGCCTCATATTATATTTAAAACTTTACTAGAATATCAGTAATTTTGAGAGAAAATTAATCAACCCTGCAAGATCTAAAACTTAATTAATATTGTTCAAATTATCAATTAACTATTAAAAAAAAATTTTATTAACAAAATATAGTTCTTCATTTTATATTTTATCAGAAGTTTAGGAAAAAATTGAATTTAATTGTGTCCCTTGTTCTCATTTCCTGGGATAAATCCAATACAAATTAAAGTATTGGTATTGAATTAATATTTAAGAAATATTTCAAATCTTACCATTTTCTTCACAAGAATGAAGACCATATTTTCAGTGTCATGAGTATCAGTCATCATATTTGTTGTACTTTGTTGTTTAAAAGTTGAATACAAAAAGATCAACAAAGCAATTCAAAACCACTTGAATTTAGCAACAACAAATGAGAGTTTTAACGACCTCAGCTGGCTATACAACCCTTGCACAATCAACTGAATTTTGCAGAAATCATTAATAGGAAAGATTGCCCTTAAATGATAATTTTTATTTCCTTTTGGTTTTTTTTTTTTTTGGGGAGGTTGCGCAACAACAAAACTTCACAACAAACTTTCTCATCACTTTGCATTTCTCATTAGATAAATTTTACAAAATTCTCCCTGAAACTACTGTCAAATTAAACCAAACTTGGTTTAAATTACCACTAGGATATCCAGGGACCACTGTGTATGATGACCCTGCCTGCCAACATGGCACACATGGCTGAAATAAAACATAGGTTTCAAACGCACTTTTTAGTCTTATATCTCTGAAACTAAACGACAGTACAACAGTTGCATTTATCATGCATCAATTGTAAATAAAAATATCAGGTGAGCGACACAGGGTCCTTGGAGCCTCTAGTTTATATAGATTAGACCGTTGGTTTTCCCCTTTGAATGGTTTTACAGTAGTAATTTTTGGGGCCCTTTATAGCTTACTGTTCGGTGTGAGCCAAGGCTCCATGTTGAAGACCTTACTTTGACCTATAATGGTTTACTTTTATAAATTTTGACTTGGATGGAGAGTTGTCTCATGGCACTCATACCACATCTTCTTATATCTAGTGACTCAAAAAAAGAAAACAAAAGAGAAACAGCCATAGGTCAGAATACCGTAAGCAATGATGGCCATGCTTGAAACTCAAGTCAAGCTCTTGCTGTGTCCTGAATTAAGATACGTCAATATTCATGCATGAATGTGGTATTTTTATGCCCCCGCCGTAGCGGTGGGGGCATTAAGTTTTACCCTTGTCCATATGAACGTACATCCCAAAATTGGTTTCCGTTCTCTAACTTGAGTTTGCCTCAACCAAATGTTATTAAAAAGACATGATGTTACACTATTGTTTCAGATAAGGGTGAAGGTTTGGTACCATTAAACGTTTAAACCGCTGCAATTGTTTGCACCTGTCCTAAGTCAGGAATCTGATGTTCAGTAGATGTCGTCTGTTGATGTGGTTCATAAGTGTTTCTTGTTTCTCGTTTTTATTTAGATTAGACGGTTGGTTTTCTCATTTGAATGGTTTTACACTAGTAATTTTGGGGCCCTTTATAGCTTGCTGTTCGGTGTGAGCCAAGGCTCCGTGTTGAAGACCGTACTTTGACCTATAATGGTTTACTTTTATAAATTTTGACTTGGATGGAGAGTTGTCTCATTGGCACTCATACCACATCTTCTTATATCTATGTAGATATAAAAAGATACCAGGATTAACGTGTCGTACACCAGACGCAAGTTAAGTCTACAATAATCATCAGTGAGGCTCGAATAAAAATAGTTAAAAAGGCCAAATAAAGTACGAAGTTAAGTAATATATTCCTTGGGTAGAAAATCCTTGGCATTTCGAAAATGTCAAAGTTTATAAAAGGACAGTGACTCAAAAAAAGAAAACAAAAGAGAAACAGCCATAGGTCAGAATACCGTAAGCAATGATGGCCATGCTTGAAACTCAAGTCAAGCTCTTGCTGTGTCCTGAATTTAGATACGTCAATATTCATGCATGAACATGGTATTTTTATGCCCCGCCGTAACGGTGGGGGCATTAAGTTTACCCTTGTCCGTATGAACGCGTCCCAAAATTGGTTTCCGTTCTCTAACTTGAGTTTGCCTCAACTAAATGTTATGAAACTTATACGCAATGCTTATTACCACAAAACACAGATCAAGTTTGAATTTTGGTGGCGTCACTTTAACCGTTCTAGAGTTATGCCCTTTATAAATGGAAAATTGCAAAATTTTTATTTTCCTTTAAATATCAAGAAAGTTTTAAAATTGGAGTTATCTTCCTTTGTCCATGATTATAGTTGAATCAACTACAATCTATGCTTTATACAATGCAATGTTTAATTTTGACTTCCACTGATAAAACACAGATCAAGTTGAAATTAGGTAGTGTCACTTTAACCATTATTGAGTTATGCCCCTTTATAAATCGAAAATCGAAAGATTGCAATATTTTTAGTTTCTATTCTGTAACTTAAGTTTGCCTCAACCAAACATTATGAAACCTATACACAATATTCATTACCACAAAACTAAGATCGAGTACAAATTTTTTGTTTCCTTTCTAACTTTAGTTTGCTTCAACCAAATGTTATGAAACTTATATACAATGCTTATTACTACATAATACAGATCAAGTTTGAATTTTGGTGGCGTCACTTTAACCTTTCTAGAGTTATGCCCCTTTATAAATGGAAAAATTGCAAAATTTTTAGTTTCCATTCTCTGACTTGAGTTTGCCTCAACCAAATGTTATGAAACTTATACGTAATGCTTATTACCACAAAACACAGATCAAGTTTGCATTTTGGTGGCGTCACTTTAACCGTTCTAGAGTTATGCCCCTTTATAAATGGAAAAATTGCAAAATTTTAGTTTCCGTTCTCTAACTTAAGTTTGCCTCAACCAAATGTTATGAAACTTATACACAATGCTTATTACCACAAAACACAGATCAGGTTTGAATTTTGGTGGCGTCACTTTAACTGTTCTAGAGTTATGCCTCTTTATAAATGGAAAGATTGCAAAATTTTTAGTTTCCGTTCTCTAACTTAAGTTTGCCTCAACCAAATGTTATGAAACTTATACACAATGCTTATTACCACAAAACACAGATCAGGTTTGAATTTTGGTGGCGTTACTTTAACCGTTCTAGAGTTATGCCCCTTCATAAATGGAAAAGTTGCAAAAATTTTATTTTCTTTTAAATATCAAGTAATTTTTAAAATTGGAGTTATCTTCCTTTGTCCATGATTATAGTTGAATCAACTACAATCAATGCTTTATACAATGCAATGTTTAATTTTGACTTCCACTGATAAAACACAGACCAAGTTGAATTTGTGTAGTGTCACTTTAACCATTATTGAGTTATGCCCCTTTATAAATCGAAAATCGAAAGATTGCAATATTTTTAGTTTCTATTCTGTAACTTAAGTTTGCCTCAACCAAACATTATGAAACCTATACACAATATTCATTACCACAAAACTAAGATCGAGTACAAATTTTTTGTTTCCTTTCTAACTTTAGTTTGCTTCAACCAAATGTTATGAAACTTATGTACAATGCTTATTACTACATAATACAGATCAAGTTTGAATTTTGGTGGCGTCACTTTAACCTTTCTAGAGTTATGCCCCTTTATAAATGGAAAAATTGCAAAATTTTTAGTTTCCATTCTCTGACTTGAGTTTGCCTCAACCAAATGTTATGAAACTTATACGTAATGCTTATTACCACAAAACACAGATCAAGTTTGAATTTTGGTGGCGTCACTTTAACCGTTCTAGAGTTATGCCCCTTTATAAATGGAAAAATTGCAAAATTTTTAGTTTCCGTTCTCTAACTTAAGTTTGCCTCAACCAAATGTTATGAAACTTATACACAATGCTTATTACCACAAAACACAGATCAGGTTTGAATTTTGGTGGCGTCACTTTAACTGTTCTAGAGTTATGCCCCTTTATAAATGGAAAGATTGCAAAATTTTTAGTTTCCGTTCTCTAACTTAAGTTTGCCTTGACCAAATGTTATGAAACTTATACACAATGCTTATTACCACAAAACACAGATCAGGTTTGAATTTTGGTGGCGTTACTTTAACCGTTCTAGAGTTATGCCCCTTCATAAATGGAAAAGTTGCAAAATTTTTATTTTCTTTTAAATATCAAGTAATTTTTAAAATTGGAGTTATCTTCCTTTGTCCATGATTATAGTTGAATCAACTACAATCAATGCTTTATACAATGCAATGTTTAATTTTGACTTCCACTGATAAAACACAGATCAAGTTGAATTTGTGTAGTGTCACTTTAACCATTATTGAGTTATGCCCCTTTATAAATCGAAAGATTGCAAAATTTTTAGTTTCCATTCTGTAACTTAAGTTTGCCTCAACCATACATTATGAAACCTATACACAATATTCATTACCACAAAACTAAGATCGAGTACAAATTTTTTGTTTCCTTTCTAACTTTAGTTTGCTTCAACCAAATGTTATGAAACTTATATACAATGCTTATTACTACATAATACAGATTAAGTTTGAAATTTGGTGGCGACACTTTTACTATTCTTGAGTTATGTCCCTTTATCAACATAAAAATTGCTGAATTTTTCGTTTCTGTTCTCTAACTTTAGTATGTCTCAACCAAATGTTATAAAACTTATACACAACCGTTCTAGATTTATGCATGTTTACAAATAGAAAAATTGCTGAATTTTTAGTTTCTGTTCTCTACTTAAGTTAGCCTCAACCCAATGAGACTTACACACAATGCTTATTACCACAAAACTCAGATCAAGTTCAAATTCAAATCACTTTTACCGTTCTTCAGTTATGTCCCTGTATAACTATATGATATGCAAGTGGGGGCATCATCTGTGTCCACATGTGGACACTATTTACATTTATTTTTTTTTGCGCAAGAAATAGTAAATAGAAAACACACGCATGGATACTCTGGATAAGAATACGCATTTGCGTCATCACATATATTAATCTGATAGTTGAATTCGAATGTCAAACTACCTACCTCAAGTGTTTTTGACTCTAGATTCATTGACATTTTATCCGGAATTTTTGTGAACGCAAACCGATAGTGTGCGTGTGAACAGGGTGATGTATAACATGTATTATGTGAATGAATTAAGACGTGTAGGATAGCTGGTCAACACAATGAATACAATTTGCAAAACCGTACCATAGTACAAATATTTAGATGCTATAAGGTTGAACTAATAAAACAAAACAAATATTTTTTTATAATAAACATACATTCTTGTTAGTGAACTTTTTTTTTCCAAAAATAGCTTGAATATAATATCAATATACAAAATGTCAAGTATTTACGGATGAACATTTTATTTATCAATTGAATCTCTTTTAAAGTCTAACATTCCACTATATGAATATATTGCTATACAAAATATAAGCAGAGACTTATAAATCCCTACTAAAACAGTATAAACTAATTGGCATTATGATAGTAGTTAATTTTGTTAATATGATTATTGTAAAATATTAATTACGTTTTTTGTGAGATGCAAGGATTTGAAATACTTGTGAATTGAAACCATGCAAGTATTTTTTTCATTCACGACCTATTAAAATTCAGATATTTAGCTAACTTTGGGTACGCATCCCTGCTCATTGGTGCTCATACGTTACACATAATTTTCAAAAATGTAATGACTGATCAAACCTATGAGACATAATGCACGTATACATTACAATTTTAATTATGTTCTATAATTATTAGGAATAAATTCAATCTCAGTTTTACCTTAACAATGAATATTCTCTTAGTCTGGTAGTATCTATTAATGAAATTAGATATTTTTTTACAGAAAAATCCTTTTTGTTTGATTATCTTTCTGCTTTCCGACAACTTTGTTTCCAACCTTAGATAAATATTTTTATCAGAAATATCGTTTTCTTAATTTTCTTCATGCTTTCCGACATTTTCTCATGCTATGATTGAAATACTAAATATCAAATGATAAACTTTTAGAAATAATCAGTTTATTCTGGGTCATTGTATGTAAACAAACTATTCCCAGGTTGATTAGTCCCCTACAACGAAGTCGAAGGGGACTTTAGGTTTGCACTCTGTCCGTCTGTCCATCCGTCAGTCTGGCAACTCAGCTTTCCACACTTTTTTTCTTCGTTCTTGAAGATATTGATTTGATATTTGGTATATAGTTTTATCATGACAAGTTATAGATCAAGTTTGAATTTTGTTCCGGTGTGATGATTTAGTCCAGAGTTATGATCCATGAAAAAAATTCCATACCTAATGTTAGAGTACTATATGTTAAACCTATCTGTACAAAGGGAGATAACTCATTTTTAAAAGACATTCTTTGGTAAATTGTTTGAGGAATTTTGTGGCAGGTTTATATGTTATTTTGTATAAACTAATTTTCTGAATGGTACATGTATATATATATATATATATATATATATATATATATATATAATATATATATATTTTTATTAAGTGAAACCTTTAATTAGATAATAATCTATTTTTATTAAGGTATATATTTCATTACATTACATTGTGTAGATAAAAGTTGTTGACATTTTTATACGACCGCAAAAATTTTTGTGGTCGTATATTGGTATGACGTTAGCGCTCGTCGTCCAAGACACATTGGTTTTCGCACTCTAACTTTAGTTTAAGTAAATGGATCTCTAGGAAATTTTACCATAAGGTTCAATACCACAAAAGGAAGGTTGGGATTGATTTTGGGGGTTATGGTACCAACAGTTAAGGAATTAGGGGCCAAAAAGGGGCCAAAAATAAGCATTTTTGTAACTTCCAGACAATAACTTGTGTGTAAGTGTATGGATCTCTCTGACATTGTACCACAAGGTTCCATATCACAAAGGGAATGCTGGGATTGATTTTGGGGGTAATTGCCTCAAAATTTTAGGAATTAGGGGCCAAAAAAGGGGCAAAAAATAAGCATTTTTCTAGTTTCAGGACAATAACTTGTGTGTAAGTGTATGGATCTTTCTGAAATTGTACTACAAAGTTCCATATCACAAAGGGAAAGCTGGAATTGAGTTTGGGGGGTAATTGCCCTAAACGTTTAGGAATTAGGGGCCAAAAAGGGGTCAAAAATAAGCATTTTCCTAGTTTCCAGACAATAACTTGTGTTTAAGTGTATGGATCTCTCTGAAATTGTACTGCAAGGTACCATACCTCATTGAAGGCTGGGATTGAGTTTGGGGGTGATGAATCATATGGGGTTCAAAAATTGGGAAATTTTTCCCTTTTTCTTCCTTTTTTCCTTTTTTTTTCTTTAAAATTTTCCATTTTAAGTTGGTTATTTCTGATTTATATTTAAAAGCAAATAATAATGATATGGCAGGAGATACACACCAAACAGGATATGTAAATTATTATATAATAAGTATTGTGCAATAGCAAGAAATTTTCAATTGCACAGTATTGCAATAGCAAGAAATCTTCAATTGCACAGTATTGCACAATAGCAAGAAATATCCAATAGCACAATATTGCACAATAGGAAGAAATTGTCAATTTTACAGTATTGCACAATAGCAAGAAATATTCAATTGCACAGTATTGCGCAATTGCAAGAAATATTTAATTGCACAGTATTGTGCAAAAGAAGATTCTTTGTATAAATTGCTTATTTCTTGACCAATTTCAATGGGGTTTTATTCTTGAATTCTTGGGGTTCTTTAATATGCTGAATCTAACCTGTATTAAGTTTTTGGATTTTGGGCCCGCTTTTAAATTGGTCCACATTGAGGTCCAAAGGGTCCAAAATTAAACTTTGTTTGATTTCATCAAAATTGAATTATTGGGGTTCTTTGATATGCCGAATCTAACTGTAAGTCATAGTAATTCCTGCTAGCTACTCAAACTTTCTGTTAATAATGGATGCTAATTTATTGGCATGGAATTCTTATGGAGATCATTACTATAGGAATGTAGGTTTATTTTTGACTGTCAATTGAAATTTTATGAATTTTAAACTTTTCAATATCAATATTTCTAAATAAATTCATTTAAAATTACCAGTCATACACAAGGTCATAACATTAATGTGGTATCACTGTTTACCTTCATGAGACAGCAACCAACCAAAACAAAAAAACAAAGAGACATTTAGAGGTTAACATACAGTCTTCTAAAATTGACTGGCATCTAAAAATATGTCAAGCTTTAAATTAAAAGTCCTAAGAAGTCTTGGAAAAAAAACTGATAATTATAGTCTTGTCAGTTATTGAATGTCAATCATGACAATGCACAGCACAGATATGTGAAAGTCTCATGACAATTTAGCAAATTCAGTCGAGCTCCATTTTTACATCTTCTTCATGTTTTATCTGGTAGTCTTTCTGATAGGGTAATTGTCATAGATCTACAAAGCAGAAATTAGCACTTACTAAATTTTATTGCACTGATAAATTAAAGGCTTTAATTTACATGCTTTAAGACCATTATCATTTCGCTCATACTTGTACTAAGTAGTTTACATGTTTATGTCAGCAATGGTAATTTTTATGTATCTTACAAGTATATTTAAGGATGTACTTAGGTGAAACAAGTTGCTTTCTTTAAAAAAAGAAAAGCAATACGTAAACCTAAGACCGCTGACTGGTCACAAAAAGATAGTTTCTGAATTTGTGTTTGCTTTTCAATTGAAATAATTGACTGTGAATAGAAGAAAATATTGATGAAGTTAAACTACCTTTATTAAAAATATGTAATAGTGTGTATATTCTTGCACAAGTCAGTTGAAAGCAATGTTGGGTAGTAGTGAATAGAAAAGTGTATATACAGCTACCATTTGAATATACATTTTAAAGCTCGACTATTGCATTTATTACTTGGGATTACATATCATTTTTTTATAATCCTATTGCATATCCCAGTTTCTACAAACCGGATGTATAATGCAAATTGCACAAACTTGGCCAATCCCAATTTAAATTTAGCTAGCACTCAGTTTGCTTTACAATCTTGATGCATTTATTTTATCTATCATATCTTTATATTTTGTTTCCTGCATGGATGCCTTCATATTATCAACTGTTATTGAAGTTGTCTGTACTCATGGTACATGTAGATGTTGTATAGATAGATTTAAAGTCTATTTAATGATTTTACGTGTGAAGAGAAAACCTATGGCATATGCACCTTATAAGAAGGTTTCGTATATTTCTCTCGAGAGTAACACACCAGCTTCATTTGGACCTCTTATGAAGAGACTTATTTTGGTCTCACAAAACATCTCAAATCTTAAGGATGTCCTGATTTTACCTAAATCAATCAAAATATTCTACAGGGAAACTTGGTTTTGAAAATATCTTATTTTCAGAAGTTTTATGTATATTCTCTCAAAAGAACCAATTTATATAAAAAGACATGATGTTACACTATTGTTTCAGATAAGGGTGAAGGTTTGGTACCATTAAAACATTTAAACCCGCTGCAATTGTTTGCACCTGTCCTAAGTCAGGAATCTGATGTTCAGTAGATGTCGTCTGTTGATGTGGTTCATAAGTGTTTCTTGTTTCTCGTTTTTTATTTAGATTAGACGGTTGGTTTTCTCATTTGAATGGTTTTACACTAGTAATTTTTGGGGCCCTTTATAGCTTGCTGTTCGGTGTGAGCCAAGGCTCCGTGTTGAAGACCGTACTTTGACCTATAATGGTTTACTTTTATAAATTTTGACTTGGATGGAGAGTTGTCTCATTGGCACTCATACCACATCTTCTTATATCTATGTAGATATAAAAGATACCAGGATTAACGTGTCGTACACCAGACGCAAGTTAAGTCTACAAGAATCATCATTGAGGCTCGAATAAAAATAGTTAAAAGGCCAAATAAAGTACGGGTTAAGTAATATATTCCTTGGGTAGAAAATCCTTGGCATTTCGAAAATGTCAAAGTTTATAAAAGGACAGTGACTCAAAAAAAGAAAACAAAAGAGAAACAGCCATAGGTCAGAATACCGTAAGCAATGATGGCCATGCTTGAAACTCAAGTCAAGCTCTTGCTGTGTCCTGAATTTAGATACGTCAATATTCATGCATGAACATGGTATTTTTATGCCCCCGCTGTAACGGTGGGGGCATTAAGTTTTACCCTTGTCCGTATGAACGTACGTCCCAAAATTGGTTTCCGTTCTCTAACTTGAGTTTGCCCCAACTAAATGTTATGAAACTTATACACAATGCTTATTACCACAAAACACAGATCAAGTTTGAATTTTGGTGGCGTCACTTTAACCGTTCTAGAGTTATGCCCCTTTATAAATGGAAAAATTGCAAAATTTTTATTTTCTTTTAAATATCAAGTAATTTTTAAAATTGGAGTTATCTTCCTTTGTCCATGATTATAGTTGATTCAACTACAATCAATGCTTTATACAATGCAATGTTTAATTTTGACTTCCACTGATAAAACACAGATCAAGTTGAAATTAGGTAGTGTCACTTTAACCATTATTGAGTTATGCCCCTTTATAAATCAAAAGATTGCAAAATTTTTAGTTTCCATTCTGTAACTTAAGTTTGCCTCAACCATGTCAACCAAACATTATGAAACCTATACACAATATTCATTACCACAAAACTAAGATCAAGTACAAATTTTTTGTTTCCTTTCTAACTTTAGTTTGCTTCAACCAAATGTTATGAAACTTATATACAATGCTTATTACTACATAATACAGATTAAGTTTGAATTTTGGTGGCGTCACTTTAAACGTTCCCTTTATAAATGGAAAAATTGCAAAATTTTTAGTTTCCATTCTCTGACTTGAGTTTGCCTCAACCAAATGTTATGAAACTTATACGTAATGCTTATTACCACAAAACACAGATCAAGTTTGAATTTTGGTGGCGTCACTTTAACCATTCTAGAGTTATGGCCCTTTATAAATGGAAAAATTGCAAAATTTTTAGTTTCGTTCTCTAACTTAAGTTTGCCTTGACCAAATGTTATGAAACTTATACACAATGCTTATTACCACAAAACACAGATCAGGTTTGAATTTTGGTGGCGTTACTTTAACCGTTCTAGAGTTATGCCCTTCATAAATGGAAAAATTGCAAAATTTTATTTTCTTTTAAATATCAAGTAATTTTTAAAATTGAGTTATCTTCCTTTGTCCATGATTATAGTTGAATCAACTACAATCAATGCTTTATACAATGCAATGTTTAATTTTGACTTCCACTGATAAAACACAGATCAAGTTGAATTTGTGTAGTGTCACTTTAACCATTATTGAGTTATGCCCTTTATAAATCGAAGATTGCAAAATTTTAGTTTCCATTCTGTAACTTAAGTTTGCCTCAACCAAACATTATGAAACCTATACACAATATTCATTACCACAAAACTAAGATCAAGTACAATTTTTTTGTTTCCGTTCTCTAACTTTAGTTTGCTTCAACCAAATGTAATGAAACTTATATACAATGCTTATTACTACATAATACAAATTAAGTTTGAAATTTGGTGATGACACTTTACCATTCTTGAGTTATGTCCTTTATAAACATAAAATTGCTGAATTTTTTTTTCGTTCTCTAACTTTAGTATGTCTCAACCAAATGTTATAGAACTTATACACAACCGTTCTAGATTTATGCGTGTTTACAAATAGAAAAATTGCTGAATTCTTAGTTTCTGTTCTCTACTTAAGTTAGCCTCAACCAAATGTTATGAGACTTACACACAATGCTTATTACCACAAAACTCAGATCAAGTTCAAATTTGGGTAGCGTCACTTTTACCGTTCTTCAGTTTAATAATAATGTCCCTTTATAACTATATGATATGCAAGTGGGGGCATCATATGTGACCACATGTGGACACTATTTACATTTATTTTTTTTTGCGCAAGAAATAGTAAATAGAAAACACACGCATGGATACTCTGGATAAGAATACGCATTTGCGTCATCACACATATTAATCTGATAGTTGAATTCAGATTTCAAACTACCTACCTCAAGTGTTTTTGACTCTAGATTCATTGACATTTTATTCGGAATTTTTGTGAACGCAAACCGATAGTGTGCGTGTGAACAGGGTGATGTATAACATGTATAATGTGAATGAATTAAGACGTGTAGGATAGCTGGTCAAAACAATGAATACAATTTGCAAAAGTAAACCGTACCATAGTACAAATATTTAGATGCTATAAGGTTGAACTAATAAAACAAAACAAATATTTTTTATAATAAACATACATTCCTGTTAGTGAACTTTTTTCCAAAAATAGATTGAATATAATATCAATAAACAAAAATGTCAAGTATTTACGGATGAACATTTTATTTATCAATTGAATCTCTTTTAAAGTCTAACATTCCACTATATGAATATGTTGCTATACAAAATATAAGCAGAGACTTATAAATCCCTACTAAAACAGTATAAACTAATTGGCATTATGATAGTAGTTAATTTTGTTAATATGATTATTGTAAAATATTAATTATGTTTTTGTGAGATGCAAGGATTTGAAATACTTGTGAATTGAAACCATGCAAGTATTTTTCATTCACGACCTATTAAAATTCAGATATTTAGCTAATTTTGGGTATGCATCCCTGCTCATTGGTGCTCATACGTTACATATAATTTTCAAAAATGTAATGACTGATCAAACCTGTGAGACATAATAGATATAAGAAGATGTGGTATGAGTGCCAATGAGACAACTCTCCATCCAAGTCAAAATTTATAAATGTAAACCACTATAGGTCAAAGTACGGTCTTCAACACGGAGCCTAGGCTCACACCGAACAGTAAGCTATAAAGGGCCCCAAAAATTACTAGTGTAAAACCATTCAAACGGGAAAACCCAACGTATGTCAAATGCACGTATACATTACAATTTTAATTATGTTCTATAATTATTAGGAATAAATTCAATCTCAGTTTTACCTTAACAATGAATATTCTCTTAGTCTGATAGTATCTATTAATGAAATTAGATATTTTTTTTACAGAAAAATCCTTTTGTTTGATTATCTTTCTGCTTTCCAACCATAGATAAATATTTTTAACAGAAATATCGTTTTCTTAATTTTCTTCATGCTTTCCGACATTTTCTCATGCTATGATTGAAATACTAAATATCAAATGATAAACTTTTAGAAATAATCAGTTTATTCTGGGTCATTGTATGTCAACAAACTATTCCCAGGTTTATTAGTCCCCTACAACGAAGTCGAAGGGGACTTTAGGTTTGCACTCTGTCCGTCTGTCCATCCGTCAGTCTGGCAACTCAGCTTTCTACACTTTTTTTCTTCGTTCTTGAAGATATTGATTTGATATTTGGTATATAGTTTTATCATGACAAGTTATAGATCAAGTTCGAATTTTGTTCCGGTGTGATGATTTAGTCCAGAGTTATGATCATCCATGAAAAAAATTCCATACCTAATGTTAGAGTACTATATGTTAAACCAATCTGTACAAAGGAGATAACTCATTTTAAAAGACATTCTTTGGTAAATTGTTTGAGGAATATTAAATACATATATGTTTTGTCAAAATGCAAATAGATTCTAACATATAAATTATTTTAGAACGCAACCTAGTCTTTATTGTTTTACTTTCAAATCTACAAATGAACTTTGCCGGATTGTTGAAATATACAATGTCACGTGGTAGTCTATCCATAGAAAAGGCATAAATAACTACCTGTATAAATGATGGAAAATTTTCGAGACGTTCTGAGAATCGTGATTCCGAGGATATCGAGTGGCCCATAGTCACATCCAAAACTCGCCAATATATAAGCGTGAACCCATCAGGGGGTTCACGCAAAAATCTAGAATTTAAAATTGATACTATAATACTACATCTGACACAAATTCCTAAACCTCACCTAAGTACATCCTTAAGGTACTGATACATAATCATTATAATTCATGATATTTGTATTGTACAATTCTGAATCTGACCTTCATTTCATGGTTTTTATACCAGTTTAGTGTTCGAATCATTTGTTGCTAAAACAAATATAATGTTTAGTTTTTGTAATTGACCCCAGGTCTGTTTCAAACTCTATGAGAATTGTTTTTGTGTCAAATATATATATATGTATAAACATTTGATTTTGATCCATTTGGGTCATTTATAAAAAAATACATGCTATTTGTTTATCAAAAATTTTTTAAACTGAATAACACTGACTCTGTCATCATTTTTTCAGAAATATCTGAATAAAACTCTTTATTTGCTCTTGAGAGCCTTAGTTATTTAACTGTTATTTTAGATAGATATATTTAACATGTTAAAACATGTACTATTCTGTATAAAATAAGTTATCAATATATGACAAATTAGGAGTAACATGTAATCAATGTTTAAGCTGTGTTAATTCTGAAGTCTGTGTACACAATCAATAGTCTGTTACTACATGTACTAGGACAAGAATGCATATATTTCTAAATAGCATGTTTTAATAGCCTGGTAGTTTACCATGACCCCAAACTCCAAACTTTTTAGCTGACTAAACAGTATGGATTTTCTCATTGTTGAAGGCCCTGCAGTGACCTACAAATATAATTGCTTATATCCATGTCATTTGAACTCTTGTGAATAGTTACCTCCTTGGCAATCATACTGGTCAATATATCTCCTTATTTTTTTAATATCAGTATAATTGAGTCTTGTTTTCAAAGCTTTTTTTTAAGCTATTAAACAATTAAAACATGACAATTTCAATGTTTTAATGGTTTTCAAAATGAAAAGAAAATGAGGAAGTCAATGGTTCAGACCTTTTTCTGAGGTTTTAATGACTGACAACATAAAAAAAAAGGCCAGAGTTCCGAATTCTGGTCAGAAAATAGCTACTGAAAATGAAATTGTGTAAATTATATGATTTGATTTCCCTTATACATGTTATAATGAAATATAGTTGTTTTCAAAGTGTTTTTAAAGGTGCACTTTTTTCTATCCAAGGTTAGTCTGAGTTTGCAAGGTACATATTTTTTAGATTGAGGTTTTATAAAAGATTAATATCCATTGCTAACTAGAAGTTGTTACTGTGGATTCATTTATTTCCGTGAGTACCAATTTTCGTGGATTGAGTAAAAATAGTATTTTTGTGGATATTTGATTTCATGGTTAATAATTTGCAAAAGTCTGCATACAAGCCTATTGAAATTTTTTACTTCGTTGAACATTTTATTTTGTTATTTACTTTTACCTACGATATCCACGAAAATTGGTATCCCACTGATAGTAATAAATTCACAGCTACTTTTATTTGTAAATGTGCATGTTGTGTGGATGTTGATTTAAGAAAGCATGTACTTTTATTTTTGAAACCGTAAGAATAATAGTATCACATTAATTAAAGGGGTTTCACAAGTTAAGTGTTTAATAATTCATTATAAATTCATAATGTAATTGTTGTCCTTTTTTTCTTACATCAATCCATTTATTATTTCTTACTTGATAAATCATCGAGGAGTAACAGATGTTGGAAAAATAAAAATAAAAGAAATATATATATACATATAAATCTCTCATTAATAATCATATGTGACAGTTGTAGAAGTCCTGTCTTAGCATAAGCACATTTATAATTTGGACCTTAAATTTACATCTCTGGTTAGGGAAAGGTTGTTTACTATGTCAGCTTTCAATTTTTCTTATGCAATGCACCAGGTAAGCAGAATTAGCAGATCAATATTGCTGACCAATGAATATTAGAAATTAAAAGCAATCCTATACATTAGTTTTAGATACAATTAAGTAAATTTTTCTTTGAAGAAAAGACTTTCTTTCCCTTTAATGACAGTGGGATTTTCATGTTTGACTAGTTTGCTTTGCTGAATATTACTATCTGTATAGGCTAATGAGAGCTCAGACTAGGTAATGTCTTGAATTTATAAAAAGATTTGATTTTTTTAAGATCTGACTAAATTTTTATTGCTTAAACCTGTGAATTGATGGGTGTGGTCTTTCCTCCCATTTAATGTAACAAAAGTTTTAAGTCATCTAAGTATCTTTTAAAAATAAAAATTCTTAGATTGCAAATTAAATGTCTTTTTGTACTCTGTCAAACAATTTAATTTAAGTTTAGAATTTATAAAGAAATCATTCTTTTTTAATGGCCAAATGTAAAATAATCAATCGTTTCAATTGATCGATTTATTTAGATTACATGATTTTTGTCAGCAATGTTTTTTTATCATGTAGGTTCATATGGGAAAAATTTAAAGTTATGTAATGAAATAAATGTAATAAACTTTATTCCTGTAAAAATACAAAGATTATTATTATAAACTATTAAGTTAAATCTCATTTTAACACTTATTAATAAGATTTAAAATGTCTGGGAGAGTTCCCACAAAACAAAGTTTTCAACTTCATGGATATACTCCTCATACTTAAGTAAATTTTTGAAAGACCTCTTGCATAAAGAAAGAAAATTTTTAGTCTACCGCATAAAAATTTGGTTAAAAAATATAAAACTAATGAAAGCTGAAGTGTAATATACTGGTACTGTCCTTTTTTAGCTCACCTGGCCAAAAGGGCCAAGTGAGCTTTTCTCATCACTTGGCGTCCGTCATCTGTCATCATCGTCATCCGTTAACTTTTACAAAAATCTTCTCCTCTGAAACTACTGGACCAAATTTAACCAAACATCATTGGGGTATCTTAGGTTTAAAAAATATTTCGATGACCCTGCCTGCCAACCAAGATGGCCGACTTGGCTAAAAATAGAACATAGGGGTAAAATGCAAGTTTTGTCTATTATTTTGAAAACCGTTATAAAATCTGACAGATGCAAAAATGTTCAGAATGTTGAGCTCTACCAATTGTCCATATACGTCAAAACTGTCAGACGACTTGTTATAGGAGTTATTGCCCCTAACCCTTTCCTCCATGGACATTTTTTTTTACATACTTGATTCGCATAAGATTTTTCAATAAAATGCTGAAAATACGCTTACTTTAATGAAATATTAACTGTACCTTAAATATTTGAAATTTGATCTTTAATTTTTTACGAAAACTGTATTGTACACATTGAATATTAGGTATTTTTTTACCAGTTGGTATTAATAACCAACAAAAAATGTGGTTAACGTGACAAAGTCAGTGTCCTGAAACTTGGTTGTCAACAAGAACTTGAAAAAATGGCAAGGGCTATTTATAAAAAAATCAGCATGTTTAAAGTATTCATGCATTGCGAAAACAAATATTCCATCAATGAAATTCGAGTCAGATATTCCCATTAATATCCTTTTTATATTGGATACAAATTTTATTTTAAGTCTGATACAGACTTTTCAGATGAGATGTAGCTGAGAAACATCCTTGAGTTTGAAAGACCATTGATAATCTCTTTATGGCTGTGTTCCTATGCAACATTAATGACATAGGCTCATGACAACATACTCTCTCTTTCTGAGAAAATCCCATATCACTGAGTAGTGTGACATGAAAAATTATCACAACAGAACAGATCAAAGCAAAATGTTAGAAAATAGTGATAATAGTTTATCACAACTAGATAATAAAGTGGCTGTTCAAGGTCCTAAGACTGATTCTCTCATTGGTTTATTTTCTAATTTGATGAAATTTATGACTCGTGAATTTATTAATAACTTGTCCTTTCATTTAGAGCATACATACAAAAAATGTACTACTGTCAATTTTTCCATTGTAGTTGCCTCCATATGTCTCTATCATTGCCTTTTTCATTGTGTAAAATAAACTTTACAACTATAGTTATTATCAATTATTTTACAGAGAGAGGGTAGGGAACTCTTGAGGGTGAGCTATCACATTTTAATTGAGTAATCTCTGTGAAAGGAAAAGGAAAGCAAAGGTTGTTTTTTAAAAGTATTTCAAATTTACAGATTTTTTATGGAGAGACTATTTGAAGTTCATTCAAAATGACAATTTTGGATGTTTTCTTAGACAAACGCTTTGTAGACGAAAACTTTGAAGAACTAAGAACTGATTGAGGTTGCCACTTTGATATGATTCATTCAATCTTGAAGAAGTGCAATGTTTGCATAATTTTAAATTTAATGGGTTAATATGTGTAATGTTTTACTGAAGGTACTCTTTACTTTTTTAAGAATCATTTCCAGCTTGTTATATGTACATATCCATTCATTCAATATGTTCGGCTGAAAACTCGAAACATAAAAAAACATCTCACACGCATACATGTATATGAGTTGAGGAACTTAACTGCAGATTTTTTAGATTTTTTCTGCTTTATAATTTTGTGAATTATTTATGCAAGTTTGAAACGATGCCACATTAAAAATAGGATTATTCTCAATATGGCTTATTAAAATAATACCTGTGTTTCTGCTAACATGTTGACCAAAGTAAGGGTAGGTAGCTATAGGTAGGCAAATAGTTTCATTTTTTTTAAACTTTTAGACTGGTTTTTTTAGTAACATAATCTGGGGAAACAGTCTGACTTTAATAATGCTTGTTAAAAAATGACCAAATTATTTTAGGGTAGGTAAGGTTAGCAGAAACACAGGTTTTTTTATTAGGCCTATTGAACTTTTTTATCAAGCAATGAAATCTGACAAACCCTATTTACAGATTTTGATAATTGTGCAGTTGTAAAAAAATATCTATTCTAAAAATTTGCTGATTAGAAAAGACTCTTAGCTTTTTCCATCCCAAAATAAATGATTAAGAAAAAAGTATCATAGTCTAAACCATAGGTAAGTTCTAATGGTAGGTAAAGAGATATGCATACATACATGAACTTATGTAAGTAATTATTTAGGTGGGAATCTGGAGAAAATAAAAAATCATGATTTCTGTCATTTTAATTTTCAACACCTGAAAACTACCTGATCGATTGATCTTGACATAGATCAAAGTATTGTTTTAAGATTCTCGGCATACTAACTAAAAACTTGAGCAACATATTTAACAGAATTCAAATGTGGCAATAACTAATCCCATTAGGTTCATTCATTGAGTTACTTACGTAATTAATTTGATTTGAAATCTCTATTATTACATTCATATTGTAGAAGTCAAATTGCCTTTTGTGTCCAAATTTTGTAGGAAACCCAACGTGCCCCAAGAGTAATTTCAGGCCTATTTTTTTTTTAACTTTTATCATTTTAACTGGACCTTTCAAACCAATAGGTCTACAACCTGACCTAACCTGGTGGTGCACTTGAATTTAGCCAAGCGAAAGGGGAAATTTGTGAAACATGTCTTTGTGCTGAAAACAAGCTTAACTTCTTTTTTACATATATTTACATGTATAAATATGTATATTTATCTACCACAACATGCCTGCACCATGATCATTAGTAATTGATACAAGAAAGATTTAATGTTCTTTCATCTGATTTCTTTTTTAAAGTTGAGGCTTCAGCATGTTGAGTGACAGCTTGTTGAAGTTTCTATGAAATCAACACAATCTTTTGTTATTAAAAATTAGCTGTATTGATTCTTAACTATTTATATACTGTAAGGATTCATTTCTGGTGCATCAATAAAATTTCTTTCATACGTGGCTCAAAGAGACAGTAATAAATTTGCCTTTAGAATTCAACCATATATGAACTGAACATTTATTGATAGTGACGAAGTAAATTAGTTGTAACATATATTTTTGTAACAAAGTTGAATGCTATGGGGTTAATTAAGTTCTTAATAGGAGGAACTTGTACATGTTGTATGTACTCTCAAAATATTCAATGGGAAATTATACATTGCTTTTAGATATCTCCTTGGTTTGTATACAGTAAATAGTGTACTCAGCTCTTGTCTCCATATGACCACTTCTGATCAGTTTTGATTCATTTTTAAGGTCTTTTATTTGTCATAATAATTAATGATACTTTTTCTTAAATCTTGATGGATTGGGAAAAAAAAAGAATGGTTTCCCAAAAAGTAAAAAATTAGTATAACCCCCAAAAAAGTTACAGCAGGAGCAGTGGAGCTGGATCTGCTTACCCGTCCATATCACCTGAGTTCATCCCAAGTTTTGGTGGGGTTCTTGTTGCTCAGTCTTTAGTTTTCTGTGTTGTGTTTTGTATACTGTTGTTTGTCTGTTGATCTTTTACTTTTTTTGCCATGGTGTTGTCAGTTCATTTTTCGACCTATGAGTTTGAATGTCCCGTTGGTGTCCTTTGCTTTTCTTTTACAGAACATATGTATTAAAACATGAGGGTAAAATAATGATCCTTCAATTCCATCATCTTTAAAAATGTTAAATGCTTTATGATACCTTTCTTCCATCTATGACTAATTGTCATGAATGCATGAAATATTTGCCACTGAACAATAAGCAACCAACAAACAATTAATCATCTATTTACTACTGTCATGCATGTTTTTAAGGCAGGATATATACATGTATGTGTTTTAGACATAGACTTCCTCTAATGATTAGTTATGAACTCTTTACATGTCAGCTTAACTCTCAAACAACTATTTCTCAAATGCTTGACCTGCAATGGAAGACTATTTAGAAACTTATTTTTCTTAAAGTTTTGAAATCTCACATAAATGAACAGTGAATTTTACAATGTTTAAGACCATACTCATTTTCATGAATTTTAATCAAATATTGAATATTCATTTATTGAAATCTACAATAAGTTCTACAATCAATCAATCAGTTTTTCCAGAATGTTTATCTATAATGTCTGTAGAAGGTTGAGAGGCCTGGTAAAACAATTATAGTACACATGGTACAAATGTTAATGCACAAGAGTCTGATAATATTGTTTTCCTGAAACTTGAAAAGGGGAATGATATACTTTTAAATGACAATTAAGTCATTCTAAGATTCAACTTAAATATTTGTATCATCTTTCATTAACACAATTTTTAAAGAACTGTAAATACAGAAATTTTTGCATACATTAATTTTTGAGGTTGTTGAACAATTGACAAAACTGAGAGATTAATAATTGAGATTTCAGGAAATGTTGCAAATAAATATTGCTATCCAACTTAAAATGCAAATTACAATTTATTCAAAACCGATCCTGTCGCAATTTTCGCAATTTATTAAAAACATTGCAAATAATTCTGAATTTACAGTAGGTATTTTTGAACAAGTGTTGAAGTTTTAATGTCACAAAAATACTAATGAAACTCTTACTCCTGTCAAATTCTATTGTATGCATTCTTTGAATGTATGATTTACAGACCCCAAAAAAAGAAAAGAAATATATTATATTTATATCTCTATGAGTAATGCATTTTGATTGGTACTGTAATCAACCCATTTTTATACGCCCTTTACGGGACGTATTATGGTATACCGTTGTCCGTCCGTCCGTCTGTCCCTCCGTCGTCAACACGTCGGACATTAACTCAAAAATGCTTTTACCAATTTGCATAAAACTTTGGTGAATTTTTTATATCTATTGACATGAGCTCCCTTTCGTTTTTCATAAATTTTAGATTTTATGTTTCCAAGTTATGGGGTTTTATTCATTAAAAAAAGGGGGATTTTCCAGTTTTCGGACAATAACTCAAGAATGCTTTCACCAACTTGCAAGAAATTGTAGTGAATTGTTTATATCTATTGACATGAACTTCCTTTTGATTTTTATGTATTTTAGATTTCACGTTTCTGAGTTACAGGGTTTTATTCATAAAAAAAGGGGGATTTTCCATTTTTCTGACAAAATATCAAAAATGTTTTCAGCAGTTCTTATGAAACTTTGGTGAATTGTTTATATCTATTGATGTAAGCTCCGTTTAGAATTTTATAAATTTTACATTTTACATTTCTGAGTCGTGGGGTTTTATTCATTAATAAAGGGGGGATTTTCCAGTTTTCGGACAATAACTCATGAAACTTTGGTGAATTGTTTATAAATATCTATTGATGTAAGATCTCTTTACATTTTCATAAATTTCTAATATGACATTGAGAATTAATTGAACTTTATTTGTTTATAGTCTGACAACAGATTTACTAAGTATTGCGCAACAGCACAGTGTATTGCACAACAGCAAGAAATCTTTAATTGAATATAAATTCAATTCATATAAACAATTTCAAATTCTTTTACTACATTTATTCAGAAACCTATATTATGTCAAACATTTAATTACAATCCAAATTCAGACCTGTATAAAGCTTGAATATTGTGTTTATTTTTGCCCCAACTGTTCAGGGTTGGACCTCTGCGGGCGTATCCAGCTGCACTCAGCGAAGCAGTTTATTATACACTGGGCCATTGTGTGCTGGAATATAAACAAATCAACAAATAAATTTAAAAATAACATGCATTTATTGCATTATGCTGTATACTGCTATCTATATGATATGGGTTTTGCTCATTGTTGAAGGCAGTGAGCTATAGTTGCTAACTTCTATGTCATTTGGTCTCTGGTGGAAAGTTGTGGCATTGGCTATCATATGTCAATATATGTTTAACTTGTAAGATCTAGAGTTGTAACTTGTAAGAGTTGACATCAGATTTGTATATTAAAAGAATGACAATGTAATCTATTTAATTATTAACAAAAATAAAGTATGTTTTTATTTTGTATTTTCATATGACATGGACATTCTTTTAAAAATCTTAGATTTAAATGTTATATTTAGTAGTTGTAAAAATAAAATTAAATAATTAAATAGGTGATTGATTTTTAAATATTTGTAAAGTCTTAAATTAGTTATATGAATATGGTATGTTTATAAGAAAGCTGATTTCCTTTAATCTGCACATCACGAAATCAGCCTTCTTATTTATCTTATTTGACAAGAAGACAGTTTATTTTTTAAATTTGCAAGAGTCAAATATTTATATCCTTTTTAAAACTATTTTAGTCATGAACAAAAAATAAATTTGCTCTGATTTGCCTATTGAAATCAAATAAGCTTCAAAATACTTGCAATGAAGGTTCATTGTCTGCATTTTAGGATATATTACCTCCTATGAACACTTAAGCTAGTTTACTGTTTAAAGCTATGCAGTTTTTATGTCAAGAAAATAATCTGTTGAAAAGTAAAATACAAAACTGTAATGTCTGAAATAATTTTCTATGATGTCACATCAAAATTTTCAAGAGATGTATATCATGTTTATTTGCTACTTTGATGATTTTGCATTTTCTGCAGTTACATTTGAATTCAATGTATACACTATAAGTTATTATGCTTTGATCCAACTAACATGATTATTGAACTGCTAATCATGATCTTTGAAGCCCCTATGTAATATTGAAAAATAGGGGAGGGGGTTATGATTTTGCATTGATTATAATAGAACAAAAGTATGTCCTGCCTGTTACATGAAAAACAAATATACCTTATAAAATGAAAAGATTGTTAAAGATTTACTCTAACAGTAATATTATTTGAATAATGTAAATTATACTTGAAACACAGTTATAAGGTTGATAACATACATTTTTAACTAGTAAGTAGGTTGCAATGAGAGTTAAATAGGTGGAACTTTAAATAAGAACATTTATCTGTACAAACAGCTCATATGGTCTGAAGGTGGAACTTTTAGGAATGATAAAATCAAGAAAACCTGATGACATAATTTAAAATCTGTACATTACTGGTAAAATCATTAAAAAACATTGACACATGACGACATAAATAATGACCTCACATTTTGTAAAATCACTCATCCAATGACCTACACTATCTATAAATACTAAGGAAAACAAGTCTATATCATCCATACCGAACACATCATCAGATTGCCACGTTATATGAAAAGTTTTTAAATCAATATATTGTATAAAGAGGATTCAACTATGTCAGAGAAACAGCTGATAACTTCAGTAAGTCTTTTTTTAAATTTTATGTTAATTGCAGAGAACTTTTAAAATTTCTTCCTAGTTACTTCACAATGTTAGACATAAATATATGTATACATAGTTTTGTTTTTACTCTACTTTTGTAGTTATTCATCTAAATCATGTAACATGTGTAACAGGTGCAATACACTAAAACTTCTTATTTAAATTCTTGATTATCTTTGAATTTTCAAAAAGAAAAAAGAACCTTAAAATTTCTTGTCTAACTTAATCATATACAAGGGGATATGATATACAAAGGGGGGATTTAAAGATCCAAGACAAGCAGTTCAATAAGATTTATGTCATCATGATCAAGTAACAGATGCATACATTAAAACTTCTTATTTCTTTTTTAATTCTTGATTATCTTTGAATTTTCATAAAAAGAAAAAAACGTACCTTAAGATTTCTTGTATGTTTATTGTAATCATTATGAAGGGGAGAATATACCAAGGGAACGTTCAAAGACCATGACAAACAGTTCTATAAGATGAGTGTATATTAAACTTATATCTTAAGGTTATAATTTTTTTGTAACTGCAAACCCCTAATCACCAAAACAACATAGATATATCATGTATATCTCTTACAAATTATTTTGATTCTGATGGCAAATAAGTTTTATAAATAATTACATTACAGTTTTATTATTATTATTTTCTTGATATTTAAAACTGCATAGCTTTAAACAAGCTAGTAAACATAGAAGTTATTTATCTTAAAAATTCAGGCACACAATGAACCTACATTACAAGTATTTTGTGAAGTTTACATAATTTCTATCGGCAAACGTTAGCCTTTGTTAAAGACTTAAGTACCAATCTGCCCAAGAATCAGACAGTGCATTAAAACATGACAAACAAAATCCCACTTAAGTTTACATTATTTTAAGTTCAAAATATATATTGGTTCATGAATATATCATTGGTTGCCTTTTCGTATTCTGGTATTTCCAAGATTTAATTAGGTTGAAGTGCACTAGAAATTAACAATTATGGGGAGCTTACTCCGTATTTTGCTATCATTTTAACCAAAAGTTATGTAGAGATTTCTCAAATTACCACACATGCAAAAATGAAAGGCCTACCATTTCTAATTCAGGATGAGGGTATTACTTAAAAATAGGATGGTTAGGTCAGTGTGTTTTTTCAGCAAAGTTTTGAAATTCTTCTAAACTGCCTGATTCTTACAAAGACTGGCACTTAAATAGTTAAAGGGATATATATATATATATATATATACCAGTAAATATTAGACTCTTACAATTTTTTATTGTCTACTTATCAAAAACAGTTTTCTTAGATGATTATTTTGCATAAAAGTTGGTGACCTGGTTGTTTTCAAAAACAATTTGATTGAATGAAATACAGATCCTGTGTCCATGCTTTCCTTACAAGGATACAGATCCTGTGTCCATGCTTTCCTTACAAGGATACAGATCCTGTGTCCATGCTTTCCTTACAAGGATACAGATCCTGTGTCCATGCTTTCCTTACAAGGATCTGACAACAGATCCTGTGTCCATGCTTTCCTTACAAGGATACAGATCCTGTTTCCATGCTTTCCTTACAAGGATACAGATCCTGTGTCCATGCTTTCCTTACAAGGATTTGACAACAGATCCTGTGTCCATGCTTTCATTACAAGGATCTGACAACAGATCCTGTGTCCATGCTTTCCTTACAAGGATACAGATCCTGTGTCCATGCTTTCCTTACAAGGATCTGACAACAGATCCTGTGTCCATGCTTTCCTTACAAGGATACAGATCCTGTGTCCATGCTTTCCTTACAAGGATACAGATCCTGTGTCCATGCTTTCCTTACAAGGATCTGACAACACTTCTTTCTACTTTCTGTTCTGATATTTTTTAAATCAGCAAATAATTTTTGAAGATGTGTATCAAGACAAAAACAATGGAAAGGTCTTTATAACAGAAAGTAGAATGGCGTGCTTTCATTATGATTGTAACTGAAACTCATGATCGCTATCTTTGTTCTGCATATAGTCTAAGAGATACAAAAATTTGACCTAGATTTGGCTACATATATAGATGTATGTATATCCTAATAGTAATAACGTTCAAATCAGTCCACACTGCGATTCATACCTACCACTATAGTTTAGAAATAATTTATTGGTGAATATAATATTGGTGTATTGGACATTTTTACATAGATTACCAAATAACTGTGGGCCTGTGCTTGACGGAGGGCTTACATTTTAGCAAATAATGCAATAGTCCCAATGTTAACATTTTCAATAAACCATGGCTATCATGAATCCTTTGATTTTAATTGGACAATTTATAACGTTTTGCATTCAAAGCAGACCTATTTGAATTAATGGAAACCATTTTTATTTTGTTCAAGTGAACACAATCAAGAGAACCAACTGTCTCACTATTTATAAGTTCACACATGTAAACATGTGGACCTTCTTCAAAAAAGGTTTTATTGATTTTCCTAGGGAGAAATATTTACAGAAATATCCATTATGAATGATGTAATAACTTTTTATGATAATTTAACTGATTAAAAAGTGGGTGTATCATATAGATGTAATACAACTTTAAAGGCCCATTTACATAAATTCAGAACTGTTACTACTATAAAAGGTTGTATATGAAATAAAGAAATATATCTAGGGTTTTATTGACATTTAATAGTTCATGTCAATGTGGAAATGTGATAAAATCATAGTATAATGTTTGTTTATGGGAATGTCTTGCTTCCCATCTTTGGTCCTTAATTAAGAACAATAATTTCCAGGTCTATGTCCACTCTTTAAAATTGCAAGGTATTTTTCACCTTTTAAATTATCAGTTACATATCTTATCTATTATTTTGTATTCTAAAAATAGAACGTAAATGACATACATTTGTTGACATTTTACATTGGTATAATTGTTGAGTTTTGATTAACTGGGTCTTTGAAGCTGTACTACATGTATAGAAAACACCCACTTATAAAGCTAGATTTAATGACCATGAAAATTTTTAATAACTATGAAGTAGATGATTTATTTCTATACTTTGCAACAACTATATCTGTATAACTTTATGATGATGAAAATTTCCTAATAGATCATTTTTAATTGTCAAATGACTTATTTTACAGAAATAGTTTTAAAATTATGTTTAGAAAAGGGTATAGGAAGTTGATGAGATGAGCATGATGAGGAAGAAAGAAGGATATTTTTAAAATATAAATGGAATTGTCGAAAAATGTTTATAATCTTCATGTTATTTGATAAAAGAGTACGAAAAACAAGAATTTATACAATAATAAAGTTTTTAGTGTGATTCCCCTTTCCTCATTCATGTTATTTATCATACAGTGAAAAATTTTGAAAAATTCAGATTTTTCCAAAGTACAAGTTTTATAATTTTTTGTTCCTGTATACATGGTAAATTAAATTAAAACCAAAATCCTATTCTCACAGGAACTTACATCTTGTTCCTTTATATTGACGCCAGAACTCTTATTCTCACAGGAACTTAATATCTTGTTCCTGTTATCCTATTCTCACAGGAAGTTATGTCTTGTTTGTTGTGCCAACAATAATTATTTGTAAAAAAAAGAAATGTAATACATAAATGGCTTTGTTACAAGTGAAGTCTCTAATTTAAGATTATTTTAATTTGATAGCTTGAATTGGACAAACTGATGACCACAAAAGGATTTTATGAAAAATATACTATCTTCAGAGATCTTATTGTATTATAATTAGTTTTTTTGTATACTGATACTTTACATGTACATACTAACAGTTTACATTGTGAACATTGATAAATAGATAATGATAATATATAGTAAAGTACATGAAAATGTTTCCAATTGTGTTCCCATTTTGTAGATATTTTTCTAGCAGTAAAACCAATGAGCACACCGAGTTGATCTCAATAAATGGTATTATGCATTGTTGTGCTGAAGAAGTTATAATATAGATACAATGAATAGCGTTGATTCTTGAAAAGAAACCATGAGCCCGGAGGCGAATGGTTTGTTTTTCATGAATCAACGCTATTCATTGTATCTCTAACAAACTATTGTGTTGATATCTCTTCAAAATTGAACCCTTTTCTTAATTAGAAGGTATTGTAAGTGAGTTTAAATAACCATGTTATCATGTTCAACGATGCATTAATAAATCTAAGTTCACAATTAATTGGTTAGAGAAATACAAATATAAATGTCTTTAAAAATCAGGCATCTGAATATCATCCATTATATACAAAATAAGACATATTCGATCTTATTTCTAAGTATATATGATAAGTATGCTACCGAAAATTCTATCAAAAGCCTATTCTAGACACATCACAATTTACACGCAAAGGCATTTGCGAATAACATTTGTAAAGATATGTAGTAGAACAGATGAAAGTAAACTATATTTATAAAACAAAATTGGACAAATTGAATGTAATCATTTTCTTTTCAATTATGTAAAATAGCCAATTATAATAATTAAACAAAAGGGAAAACACGCTATTATTACAAAAATATCCACAGTAACATACAAAATAAGAAAACGGAAACAACTAAAGAATAGGGACAACAAAGAGAATATAGGGATTCGAACCTATACCGACAAGTCTCTACCTTTAACTTGACTGTTTAACTCATTGGTATTAACCATGTTAACCTCATGCTACCAGCTTATACTGTACGATTGTCTATTATGTATACATAAAGATACAAGCCCTGTGTGTCCATTGTACCGATGTGTATCATATGTTCATTTATATATATAAACTAGACATTTAAATTACAACCCATTGGTAGCCGAGAGGTTTCGTCAATGTGTTGATGTCAGTCACACATAGCAGATTTCAAGGAGGGTTCGACTCACTGTGAAGGTATATAAAATTACAAAATTAAAGGTAAGTTTTAAATTAATGCCATTAGTGAACAGAAATCAGTAAATTGGCCAATTCAAACTTAATGAAATTAGTCACACAAAGGAAACAATTGAATTTAATGTGGTGAGTCCATTTAAGCGACAGATTTAGGAAGCGTTGATTCTGGAAAAGAATCCACGGTAAATGAATAGGCTGACGTCACGACAATGGTTTAATAAACTTTAAATGATTAAACATTGTTCAGTTAATCTTTATTTAAATGATGTTTAGAAATACCTTTAGAAAATATAATAGCTACCATAATAAAAAGCAGGTTTTTGTTTAAAATGTCACATTAAGTTAGAAGCAATATTGATTATTTTAAACTTTTCTTAGAAATATATAGATAAAGTCAAGAAATATAAAGTTAAAGGTCAATGTAAACTTGTGTGCATTTCTTGAATGTAATACAAATAATTTCTTGAAATAAATGAAAATAATATGTTTTTTTTTTTTTCAAATGTTGCATAAAGGTAATTAGGGTAAAACTATGGTAATGGTGTTAGAAACCACTACTGAATTATAATGAAAATTATTTCTTGGAATGAAGCACAAAAAAAATGACATGGAGTAGATTATCTTGTAATGTTTGAATGGTGTGGAGATTAAAATCAGAAATTCAATGTTGATAATGATTTTGAAATATAATACTAAACAAGGAACTTTTTGGTTTACCCATACAACATAGAAGGCCAAACCACAAACTGCGTACTACATGTCTTACATCATTTTGTACAAAGACATATATTCACTCTATTTTTTAAACATATTTATACATGATACAATACATATATTTTGTGAAAAATCTTGAAAACCATACAGACATTTCTTGTAAGAGTAGAACAGTATATTGACATGACATTTATTGAAATGACAAATATTTGAAGACATCAATCAAAAAGACCACATTTTATGTGGAAAAGTGTTGTTTTCAATGAAAGATTTGTACACATTTGTGACGTTGATATATATTTACTGACTGTCAATATGTTACAAATAAATAACATTAGAAACTGGATGGACACGAAAAAGGAAATGTATTTTGATTATCATTTACAGGCGGTGCAGAAGGCCACCAATGTTACTTTCCAAGAAAACTTTGTGAGTCGTGATAAGAGAGGTCAGGTCTTAGGACAAGGAAACCGTTTCTTGGGATGCACCGTATGGTTAACTGGACTCTCTGGAGCAGGAAAGACAACCCTATCTTTTGCTCTTGAAAATTATTTGGTCAGTCAGGGAATTCCATCATACAGTTTGGATGGAGACAACGTAAGAACTGGTTTGAACAAGAATCTTGGATTCACACCAGAGGATCGTGAAGAGAACATCAGACGTATTTCTGAAGTTGCAAAGTTATTTGCTGATGGTGGAATTGTGTGTCTCACATCATTCATCAGTCCATATGAAAGGGTTGGTAAAAAAAAATACTTTTACTGTCTATTTTTAAGTTCAGCTATATTTTTGATAACGTTTGATATGAAAAGGTTTACCATGTAAGATGATCACATAAATAATTTGATTTAGGTTTAGTACTGTATTTTTATGCCTCACAGTGTAATGAAAAAAACTAAGGCAGTTACAACATGTACTAAGGCAGTTGCACTACATCATGTACAATTACATGTCAGCTCAAATGGATGTATCAGATAACCAGTAATATACACGTGTACGTATGATTCTCATTTAATTTATTTTTTTGAATTCTTAATTAATAGAAGGAGAACAATACAAATTTATGCCTTATGAATTAGTGCATGTACATTTCTGTTGGCTCAGCTTTCTTATATCTATAAAACTATTAGATTGAAGTAAACAAGTGTATATCAAGTAACTTGAGAATGTCAGCTTTTTATACGACCGCAAAAATTTTTGTGGTCGTATATTGGTATGACGTTAGCGCGTCGTCGTCGTCGTCCGGCGTCGTCGTCGTCGTCGTCGTCGTCGTCAAGACACATTGGTTTTCGTACTCTAACTTTAGTTTAAGTGAATGGATCTCTAGGAAATTTTACCATAAGGTTCAATACCACAAAAGGAAGGTTGGGATTGATTTTGGGGTTATGGTACCAATAGTTAAGGAATTAGGGGCCAAAGGGCCAAAATAAGCATTTTTAACTTCCAGACAATAACTTGTGTGTAAGTGTATGGATCTCTCTTTGACATTGTACCACAAGGTTCGATATCACAAAGGGAATGCTGGGATTGATTTTGGGGTAATTGCCTCAAAATTTTAGGAATTAGGGGCCAAAAGGGGCAAAAATAAGCATTTTCTAGTTTCAGGACAATAACTTGTGTGTAAGTGTATGGATCTTTCTGAAATTGTACTACAAGGTTCCATATCACAAAGGAAAGCTGGAATTGAGTTTGGGGGTAATTGCCGTAAACGTTTAGGAATTAGGGGCCAAAAAGGGGCCAAAAATAAGCATTTTTCTAGTTTCCAGACAATAACTTGTGTTCAAGGGTTATGGATCTCTCTGAAATTGTACTGCAAGGTACCATACCTCAAAGGGAAGGCTGGGATTGAGTTTGGGGTGATGAATCATAAGGGGTTCAAAAATTGGGGGATTTTTTTTCCTTTTTTCCTTTTTTTTCTTTAAAATTTTCCATTTTAAGTTGGTTATTTCTGATTTATATTTAAAAGCAAATAAAATGATATGGCAGGAGATACACACCAAACAGGATGTGTAAATTATTATATAATAAGTATTGTGCAATAGCAAGAAATTTTCAATTGCACAGTATTGCTAATAGCAAGAAATCTTCAATTGCACAGTATTGCACAATAGCAAGAAATATCCAATAGCACAATATTGCACAATAGCAAGAAATTGTTAATTGTACAGTATTGCGCAATAACAAGAAATATTCAATTGCACTGTATTGCGCAATTGCAAGAAATATTCAATTGCACAGTATTGTGCAAAAGAAGATACTTTGTATAAATTGCTTATTTCTTGACCAATTTCAATGGGGTTTTATTCTTGAATTCTTGGGGTTCTTTATTAATATGCTGAATCTAACCGTGTATTAAGTTTTTGGATTTTGGGCCCGTTTTAAATTGGTCCACAATGAGGTCCAAAGGGTCCAAAATTAAACTTTGTTTGATTTCATCAAAATTGAATTATTGGGGTTCTTTGATATGCAGAATCTAACCGTGTATTTAGATTCTTAATTTTTGGTCCGTTTTCAAATTGGTCTACATTAAGGTCCAAGGGTCCAAAATTAAACTTAGTTTGATTTTAACAAAATTGAATTCTTAGGGTTCTTTGATATGCTAAATCTAAACATGTATTTAGATTTTGATTATGGGCCCAGTTTTCAAGTTGGTCCAAATCGGGTCCAAAATTAAACTTTGTTTGATTTCATCAAAATTGAATTATTGGGGTTCTTTGATATGCCGAATCTAACCTGTATTTAGATTCTTAATTTTGGTCCCGTTTTCAAATTGGTCTACATTAAGGTCCAAAGGGTCCAAAATTAAACTTAGTTTGATTTTAACAAAATTGAATTCTTAGGGTTCTTTGATATGCTGAATCTAAACATGTATTTAGATTTTTGATAATGGGCCCAGTTTTCAAGTTGGTCCAAATCGGGCCCAAAATTAAACTTTGTTTGATTTCAACAAAATTGAATATATGGGGTTCTTTGATATGCTGAATCTAACCATGTATATAGATTCTTAATTTTGGTCCCGTTTTCAAATTGATCTACATTAAGGTCCAAAGGGTCCAAAATTAAAGTTAGTTTGATTTTAACAAAAATTGAATTCTTAGGGTTCTTTGATATGCTGAATTTAAACATGTATTTAGATTTTGATTATGGGCCCAGTTTTCAAGTTGGTCCAAATCGGGTCCAAAATTAAACTTTGTTTGATTTCAACAAAATTGAATATATGGGGTTCTTTGATATGCTGAATCTAACCATGTTTTAGATTTTTGATTTTTGGGCCCGTTATCAACTTTGTCCACATTGAGGTCAAAAGGGTCCAAAATTAAACTTTGTTTGATTTTATCAAAATTGAACTCTTGGGGTTCTTTGATATGCTGAATCTAACCATGTATTTAGATTTTGGATATTGGACCATAATAGGTGAATGTCCAATTTAAAATTTTAAGTTCTTAGACCACATTCATTCTGTGTCAGAAACCTATGCTGTGTCAAATATTTAATCACAATCCAAATTCAGAGCTGTATCAAGCTTGAATGTTGTGTCCATACTTGCCCCAACTGTTCAGGGTTCGACCTCTGCGGTCGTATCAAGCTGCGCCCATGGAGCATTTTATTATAAGGCATTATAACTTTGAATAAATTTCAGATACATGATATTCAAAGATTTTAATGAAATAAGAAAAGACACAATATCATGTGCTGTTTCATGAAAATATACAGGTAGCAGGTTTTCATGACTCAGTTGATTTTAGAAATTAAAGTATAACAAAAATACGGAACTCAAAAAATTCAAAAAGGGAAAGTTCATAAAAACTGACAAAATCAAACTAAATATTAAAATAACTGCTCCAAAAAAATTGTACTTTATAATATTATCTTCAGCAATGCTATTGTAACAGTAACCTAGGCCAATTTTCAGGCCAAAGCTCTGGGAAAGTTGATATAGTACTTGATCAACTGCATGTGCACATCAACAGCATTTCAGCATGTTCAGCATTTGTATGACTTGAATCATCAAAGGATTTCTGAAAAATCTGCTAGGTATCCCATTTTTTTTATGTATACAGAAAGAAGAATGTCTCTATATTTCTCATTACATATCTAATTTACAGGACAGGGAAAAGGCAAGAGAACTGCATGAGAAAGCTGGACTTAAGTTTGTGGAAGTATTTGTAGATACACCACTAGAAGTTTGTGAAGAGAGAGATGTCAAAGGACTGTATAAGAAGGCCAGAGCTGGACAAATTAAAGGTGAATTTTTCTGCACTCATTTCTTGGAGATTCATGTGTAGAAAATAGACTTAGTATCATAATTCATAATATGTTTGGTTCATTGAACAGAATTGGCATCTGAACCTCATTCCAATTCGCCGTTTTAGAATCTAATGCATTCTGGGTAATATTTTCAAAAGCTTACACCTAAACGTTGTGATTGACTAACATCGTCCAAAACAATTGATTTTAACCAATGATGTGACGTTGTTTTCATTTTGGGGTACGAACAGTGAGATTACCCATGGTCCTTTAAATTCTGAAACGGCGAATTGAGAAGTTAACTGTAAATATAATTTGAACACATTATTAAAATATTCTTCATAAGATATAACTGATGTAGATTCAGCATGAACATGATGACCATCTACTTATTCCTGATACATTATGATAGTAGGAACAGAAAAAAAGCTGTAATAAGAATTATAACTCACAAGATATGATAACTTACTCCCAAAGATTCATTGATATAGAGTCAGGCTTTGCTACTGACAGAAAGATAAACACTGAAAATTTCATAAAATTTTATATTTTCGTTCACAGGGTTCACTGGTGTGGATTCAGCCTATGAACCTCCTTCTAATCCTGATGTTAGAGTAAAGGCTGGTGAATTTATTGTGGATGAATGTGTTAATCAGATTGTTCTACATCTCATGGAATTGGTATGTGAAATATATTGCAGCATAAGGAATTGTATTTGTCCATGGCCAACATAAATGAAACTGTCAAAAAATTTTCTTTTTCACCTTTATTACTACTGCTACATTAGATTGCATGACAACTTGATGAAAGAGTTGCATAAGAAATTTGATTTTCTTTACTCTACCTTAGAGATCAACTGAAGCATTCTTGGTTTTAAGCGCTGACATTTTCTAATTATTAATCAAATTATAACATGATTGACAACTTGGAAGAAATTGGTTAAAACATACAAATTGTACAACATTTTTTTGTAATTTGGGGTTATTTTTTTTTAATATGTCTAATAATCTGTTTACCCCCGATGCTATCAATCATAATTAAATTCAACTTTACAGTTCTTAAGTTGTTATAACATTTATTTTTTCATAGGGAGTAGTTCCCTCTACAGCAGTAAGAAGTGTGAAGGAGTTGTTCGTACAAGAGAACCAACTAGAAGCTGCCAAGGCAGAGGCTGAAGCTCTTCCATGCATGGAGATCAATAAGGTAATTCTTTTTATTTACATGATCAATTTTAATAGGCTTTGAATACTTATGATAATTGATAATTAATAGACATTAACTTTTTTACAAGTATGAGAATTGTTTTTTCCTATGTATTATAAAGGGACAAAGATTAATGTGTATTTTTTACAGAATGTCATATGATGGTAAAAATTTATCTCCATTGATTTAAACATTACAAATCAACCATTGGAGGGTAAAAATTTCCCACTTCAGCATTCTTTCAATGTCAAATAGTCCTGAACATGCATGAAATATTTGCCACTGGATGTTAATCAAAAGCAATAATCCAAAATATACTAAAACCTATGTAATTTTTTTTTTCAGCTTGATACTCAGTGGGTACAAGTTTTATCAGAAGGCTGGGCAACACCATTGAGTGGTTTCATGAGGGAGAGAGAGTATTTACAGTGTCAGCACTTTGGATGTTTGTTAGATGGTAGGTATATATGCAAAATCTTACTATATCACTACTATTGAATTTTTTTTAATTTTCAAAAATAAAATTTTCCATATCCCAATTTGCTACAGCCATATAATCCAGGTAAAAAAAAAATATTTTAAAGAGGAATTAAACTACCATTGGACTTTTGATATATCACAGCGTGAAAAATACAAACATTTTATAATAAAACAAGAATTTGAAGAGGTTAAAACAAAAATTAAATAACAATTTTCATAAATTACCTATAATAGATGTCATTTATCAGTAGTTATAAATGTATATATGTTATAGTGATTGCTTTGATTTGACATTTATGTCTTTAAATGATTTTATAAATGGGTTTCATCCAGATGCCCCCATCACGACATAATAATAAAATATACCCCAGGTTCTATCAGTACATGTGATCTAGGGTAAAAAAGAATGTCCATCAGTAATGTATATATGTTTAAACTGGTTGTTATCTAAGAAAAATATTTAAGTATATTTATTAATATATTTTTCACTGTAGATGTTAAGCAGTGGACATATAAAACAAAGTAGCTATGATGTAATAATAGAGAAAAAAAGATGATAATGTCATACTATACTAAATATGATTTATAATGACAGTACTTATAAATATTCATTTGTACTTTTGACAGCAAAACTAAAACAACAGAAATACCAGATGATTTCTTGTTTAAATTTTTTCATAGGACTGCTCAAGAAAAAAAAAAATGAGGATCTCTGAAGGGTCTTTTTCAGAGCCCCCCCCCGCATATAATGTTTAAACATTCACTTAATGTAAAAATATTTTCTAGACCCTGTCACTCATAGAAATAAATATGCAAATTTCTTCAAAGGCTCCCAAGATAAATGTGTCTGGAAAAACCCTAGGCATAAAAATATATAAATTTTCTATGACTAAAATTGTCTGACTAAATTTGTAACATCAGTATTAATTTGTAGACACCGTCAAATACAAAATACCATGTTTGTAATGTTTACTGTCATACAAGTGAAAGGTTTAGCTAGTTATAAAACCAGGTTTAATCCACCATTTTCTACATAAGGAAATGCTTGTATCAAGTCAGGAATAATATGACAGTTGTTTTCCATTCATTTGATGTGTTTGGACTTTTGATTTTGCCATTTGATAAGGGTCTTTCCGATTTAAATTTTCTGTGGAGTTTGGTATTTTGTTATTTAACTTTTTATTCACACCTGGTAATTAGGTGTGATTAATTTAAATCTAATTATATATACAAATTATAAAAAAAACACACAAATCAAAATGAACATGAAACATAAAACATCTTTTACAAGTTTGAAAAAAAATATGAAAGATACTGAGAAAGTCTTGATATGATTTTTCCAAAGGCAGAGAATATAAATTTGATAAAAGGTGATTCTAGTTGTAAGAACTATGACTTTTTGACTTGCAGGAGGTGTGACCAATCAGTCTGTACCCATTGTACTTCCTGTTTGTACTGAAGATAAGGAGAGGCTGAAGGATTGTTCTGCCTTTACGTTAAAGTATGAAGGGAGAAATATAGCCATCCTACGTGATCCAGAATTCTATCCACATAACAAAGAGGAGAGGTGTTGTAGACAGTTTGGGACTAGTAATAAGGGCCAACCATATGTCAAGGTACGTTATACACTGTTTGGGACTAGTAATAAGGGCCAACCATATGTCAAGGTATGTTATACACTGTTTGGGACTAGTAATAAGGGCCAACCATATGTCAAGGTATGTTATACACTGTTTGGGACTAGTAATAAGGGCCAACCATATGTCAAGGTAAGATATTTTTAAGAATCTGCACATATGACATAATAATCTTGAAAAATAAACATATGAATCTTTTCACTGTGCAACATTGGTGTCATCTTTTCAAATTTGTGGAAGTATCCTAATATCTTTCAACAATATATCCTGTTAAACATTAAACAAATATTGTCAAAACACTGTTTGTTCACATGATAGAGTGTCTTAAAGTTAATTTATTCATTGGCTTAAAAAAAATTAAAACAAAAATGACAAAACTGCAAAAGATGAAAAAACAAGAAAAAGGAAATATTGTTGCCACATGAAACTACAATCAAGTTTTTTACTCTTAAGAGGAAGTGGGGAGGGGTGTAGTGTTCCTTAGAGATTTTGATCATGACACATGTATGTCATATCAAAGAAATTACTTTAAGATTTTTCCATTAATTTCAATGGAAGCAATTGCCACTGTGACAATAACTAAAAAAAGTTCAAAGATTTTTAGATATGAATAGTTGAATTGTTGAATTAAAGCCATTAAAATTTTGAATTGAGGTTTGCTCCTTTTCTTTTATTTGATCACTTAATTGTCATTTATGACTACTATATATCTAAACTGATTTTTTCAGATGATATATGAAAGTGGTGACTGGTTGGTTGGTGGTGACTTGTCGGTGTTAGAACGGATAACATGGAACGATGGTCTAGATGAATATCGGTTAACACCATTAGAACTAAGAGCAGAATTTAGAAGATTAGGGGTAAGTGTGTTTCTATTTAGGATGTTGCAAGAGACTTAACAAGGTTTTAAGTGGGTAATTTGGAAAGATATTAAATAAGTTAGCATTAAAACCATAGGAACTTTAGTAGAGTTTTGTTTACTGTACCAATTGAATGTATATGGACCTTTTGTGTCTGAAATAAAGATTATCTTGGGTTCATATCTTATCTTTACTGAAAATTCTTTGTTATATTTCAAGCATGCGTTAAAAAATATATACAGGTACATTAGATTTTTATTGAATAAATATAGAATCTACATAGGTCTTCTCATCAGAAATAATAGCCATTTTAACATGTTTAATGATGTTTTATAAAAAAAATTTGTCATTGTAGGCAGATGCAGTGTTTGCATTTCAGCTACGCAATCCTATACACAATGGACATGCTCTATTAATGGCAGATACAAAGAGAAGACTTATAGACAAAGGATACAAAAAACCAACCCTACTACTACATCCTCTAGGTATAAAATCTTTTTATAAAAATATGATGTGATGCATTTATCAATCAGATATCCTTGTCTTTATTAATCCCATAATTTACAATTTTTGAAAGTTGAACAGAGAGCTCAGATATTCTTTATCACAGTTGTCCTAAAATAAAAATCAATAAGTATTAAAGTTTTTTATAAAACAGAACTACAATCTATCTTGAAAGTATGTCATACACATAGACATTTCAAAGTTTTTAGAAGGATTTTAGTCTCACAATTGAGCCATTTGTTTTCAGCAATGTTCTATTTTGATCAAGCAATGGATTTTTCAAACTTTTTAGAACAGTCCTAATGTTTTGCAATTGAGCTGTTGTTTTTGACAATATTCTATTTTGAACAAGAAAAACTTATTAAGGGCACACTTCTTAACATTTAGTAACATCAGTAAAACAGCTGCCAGTGTTCACGGCGGGAGGGGAGGGTGTCTCATCATGGGATTTTGGGTACAGTTGTGTAGCTGGGATTTAAAAATACAGCGAAATCATAACCCATTCATATATTTTTCGTTGCACAACAAACTGAAAAATTATGACCCATTGATATATCACAATTGGTCAATTACTACCTATTGATATATTTCCTCAGTAAAATTGCACCCCATTGATATATTATACGTATCAAAAAGGACACATTCCAGCGGCACAAATGTATATACCTTCATATAGGAAGAGACCCCCGTGCCAGTGTTCTGCTAAAAGTATATGCTATTTATATATACTTGATGTAAGGACAAAAGATTTTAAATTTGTAATGAATAAATAGATTTTCCATGAATTTGATTGTTTGTTAATAGGTGGTTGGACAAAAGATGATGATGTACCATTACCTAATCGTATAGAACAACATAAAGCTATATTAGAAGAAGGTGTATTAGATCCAGAATCAACAGTCCTAGCCATATTTCCATCACCCATGATGTATGCAGGTCCAACAGAGGTTAGACATATTTATTAGTTGGTCAATGAAATTTAATTATCTGTTTTATTTCATACTCAAAAATTCACTATGGAAAACATTCAGAAGTACATGTATTAAATTATTTAACTTTATCATTTGCTTTATTTCATTATCAAGTTTGTATTCTATAAACAAATCAGTATGGTCAGAATTCATAAGTATCATTTATTATTAAAAAAATCATTCTGTTAGCTGAAAATGACTAATGAAGCATACTCAAATTTTACAATTTATGATTTAGGTTGTCTAGCAGATGTTTATTTCGATTAGCCTCTCAATACATATTCTTTCATTTGTGAATAGGTACAGTGGCATGCCAAAGCCAGAATGTCTACAGGAGCAAACTTCTACATAGTTGGTAGAGATCCAGCAGGGATGCCACATCCTGATGGTGGGAAAGATCTATTTGACCCTTCACATGGAGCTAAGGTTGGTTTTCCTTATACCAATTAGTAAATTAATATTGTATTGTTATTAATTACATTTAGGCATTTTTGCAGTTACCAGAAGCTAGCTCATACTCTAATAACAACTAATAAATAAACCTTGTCTTCCCAGACGAAAATATCAATCAGTACACCTCCAACATTGTAAGGATTACATAAGGGTATACATGTCTATTTACATTAAAACAAGAAAAGTGACATACACTTAAAACAACAATTAAAAACAATGAAATTCAACTATGAATTTTGATAGCTCAAGTTTCATACAAAAAGATCGTTACAAATAAAGGATAATTTTTCAATGGCTATAAAAATGGATAATTTCTGCTTTTCCACTAAGCACAAAGCATTTAGTTGTAGGAAATAAAATATAGTTTGTGATATGTTTTAAATCATCAAGATGGACATTGAAAAAGTTATTGACCTGGCACACACAAAGTCACAATGTCATTGTACAATAACATTTCATCATTAAAATCCATGGGAAAGAACAATTTCGTAGGATTTTCATTGGTGGCTTTCATAATAGTTTCATTTATCATATGTAATGTTATATATTGTATTAAATTTTATTTATCATATTTAATGTTATTTATCATATTAAATTTTATTTATCATATTTAATGTTATTTATCATATTAAATTTTATTTTTCATATTTAATGTTATTTATCATATTAAATGTTACAATACACTTTTAAGAATTTATGGCAAATTAACAGGTTTAAATACAGTACTAAATACATCCTTTCCTATGAGGATTTGGTAACTTAGTTTTAAATTACTGCTATGTTAATGACTAATTTATATTATCTTTTATTTTTGATAGGTTTTGACAATGGCGCCAGGTCTCACACAGTTAGAAATAGTACCATTCAGAGTTGCAGCATACAACATCAAACTCAAATGTATGGATTTCTATAATCCGGAGAAGAAAGAAGATTTTGAGTTTATTTCTGGCACAAAGATGAGAAAGTTAGCCAGGGAAGGTCATAATCCACCCGATGGGTTTATGGCACCAAAAGCATGGAAGGTCCTTCAGGCATATTACCAATCTTTGAACAACCAATAACACTTAACTCTGAACAAAAATCTATGTGATAATGGGATAGACAAATTGTGGGACCATATTTATTCAAGAAGTTGTACTTATATTTACCTTTTAGGAAACATGCTTCAAATATGTGTTTTATAAAAAGAAAAATCTTTTAGAAATATTTACAAATTACGCAATTTTTTGATAGGGGTCTGATCAGAATCATGTAAAGTATAATTATTTATAAAAGGTCTGCATACTTCACCTCTTTTGTCAAGTTTTTGCAAATTTTTATTTGCTAAAAAGTTTTTATTTTTTTATTCAAATTTTTTGTGAAACTTTACTTTTAAATTCAAAATTGATTTTATGCAAAATAAGTGGTATATTACCAAAATTTTGTGTGTGGTATAGTTTTGTGTAATTACTTATACACAATGTCGTTGCAGTTATATTTGAATTATTATAAGATTTATTTTAAATCTTATTTTGATATGAACAATATTTTTGTGAGGTTGTACAGGTTTTCAATGCTTTTTTACATCAAGAATTTTACTGAAAACTTATTATTAAATATTTTTCAATGTGAAAATCATCACTGCCAAGTAAAAGGTAAAAGGTATGGACCAATCTTCTTAGTTCTTTGTTTAATCCAATTTTGATTATTGGATATCCTTTCTACAAATATATTTGTTTGTCTTGTAACTTGCATTAATGACGCAGTTTAGTTGTTATAGTATATTTTATCATTTATTTATTATAAATTTGTATTGGCTATTTATAAATCTGCTGCACAGAACTTTTATGAAATTTATATTTTACATATTTCTGAATGCAATGTTACTTGTATCAAAATTTTAAGTATTTTTTATTGATTGTTAAGAGAGAAAATATATTTTGTTTGAATTTCAAAGATTTTAGATATACAGTTGGGACCTAGTTTAATGTGTTGTTGTTATTTTAGCCAAGAAATATTCTTAGTTGTCAAATATCAGTGATTATTCAGAATCAGTTTGTTCTATTCACAAAATCAAAAGAATATTTCCCTACTTACTGGTATTCCAACATCAAATAACGTTTTGTTTATATGTTGTACATCAGTTGGTTTGGAAGGTTGATAACACTTTTAGGTATTATTTCTTGTTTAAATATCTGCCCGAGTGGCATTGTGTTAGTGTTCTCACCCCAAGTGTAGGAGGTCATGGGTTCGAGCCCAGGCCAGGTCAAACCAAAGACTTTAAAATTTATATTTAGGAGTAAGAGCAAAGACAGGCTGGGCTGGCTCAGTGTCAGAATAATGTGTCCAGGTAGTGTGACATGTCTTCCTGGTAACTGATACCCTGTGAACTATCACGTTAATATTCTGGCTTAGTGTGCTGGTCTAGTACAGAACAGGGTTCCTATTCATATCACATAACACGTTCTCATCTTATGCATGTAATACATGCCACTGGACTTTATGCAACATTTCATCAATTGTCTGATTAATATTAAAGGCAAAATTCAGGACATAGAAATAAAAAGATATGGTATGAGTTCCAGTGAGGCAGCTCTCCATGCAAGTCACAATGTGTAAAAAGTAAACAATTATAGGTCAAAGTACGGCCTTTCAACAATTCAAACAGGAAAACCGACGGTCTAATCTATTAAAAATAGAAACGAGAAACACATCAACATACGACAACCATTGAAACAGGTTCCTGACTTAGGACAGGTGCAAACAAATGCAGCGGGTTTCAACATTTTAACAGGCGCCAACCTTCACCCTAAACTGAAAAAGTAGTGTAACATTACAACATAGAAGGACACTATAAAATACCAATTGAAATGACTTAACTGGACCAAAAACACCTGTTTGATTGTGATGTATTTGATAGAAGTAGAGTCTTTGAAAAGATGAAATATTCTTCTTCCTTGTGGGTTCTCATTTCAGTTTACATAGGGCACTGTTCCAGATTTTCAACATTATTTCTTTAGGAATATCCAAAGCCTTCGATTGTTTAAAGCCACTGTGAGCACTCTTGGCTATTTCATTGCACAGCCAGCTTTATAGGTGGAGGAAACCAGAGAGGACCATGACAGTTCACAGGAAAACTGGTAATCAAAGTCAATTAAGATTAGAGCCAAATATACCTTCCAACACGTGATTCTAACTCACAACTCAGTGTTGACAGGCTAGTGATCATTTAAGATGAACTACTTGGACCACTCTGCCACTGGTGTCCCCCAGTGGCCTAATGGTCTAAGTAGTCAAACTACTGTATCACTAGCCAGTCAACACTGAGGTTGTGAGTTGGAACCCTGCACGGGGCAGGTGCACTCAACTCCAATCTTAATTGACTAGGTTTGTCAGTTTTCCTACTGAAGGTCGTGGTTCTCTCCGTCTTCAACCACCAATAAAAACTGACCGCCATGAAATAGCATAATAGTGTCGAAAGATGCATTAAACACCAATCAATCAATCATTATTAATGTTGAAAATTTGAAGAAAACATTGGGAAAGACATGTACATGGTGATGTCAGTAGCTAAGATTTGTATATAAGTGATGACCTTATCAAGTTTTGTAACTTGATAATGCAAAGATTGTAAACCACACTAAATTAGTAGAGAAATTGACTTTCAACCAATTAGTGTCAAACTTCATATTAGTTGAAAAGTAACTTGTATTGTCCATACTTTGGCATGAATAAGTATTCTGTTTATTATTTAAGTTTTAGTAAATGTAGGAAGCCATTTAGGATGTTTGGTAATGTCATTGATATAACACAGAGTCCATCTATTGACAGAAGAGATTTCTCAATACTACCATTCTGTGTATAATTATTTTTTTACTACAATACTATAGAGTTTGTGTTTCAACGGAGAGTTTTCTTGAAACAAAGGAGTCTGGAACCAAAGAATTATGATAGTCAAGTTGTCTTCATTTAGATATCTTTAGATGGTTGAATATTAACAACACCACATGTACAGTCAGTGGTTTAGGTTATTTTATGAATTTTTTCATCCTTTCAAGTATTCGATAAATTTTGATCCTAGATAGCCTCTAGTAAATTTTCATAAGGCTTGTGTAGACTTGGTTTGATTACAACTCTACATATATTATGGACACTTGTCTACCTTTGAAGGCATGTTGATCATGTCTTTTGATTTATTGCACTGTTGGATTGCTCTTCTCTTAAAGAGTCCTATCAATACATGCCTAAGAGCCCAAATGAAATACTTCTCATATTTCTCAATATTTTGACACTATAAATGAAGTTGGGGTGAAATATGTTTTAACTTCTATCCCTTTTTACCAAAATAAAACAACAGAAAAACATACCTGTGATCATTCTGTTCAAACTTACCTATTAACTAGTCTTGATGCACATGTAGATATCATCAAAGAAACTAGAGGCTGTCATCCAGAGGTTACTGTCTTATATTTGTTTTTTGCTCATTGAGGTAGTGAAAATCAGGCTGTTGGCTTTCTCTTGAAATGTTTCACATTTTTTATACCTTACTGTGCAGTACAGCATGGGTTTTACTCCTTGTTGAAGGCAGTATGGGGACCTGTGGTTGTTTACATCTTTTATCTTTTGGTCTCATAGGCAGTCATACCACATCTCCTTATTTTTATTCTATATTGTTCACCTAGCATTTTTGCATGTAATTTATCTAATACAATAAGAATATTTGTGTTGAAAGGAAACTGCGGACCAAAATCTTGTCTTGCTGATAGACTTTGCTGGACAGAGTTTCTGACTACCTGGTATCCATTATAGTTTTCAAGATGAACAGTCAAAAATTAAAAAATTAAAATAAGATTCAAAGTTATGATTAAGGGGAAACAGCTTATGTAAAAAGTCAATAGACCAGTTTCACATAAGCGACTTATCAACGCTGATCTCAAAATCTTATGCGCATTTGAGTTTAAATCCTGCGATAATTAACGATATCATACATGACAGGGGGCTACATCAAATTGACTCTGATATTTAGCAACACAATAATAAATCAACCGATAATACGCATCTCTCTCTCATGGTGTATGTTGGAGATATTCAATTTTACGATATATTAAGAATCGTTTATTTCATATACTGTAAATTCAGAAATTATTGCGATGTTTTTATTATTGCGAAAAATGCGACAGAGTTATAATCGCAATAATTTAAACTCGCATTTTGAAAGTTTTTATATGAATTAAACAGGATTTTTCACAATATCGCAAAAATTTAAATCGCATTTTAGTCTAAAATGACAAAATCGCAATAATAAATGCACGCAATAATTTCTGAATTTACAGTATTCAGAATAAATAGTTTGACTGTTTATACAGAGAATAACATAAATTTAAAATAAAAAGATGTGGTATGATTGCAAACAAGACAACTATCCACCAGAGCCAAATGACAGATGAAAGCAACCATATGTCACCATACAGCCCTCGACAATGAGAAAATCTATTCCGAATAGTAAGCTCTAAAAAGTCATGACACAAAACAATTCAAACGAGAAAATAAGTCATTATGTTGCTGTAAATAGTTCATATCAGTTGTGTTTATGAGCCTAAAAAGTATTAATCTTGTAATTGCGTTATGTACATTGCTGTATGTCAGTTTGATTTTTCGTGAAAAGAGAAAAATATTTTAATGAAAAGAAAACAACCTAAACATCAGAAATACATTTAATTTCAGTTCTGTTCCAGTATCAATTCCCAGTTTTTCTTAGATATTTTTTTACATAGGCTTTAAGGTATCATTATATGAATGTTTGAAGGTAAAATGAATGATAGAATCTAAAAATAAAATGTGAGAAGATAGCTCTTATCAGAATACCAACAGAAAAAATTGAGTCACCATGCGTTGTATCCTGTTTAGCATACATGCATATAACATAAAATAGAACACTTTCCTGTTAATTGTAATAGACATATAGTAGACAGGGCCCTGGCTCCGTGTTGAAGACCGTACTTTGACCTATAATTGTTAACTTTTTATACATTGTGACTTGGATTGAGAGTTGTCTCATTGGCACTCATATCACATCTTCTTATTTGTATGTACATTTCTTTCAAATATTTCAGCGTCAGTGATGTTTTAGACAGTCATGATAATGAAGTGAGATATAAGGCAGTTTTAAAATACCTATCAGATATACAGGTCTAGCTTCAATTTTCAAACATCACACTATAATACAATGCATTCAATACCACTTTCATTACTAAGCTATGTTCATGATCGACCTCGTCTAAGCAGAGGTTCAGTGCCAGTGTTCTACATATTTTCAACTTTATCCGTTTTCATGTCATTAAAAGTAATTGAATATCCTGTATTTACCACGCTTTGACATAAAATAAGATCAAACTATTGAATGACACTCCTCCTAAATTATTAAAATATTCCCAGTGGCATTAACCGTACTGTCCATGATATCTCAGTGTAAATTAGGTACCAGGGTAAACATTTTAAACATCTGTATTAGGGGATGACCATTTGATTTTCAGGGGGGATTTTAGAAAATTAATATTCTAGTAGGAGTTAAAATAAATAATTATGACCAAGGCAGAATGGAAAAAAATAATCTGCAACACAAAATGCAGAAAATAATTGTGTACAAAAGTTGAATAAATTAATCAAATGGTAGCCCTTTTTTCAGTAACTGTATGTATAGAAAAGGGTACATTTTTATCAATTGTCACCTGGTGAGATTGTACAAGGTAAAACAAGGATTCCATATGGCTAAGGTGTTAATTGACTTCTTAATTTATGACCTAATACTATGTATATGAAGTGAGCCCCGCTTATTTATCTAATTTATTCTTCCCAGTAAGTGAACGACCTCAGCGTGAATTCATGACAATTAAAGGTACAATTAAAGCCAGGCAGCATATCAGATCATATATTACTGCAACCAACAACACAGCAGTAGTCCGTTTTAAAATCTTTTAATGTGTCATTGTTAATAAAGTTGTCTGGTCAATATAATTTTTTATATTTTGATTCAAATGATGCTCATGTTGCTTGGACATGTAAACGCAAACACTTAATCAGATGATTGTTTTTTCCAAGTCTGCATGGTCACTGTTTATCAACCGTTAGCCCCCAGTTGATGAACTCTCGGTAATATCGCGTGATTTCATAGTTTGGCTAATTAGATTAAACATGCGCAGTTAAATGTGAAACTGGTGTATTGACAATTTCAATCGTCTTGGCTTATTTTGTAGATATTGTCTTCCTGTTCAAAGGTATGGTCCATGAACATGATAACTATTGTCTTCAAGATATTAAGAAAAACACTAAAATTGGTTAAAAATCACAACAATATGATTAATTTGTTTTTCTTGCAGTGCTGATTATTTTTTTAGGTTTAATAAAATTTTATAACTATCAAAGTTTTCAAGATTATAGTAAAAAAAAGCAAACAAAAGTACCAGTAGGCCAGAATTTCTCTCTCTATCACCGTTTTTCAGATATAAGACAACACTTTGCATTTACCCCTATGTTCTATTTAAAGTCATGTCAACCATGTTGCTTAGTGGGTGGGATTATAGTTTTCAAGATTAGAGCAAAAAGCACAAAAATGGGTAAACTATTGTCATTTAGGGACAATCAGTTCTATAGGTATTTCCTGGCCCGTAGAGATAATGATAGCCCTTTTAGAATTTTAAACACTTTCTAACACTGCCCAATAACCTACATACACACTTAACTGAAGTATTTCCTGGCCCATAGAGATAATGATAGCCCTTTTAGAATTTTAAACACTTTCTAACACTGCCCAATAACCTACATACACACTTAACTGAAGTATTTCCTGGCCCATAGAGATAATGATAGCCCTTTTAGAATTTTAAACACTTTCTAACACTGCCCAATAACCTACATACATACTTAACTGAAGTATTTCCTGGCCCGTAGAGATAATGATAGCCCTTTTAGAATTTTAAACACTTTCTAACACTGCCCAATAACCTACATACACACTTAACTGAAGTATTTCCTGGCCCGTAGAGATAATGATAGCCCTTTTAGAATTTTAAACACTTTCTAACACTGCCCAATAACCTACATACACACTTAACTGAAGTACTTTCATTATAATATTCAGAAATAAATATGAATATGTATGATGACCATTTACTTTTTCTGCTATCTTTATAAACCTAAGGCCACTAGTGCTTTTAGGTCTTTTATTATGCAGTGAATACAAAATTAAAAAGAAATCTCCTTAATTCATTTTCACCTGTATGTAAAATTATTTCATATATTTTTACACCTGATTCATTCCTCAACTTGGAAAAGTATGTTCAGTAGATACTATATTTTTTGTCCAATTACAGTGTTCAGATACATTGACTTAAGTAGGGTACACAAAAGAACAAACTAAATTCAGGAATGTAAATACTACTGTGCCACCTATAAGCAGTAAAATGAAAATTTTAACCACGTTACTTATTTGTAGATCTTGTCTAGCTTGTCATTTTTGCTGTTTCAAGTTTCTTTTTATCAATTATATCTAGTTTTTAAAACATTAGCCAATAACACATAAAATGATTGAAATGATCATTTAAAGACAACAGCTACTTTTAGTAGTTCCCTGACACTTTTGGTCAAAATGGACATTCTGAACATTTTGACCAAACCAAATTTTCTCTATCTATTACAGTTTAACAAATATCAACAATACATAGAAACATGTTTCTTGGAGATACATAAAATACATATCATAGTGTATCTCAGTTTGGAGAAGAGCCTATCATAATTATATTCAACAAATAAACTTTAGTTTTAACATTTTTAATTCACAGTTCTTACATCAAAAAAAAAAACATTTTCTTAACGATATTGTTTACACTACATGTACTGTATTCCATAAATATGAAAGAATGTAGCAATTACATGTTTTGGCTTTAATGACTACAATCATTTTTAGTCCATACCAGTCTTGTTTGTAACAGTGTAACAACTATCTTGAACAGATACCATGTTATAAAAAAGAAGATGTGGTATGATTGCCAATGAGACAACTGTCCACAAGAGACCAAAATGACACAGAAATTAACAACTATAGGTCACCGTACGGCCTTCAACAATGAGCAAAGCCCATACCACATAGTCAGCTATAAAAGGCCCCGAAATGACAATGTAAAACAATTCAAATGAGAAAACTAACGGCCTTATTTATGTACAAAAAATGAACGAAAAACAAATATGTAACACATAAACAAACGACAACCACTTAAACCATTTCACTTTTTTTCAGCTCTTATTTACATAATTGTATATCTTTCTTCTATTTTTAATAAAATGCTTCGCTGAGCGCAGCCTGATACGACCGCAGAGGTCGAACCCTGCAGGGCTCGACATTCCCGTTTGTCCGATTGTCCAGGACAAGTGGACATGGGCGTCGGGCAAGTAGATTCACCATACTACTTGTCCGATGGGACAAGTGAAAATCGAGGTCAGATGTAAAATAGGTCAAATTCAAGACTTATACATTCCCAAAATATGAATGATTGTTTTATTGATCATACAAAATGAAATAAATATTCATTGATACACTTTCTAACACTGCCCAATAACCTACATACACACTTAACTGAAGTATTTCCTGGCCGGTAGAGATAATGATAGCCCATTTAGAATTTTCAACACTTTCTAACACTGCCCAATAACCTACATACACACTTAACTGAAGTATTTCCTGGCTCGTAGAGATAATGATAGCCCTTTTAGAATTTTCAACACTTTCTAACACTGCCCAATAACCTACATACACACTTAACTGAAGTACTTTCATTATAATATTCAGAAATGAATTTGAATATGTATGATGACTTTTCTGCTATCTTTATAAACCTAAGGCCACTAGTGCTTTTAGGTCTTTTATCATGCAGTGAATACAAAATTAACTAGAGGCTCTTAAGAGCCTGTGTCGCTCACCTTGGTCTATGTGCATATTAAACAAAGGACACAGATGGATTCATGACAAAATTGTGTTTTGGTGATGGTGATGTGTTTGTAGATCTTACTTTACTGAACATTCTTGCTGCTTACAATTATCTCTATCTATAATGAACTTGGCCCAGTAGTTACAGTGGAAAATATTTTGTAAAATTTACAAAATTTACAAAATTTATGAAAATTGTAAAAATTGACTATAAAGGCAATAACTCCTTAACAGTCAAGGGTCTAACTTAAATAAGTTATTAGAGAAAATAACATACATTTGTTATTGAGGGCTAAAAATCAAAAACTGTGATAACATATGCATGTTACATGTTTCAAAGGGCATTATACATCCTTTATTTTGTTAAATTGTGTACTAGTTCTATTGATATTATAATTGTCTTTATGTATATTAAACTTTAGAAAGATATAACAGCCCATAGTTTGCCAATCATGCATAACACATCCATGTTATTACAGAAAAATATGCCTGTAATAACTAAAGGGTGTTATTACAGCTTCTCTACATCTCTTCAAAGCCTTTTCTCCTACATTTATCACAATATATTTTAATTTATTGTAATAAGTAATGATAAGAGCATGTAATGAGGTTCTGCAAGCTTCCTAGTCATTCCCAAGTGTCTCATGTAATAAGTTAAATGCCTGTAATAACTAAGCCTTGTTATTACAGCTAAGTTATCAATTAAAGCCTTGTCTCATTGATTTACCATGGTTGATCAAAATGTATTAATTGGATTGGAAAATTAGTTTTCAAGGTTATGTATTAAGTTACTGCAAGTTTCAAGAATTCCCAAGTGCCCACTGAAAATAAAAATTTGTATGGTACATTTAACTGATAACAAACATATGTTACTACAGATTAAGAGAAAGTATCCGTAATAACACATGCATGTTATTTTTCTCTAATAACTTATTCAAGTTACACCCTTGACTGCTTAAGGGTCAATTGACAATTTTGGTCATGTTGACTTATTTGTAGATCTTACTTTGCTGTACATTATTGCTGTTTACAGTTTATTTCTATCTATAATAATATTCAAGATAATAACCAAAAGGTGCAAAGTTTTCATAAAATTACCAGTTCAGGGCAGCAACCCAACAACGTGTTGCCTGATTGGTCTGAAAATTTCAGGGCAGATAGATATTGACCTAATGAACAATTTTATCCCGTCAGATTTGCTCTAAATGCTTTGGTTTCAGAGATATGAGCCAAAACTGCATTTTACCCTATGTACTATTTTTAGCCATGTCGGCCATCTTGGTTCAATGGGGGTCATCGGACACATTTTTAAACTAGTTACCCTAATGATGATTGTGGACAAGTTTGGTTAAATTTGTCTCAGTAGTTTCAGAGAAGGTTTTGTAAAGATTACAAAATTTACAAAAATTGTTAAATATTGACTATAAAGGGCAATAACTCTTAAGGGTCAACTGACCATTTTGGTCAAGTTGACTTATTTGTAGATATTACTTTGCTGAACATTATTGCTGTGTACAGTTTATCTCTATCTATAATAATATTCAAGATAATAACCAAAACGGCAAAATTTTCTTAAAATTACCAATTCAGGGCAGCAACCCAATAACGGGTTGTCCGATTCATCTGAAAATTTCAGGGCAGATAGATCTTGACCTGATAAACAATTTTACCCCATGTCAGATTTGCTCTAAATGCTTTGGTTTCAGAGATATAAGCCAAAATCTACATTTTACCCTATGTTCTATTTTTAGCCATGGCGCCATCTTGGTTGGTTGGCGGGTCACGGACACATTTTTAAACTAGATACCCCAATGATGATTGTGGCCAAGTTTGGTTACATTTGACCCAGTAGTTTCAGAGGAGAAGATTTTGTAAAGTTAACAGAAACGACAACGGACTATGACGGACGACGGACGTCAAGTGATGAAAAGCTCACTTGGCCCTTTCGGGCCAGGTGAGCTAAAAGAAATCTCCTAAATTCATTTTCACCTGTATGTAAAATTATTTCATATATTTTACACCTGATTCAGATCCAATTACAGTGTTCAGATACATTGACTTAAGTAGGGTACACAAAGAGCAAACTAAATCCAGGAATGTAAATACTACTTTGCCACCTATAAGCAGTAGAATGAAAATTTTAACCAAATAACTTATTTGTAGATCTTGTCTAGCTTGTCATTTTGCTGTTTCAAGTTTCTTTTATCAATTATATCTAGTTTTTAAAACATTAGCCAATAACACATAAAATGATTGAAATCATCATTTAAAGATAACAGCTACTTTTAGTAGTTCCTGACATTTTGGTCAAAATGGACATTCTGAACATTTTGACCAAACCAAATTTTCTCAATCTATTACAGTTTAACAAATATTAACAATACATAGAAACATGTTTCTTGGAGATACATAAAATACATATCATAGTGTATCTCAGTTTGGAGAAGAGCCTATCATAATTTTATTCAACAAATAAACTTTAAATAGTTTTAACATTTTCAATTCACAGTTCTTACATTAAAAAAAACATTTTCTTAACGATATTGTTTACACTACATGTACTGTATTCCATAAATATGAAAGAATGAAGCAATTACATGTTTTGGCTTTAATGACTACAATCATTTTAGTCCATACCAGTCTTGTTTGTAACAGTGTAACAACTATCTTGAACAGATACCATGTTATAAAAAAGAAGATGTGGTATGATTGCCAATGAGACAACTGTCCACAAGAGACCAAAATGACACAGAAATTAACAACTATAGGTCACCGTACGGCCTTCAACAATGAGCAAAGCCCATACCACATAGTCAGCTATAAAAGGCCCGAAATGACAATGTAAAACAATTCAAATGAGAAAACTAACGGCCTTATTTATGTACAAAAATGAACGAAAACAAATATGTAACACATAAACAAACGACAACCACTTAAACCATTTCACTTTTTTCAGCTCTTATTTACATAATTGTATATCTTTCTTCTATTTTAATAAAATGCTTCGCTGAGCACAGCCTGATACGACCGCAGAGGCCTGCAGGGCTCGACATTCCGTTGTCCGATTGTCCAGGACAAGTGGACATGGGCGTCGGGCAAGTAGATTCACCATACTACTTGTCCGATGGGACAAGTGAAAATCGAGGTCAGATGTAAAATAGGTCAAATTCAAGACTTATACATTCCCAAAATATGAATGATTGTTTTATTGATCATACAAAATGAAATAAATATTCATTGATTGAACGTATTTGAACAGCTGGCAGCCATTGACCAGGGAATATAAGTAAGGGGAAAGAAACCAATGTAAATGCTTCATTTTAATATAAGTCTCCTTGAATTGAGCACCTCAATATGGAATTTTACCTAACGTCTAAAATTGTAAATTTAAGTATATTTCACTTGCTTTTATGCATAACAATAGATTAAAAGAGGTTTTATTGAATAAGATCTATATTTCAAAATTATAAGTTTATTATCAAAAGATGTAAAATCAAATAAAATCTAAAAGGCAGATTTTTAGTGAAATGTTTTATGTACTTCATGATCATATATCAATGTATATAAAAATCAAAATAAATTGTAAAAGATTGTTTTGACACCATCAACAAATTAAAAAGTTTAATTATATACAAGGTGGCCAAGTGTATTTACATCCTTGGTTTAACCCATACCACTACTACAGAATGATTAGGTCCATATGAGAACCTAGTGATTTGGGAAGAGATGATGATTTAATGATCGACACATGATAGTGACATTGAGTCAGAGAACTCAGTCTGGCAAATAATCTTTCAGTCTGAAATAATAAAATGAATTTTGATGTGGTATTCAACTGTATTCATATAACATAACAAAATACTCCCTTTATTAGGTACAATCAAAGCGCAAGTGTTATTATTGCATATCATCAATATGTACGATTTTCAATTATGAATTCGGACAAGTGAGTTAAGAGTTCGGACAAGTTGATTTTCTTGCAACTTGTCCGAAGGGACAAGTTAGAAAAATGATAATGTAGAGGCCTGCCCTGAACAGTTGGGGCAAATTTGGACACAATATTCAAGCTTCGACTGTCTGAATTTGGATTGTGATCAAATTTTGACATAATATAGGTTTCTGACACAAAATAAATGTGGTCAAAGATCTTATAAATCCATTGCAATACTGTGCAATTGAAGATTTCTTCTTGAAACTTTTCAAAATTCGAAATTTAAAAATTTTGAAAAAAATATGAATCCTTTAAAAATTGGGAAAAGATTCCCCCAACTTTTGAACCCCCTTGGAGCAATAACCCCAAAACTCAATCCCAGCCTTTCCTTTGTAGTATGGAACTTTGCAGTACAATTTCAGAGAGATCCATACACTTACACACAAATTATTGTCTAGAAACTAGAAAATATGTTTGGTTTTGGCCCTTTTTTGGCCCCTAATTCCTACATGTTTAGGGCAATTAACCCCAAACTCAATCCCAGCCTTCCTTTTGTTATATGGAACCTTGTGGTACAATGTCATAGAGATCCATACACTTACACACAAGTCATTGTCTGGAAACTAGAAAAATGCTTGTTTTTTGGCCCTTAATTCCTAAACTGTTGGCCCATAACCCTAAAATGAATCCCAACCTTCTACTTGTGGTATTAAACATTGTGGCACATTTCAGAGCAATCGAAATACTTATACACAAGTTATTATCCTAAAACTAGAAAAATGCTTGTTTTGGGCCCTAATTCCTAAACGTTGAGACCATCATCCCCAAAATCAATCCCAACCTTTCTTTTGTGGTATTGAACCTTCTTAAAAATTTCATAGAGATCCATTCACTAAAACTAAAGTTATTGTCCGAAACCAATGTGTCTTCAGACAACGACGAGCGACGACATCTAAGATCCCAAAAATTTTTGCGGTCATATAACAATTTTCAGTCTTAATATTTAGTAGTTCCTGACATTTTGGTCAAAATGGACATTCTGAACATTTTGACCAAACCAAATTTTCTCAATCTATTACAGTTTAACAAATATTAACAATACATAGAAACATGTTTCTTGGAGATACATAAAATACATATCATAGTGTATCTCAGTTTGGAGAAGAGCCTATCATAATTTTATTCAACAAATAAACTTTAAATAGTTTTAACATTTTCAATTCACAGTTCTTACATTAAAAAAAACATTTTCTTAACGATATTGTTTACACTACATGTACTGTATTCCATAAATATGAAAGAATGAAGCAATTACATGTTTTGGCTTTAATGACTACAATCATTTTAGTCCATACCAGTCTTGTTTGTAACAGTGTAACAATTATCTTGAACAGATACCATGTTATAAAAAGAAGATGTGGTATGATTGCCAATGAGACAACTGTCCACAAGAGACCAAAATGACACAGAAATTAACAACTATAGGTCACCGCGGCCTTCAACAATGAGCAAAGCCCATACCACATAGTCAGCTATAAAAGGCCCAAATGACAATGTAAAACAATTCAAATGAGAAAACTAACGGCCTTATTTATGTACAAAAATGAACGAAAACAAATATGTAACACATAAACAAACGACAACCACTTAAACCATTTCACTTTTTTCAGCTCTTATTTACATAATTGTATATCTTTCTTCTATTTTAATAAATGCTTCGCTGAGCACAGCCTGATACGACCGCAGAGGCCTGCAGGGCTCGACATTCCGTTGTCCGATTGTCCAGGACAAGTGGACATGGCGTCGGGCAAGTAGATTCACCATACTACTTGTCCGATGGGACAAGTGAAAATCGAGGTCAGATGTAAAATAGGTCAAATTCAAGACTTATACATTCCCAAAATATGAATGATTGTTTTATTGATCATACAAAATGAAATAAATATTCATTGATTGAACGTATTTGAACAGCTGGCAGCCATTGACCAGGGAATATAAGTAAGGGAAAGAAACCAATGTAAATGCTTCATTTTAATATAAGTCTCCTTGAATTGAGCACCTCAATATGGAATTTTACCTAACGTCTAAAATTGTAAATTTAAGTATATTTCACTTGCTTTTATGCATAACAATAGATTAAAAGAGGTTTTATTGAATAAGATCTATATTTCAAAATTATAAGTTTATTATCAAAAGATGTAAAATCAAATAAAATCTAAAAGGCAGATTTTTAGTGAAATGTTTTATGTACTTCATGATCATATATCAATGTATATAAAATCAAAATAAATTGTAAAAGATTGTTTTGACACCATCAACAAATTAAAAAGTTTAATTATATACAAGGTGGCCAAGTGTATTTACATCCTTGGTTTAACCCATACCACTACTACAGAATGATTAGGTCCATATGAGAACCTAGTGATTTGGGAAGAGATGATGATTTAATGATTGACACATGATAGTGACATTGAGTCAGAGAACTCAGTCTTGCAAATAATCTTTCAGTCTGAAATAATAAAATGAATTTTGATGTGGTATTCAACTGTATTCATATAACATAACAAAATGCTCCCTTTATTAGGTACAATCAAAGCGCAAGTGTTACTATTGCATATCATCAATATGTAAGATTTTCAATTATGAATTCGGACAAGTGAGTTAAGAGTTCGGACAAGTTGATTTTCTTGCAACTTGTCCGAAGGGACAAGTTAGAAAAAATGATAATGAAGAGGCCTGCCCTGAACAGTTGGGGCAAATTTGGACACAATATTCAAGCTTCGTACTGTCTGAATTTGGATTGTGATCAAATTTTGACATAATATAGGTTTCTGACACAAAATAAATGTGGTCAAAGATCTTATAAATCCATTGCAATACTGTGCAATTGAAGATTTCTTCTTGAAACTTTTCAAAATTCGAAATTTAAAAATTTTGAAAAAAATATGAATCCTTTAAAAATTGGGAAAAGATTCCCCCAACTTTTGACCCCTTGGAGCAATAACCCCAAAACTCAATCCCAGCCTTTCCTTTGTAGTATGGAACTTTGCAGTACAATTTCAGAGATCCATACACTTACACACAAATTATTGTCTAGAAACTAGAAAATATGTTTGGTTTTGGCCCTTTTGGCCCCTAATTCCTACATGTTTGGGGCAATTAACCCAAACTCAATCCCAGCCTTCCCTTTGTTATACGGAACCTTGTGGTACAATGTCATAGAGATCCATACACTTACACACAAGTTATTGTCTGGAAACTAGAAAATGCTTGTTTGCCTTGGCCCTTAATTCCTAAACTGTTGGCCCATAACCCTAAAATGAATCCCAACCTTCTACTTGTGGTATTAAACATTGTGGCACATTTCAGAGCAATCGAAATACTTATACACAAGTTATTATCCTAAAACTAGAAAAATGCTTGTTTTGGGCCCTAATTCCTAAACGTTGAGACCATCATCCCAAAATCAATCCCAACCTTTCTTTTGTGGTATTGAACCTTCTTAAAAATTTCATAGAGATCCATTCACTAAAACTAAAGTTATTGTCCGAAACCAATGTGTCTTCAGACAACGCAGACGACGTTACATCTAAGATCCCAAAAATTTTTGCGGTCATATAACAATTTTCAGTCTTAATATTTAATTGTATATCCTTTAACCTGTATATACAAAATCTACAAAATGATCATGATTGTTGATGTTTTTAAAAGTGTGTTTTCAGCCTAACACATATCTCTATGTTATTTATCAACCATTGTCAGGTTCAGGTTTAATGTCTGATTGTGCTGCTTGTTCACTGAACACACTTTTCATGCCCAAGTCCATGGCAGATGATACAGTAGATAAATCTGAAGTACCAGTCCCTATGCTGGGCCCTGATCCTGAAGGTAGAGATACTACTACTATTTTCTGAGTTGGTGTTCTAGGTATGACACTTGGAGTCCTTGGTAAAGCCCCTGGGGTTGATGATGAGACAACTTTAACAATAGTTGGTGTGTTTCCTAGTGATGATGGAAGTGACTGTCGTATCTGTGGTGACATGCTGATGGGTTGTCCTGGTGTATGTGTTGCTCGTGGCTGTGATGACATGACAATGAATTTGGGTTGAGATCCTGCGCCAGGTGTTCGCGGAAATGGTGATTGATGTGTCATAGTAGGACCTGCTGATCCTGGCTGCTGTAAAATGATTTGTGGTCTGGCCTGAAAATACATGAACCATTATACATGAATTAACGCTCTTGCTTTAAAATACATATAAGTTATATCAACACAAAAATGAAAAACTAACAAAATGTTATCAATAACCAGCAAAAACACGAAAATTGGTAAAACAAAAACTGTCCTTCAAGTAAGGGCAATAACTCCAATTGAGTCAGTTGATTTTTTTGGTGGAAATAAAATTATTTATCAGTTTTGCCCCATCAGATTTTCTCTATTTTTTAAAATGGTTTTCAAGATATTAGACAACTACTTGAATTTAGCCATGTTCTATTTCAGCTCTGTGGCCATGTTGGTTGTTTTGAGTGATCAAAAACACAAACTTTTACCTGATATCCTAAGGATTATTCAGCCAAATTGAGTTTAAATTGGTCTGTGGTTTCGGAGGATAAGATTTTTTAATTTCTAAAGGTTGATGATGACAATGACAGTTGTCAAGTGACGCAATAGCAAATGGCAAGGTGAGCTAAAAATAGGAGTTGCAAACTAATAAGCACTGAAGCCATCTACTTTTTTCAGCTCTTATTTACATAATTGTATATCTTTCTTCTATTTTAATAAAATGCTTCGCTGAGCACAGCCTGATACGACCGCAGAGGCCTGCAGGGCTCGACATTCCGCTTGTCCGATTGTCCAGGACAAGTGGACATGGGCGTCGGGCAAGTAGATTCACCATACTACTTGTCCGATGGGACAAGTGAAAATCGAGGTCAGATGTAAAATAGGTCAAATTCAAGACTTATACATTCCCAAAATATGAATGATTGTTTTATTGATCATACAAAATGAAATAAATATTCATTGATTGAACGTATTTGAACAGCTGGCAGCCATTGACCAGGGAATATAAGTAAGGGGAAAGAAACCAATGTAAATGCTTCATTTTAATATAAGTCTCCTTGAATTGAGCACCTCAATATGGAATTTTACCTAACGTCTAAAATTGTAAATTTAAGTATATTTCACTTGCTTTTATGCATAACAATAGATTAAAAGAGGTTTTATTGAATAAGATCTATATTTCAAAATTATAAGTTTATTATCAAAAGATGTAAAATCAAATAAAATCTAAAAGGCAGATTTTTAGTGAAATGTTTTATGTACTTCATGATCATATATCAATGTATATAAAAATCAAAATAAATTGTAAAGATTGTTTTGACACCATCAACAAATTAAAAAGTTTAATTATATACAAGGTGGCCAAGTGTATTTACATCCTTGGTTTAACCCATACCACTACTACAGAATGATTAGGTCCATATGAGAACCTAGTGATTTGGGAAGAGATGATGATTTAATGATCGACACATGATAGTGACATTGAGTCAGAGAACTCAGGCTTGCAAATAATCTTTCAGTCTGAAATAATAAAATGAATTTTGATGTGGTATTCAACTGTATTCATATAACATACAAAATGCTCCCTTTATTAGGTACAATCAAAGCGCAAGTGTTACTATTGCATGTCATCAATATGTAAGATTTTCAATTATGAATTCGGACAAGTGAGTTAAGAGTTCGGACAAGTTGATTTTCTTGCAACTTGTCCGAAGGACAAGTTAGAAAAATGATAATGTAGAGGCCTGCCCTGAACAGTTGGGGCAAATTTGGACACAATATTCAAGCTTCGTACTGTCTGAATTTGGATTGTGATCAAATTTTGACATAATATAGGTTTCTGACACAAAATAAATGTGGTCAAAGATCTTATAAATCCATTCGCAATACTGTGCAATTGAAGATTTCTTCTTGAAACTTTTCAAAATTCGAAATTTAAAAATTTTGAAAAAATATGAATCCTTTAAAAATTGGGAAAAGATTCCCCCAACTTTTGACCCCCTTGAGCAATAACCCCAAAACTCAATCCCAGCCTTTCCTTTGTAGTATGGAACTTTGCAGTACAATTTCAGAGATCCATACACTTACACACAAATTATTGTCTAGAAACTAGAAAATATGTTTGGTTTTGGCCCTTTTGGCCCTAATTCCTACATGTTTGGGGCAATTAACCCCAAACTCAATCCCAGCCTTCCCTTTGTTATACGGAACCTTGTGGTACAATGTCATAGAGATCCATACACTTACACACAGTTATTGCCTGGAAACTAGAAAAATGCTTGTTTTTGGCCCTTAATTCCTAAACTGTTGGCCCATAACCCCTAAAATGAATCCCAACCTTCTACTTGTGGTATTAAACATTGTGGCACATTTCAGAGCAATCGAAATACTTATACACAAGTTATTATCCTAAAACTAGAAAAATGCTTGTTTTGGGCCCCTAATTCCTAAACGGTTGAGACCATCATCCCCAAAATCAATCCCAACCTTCCTTTTGTGGTATTGAACCTTCTTAAAAAATTTCATAGAGATCCATTCACTAAAACTACAGTTATTGTCTGGAAACCAATGTGTCTTCAGACAACGACGCAGACGACGACATCTAAGATCCCAAAAAATTTTTTGCGGTCATATAACAATTTTCAGTCTTAATATTTAATTGTATATCCTTTAACCTGTATATACAAAAATCTACAAAATGATCATGATTGTTGATGTTTTTAAAAAGTGTGTTTTCAGCCTAACACATATCTCTATGTTATTTATCAACCATTGTCAGGTTCAGGTTTAATGTCTGATTGTGCTGCTTGTTCACTGAACACACTTTTCATGCCCAAGTCCATGGCAGATGATACAGTAGATAAATCTGAAGTACCAGTCCCTATGCTGGGCCCTGATCCTGAAGGTAGAGATACTACTACTATTTTCTGAGTTGGTGTTCTAGGTATGACACTTGGAGTCCTTGGTAAAGCCCCTGGGGTTGATGATGAGACAACTTTAACGATAGTTGGTGTGTTTCCTAGTGATGATGGAAGTGACTGTCGTATCTGCGGTGACATGCTGATGGGTTGTCCTGGTGTATGTGTTGCTCGTGGCTGTGATGACATGACAATGAATTTGGGTTGAGATCCTGCGACAGGTGTTCGAGGAAATGGTGATTGATGTGTCATAGTAGGACCTGCTGATCCTGGCTGCTGTAAAATGATTTGTGGTCTGGCCTGAAAATACATGAACCATTATACATGAATTAACGTCTTGCTTTAAAATACATATAAGTTATATCAACACAAAAAAATGAAAAACTAACAAAATGTTATCAATAACCAGCAAAAACACGAAAATTGGTAAAAAAAAAAACTGTCCTTCAAGTAAGGGCAATAACTCCAATTGGAGTCAGTTGATTTTTTTGGTGGAAATAAAATTATTCATCAGTTTTGCCCCATCAGATTTTCTCTATTTTTTAAAATGGTTTTCAAGATATTAGACAACTACTTGAATTTAGCCATGTTCTATTTCAGCTCTGTGGCCATGTTGGTTGTTTTGAGTGATCAAAAAACACAAACTTTTTACCTGATATCCTAAGGATTATTCAGCCAAATTGAGTTTAAATTGGTCTTGTGGTTTCGGAGGATAAGATTTTTTAATTTCTAAAGGTTGATGATGACAATGACAGTTGTCAAGTGACGGCAATAGCAAATGGCAAGGTGAGCTAAAAATAGGAGTTGCAAACTAATAAGCACTGAAGCCATCTACTTTTTGGACCATTTCTTTTATATTTGTCATTTCATCAAATAAGAAACAACAATAACTATACATTTTAGTATACATGCTGAAAAAAGTAAAGGGGCATTAGCTGTCAAATTCATGTTCACCGATTTGACTCCAATTCTCATATTTGATTTATGACACATTAAAACGTATATCCAATTACAAGAAGTCTAAAAAAAACAATTAACAATGCATGGTCTAGATATCAGCATTTCGTGTGTATTTTAGTCTAGACGCCACCTAATTAACCACCTAGATGACCTCCGAAGGCTGCAGACGGTCATATAACCTGATATAAACATAAATATAGAAATAAATATAGATACAAAAAGATAACAACCACGTGCAATTGGATTTTTCTAGGTCTGTTTGATTTGATGCTATAGGTTAAAAAAAAACAAGTTGATTGTCATTTTTACCTGTATAAGAATGATTTTTGTGGATTGAATATTAAAGACAACGAAATGATTCACCCTTTTATCACTTTCAATGTTGACATTCTTTTCCTTTTAATAGCTAAACACACCTAATACATGTGAAACCCATCTCCAGCTAACGGGTTAAATTGAAGTTCACATGAATACAGATTCACATGAGGTCGAATTATTCACTTGCAAGTGAATAATACATCAGTGATGTTTTTGAGCTTATTTTGACAAATTTGGGCCACACTACCTGCTTATAACGAAATATTACTTTAAAATTCCGCTTTTATTAATACTTGAAACAAGAAGACTCGTCTTTTAAATTTTTGTTGAAATCGTAGCTAATGCCTCTTTGAAGTACAAATGTATACAATATTTTACCTGACTGAGGTTGAGTTGAGGTCGTGGAGGCTGAGGTATGCCTACCATGGACCTAGAGTGTTGTGATTGAGGTGATATTTGAGGTGTCCTTCTCTCCCTTTCCACTGACTGGTGTATATGTGGACCAAGATATCCAAACTCTTGTACATACTCCTCAACAGTTACTGATGGTAACATTGTATTTTCAATACTGGTGACAGGTATTTCTGAAACAGAATGTAGATATTACAGTCTATCTTTAAATAAATATCAAATAATACACTAACTGTTCTTTTTAAGTACTGAAATTACATCTTAATAGTTCTTATATCAAACAACATTAATTTTCAATTCAATTTCGTTTAAAATCATTTCCATTAAAATAAATATCCCTTATGTAAATTCAGAAAAAAATTGACGTTTTTACTCAAAAAAGAAAATGGAAGAAGATAATCAAAACTAGCAACATTCTTCTACATGTACCTGAATCACATAAACAAATTGGTTGTCCAATATTTGCTTTACAAATGCATATATTAAAATCTGAATTTACAGTATGCAGACAGTTTATCAAATTGGCACTCTGGAATTGTTAAATTTTCTCTAGAACAACAGAAATATGGAATTACAATGCATTACATCAGAATCAAAAATTCATTTTCAGCAGCTTAGAAAAAGTCAGAAATGTGGTGTTGCTGAGCACTTTCATCTTGTTTGTGCCAAATATGAATACAATTTTATAACAAAGACAACACATACTTATTTTCTTTTTATACTGCAATTCTTTAACTGTTTAAAAGATAATGTTTTAGGTAAAACAAGTGAAACTGCGAGCTACTGCTCACTGATGATACCCCGCCCAAATATTTTGGTAAACAGGAAGTTGTTAAGTGATGAATCTGAAAATGCATCAAACGGTATAGATGACTTATATAAGCCCTGAAACCAAATTTCAGAAATCCTTGTATTGTAGTTCCTGAGAACAATGTGACGAAAATTTTCAACTTGGCTATCATGTGTAAAATTATACAAGTGTTCGTTAAACAGGAAGTTGTTAAGTGATGAATCTGAAAACGCATCGCATGGTATAGATGACTTATATAAACCCTGTAACCAAATTTCAGAAATCCTTGTATTGTAGTTTCTGAGAAAAATGTGACGAAAATTTTCAACTTGGCTATCATGTGTAAAATGATACAAGTGTTCGTTAAACAGGAAGTTGTTGAGTGATGAATCTGAAAACGCATCACACAGTACAGCTGACTTATACAAACCCTGAAACCAAATTTCAGAAATCTTTGTAATGTAGTTCCTGAGAAAGATGCGACGAAAATATTCATGGGACTGATGGATGGATTGACTGATAGATGGACTGACAGATGGACTGACGGATGGATGGACTGACGGATGGATGGACTGACGGATGGATGGATGGACAGACAGAGGTAAAACAGTATACCCCCACTTTTTTAAAGCAGGGGTATAAGTGAATTTTGATCATGAAACAAAAGGCACTAAAATTAAGCAAACCAATACTCCTTCCCACTATCACAAATGAAACTCTATGGAAATATACTGTTATGGTCAGATACAAGGCTTTCACAAATGCACATACAGCCAATATAATTTAATCTAGCAAATAGCACAGTTGGAGTATAAAGAATAATTTAGTTTAATGTAACATGCTTATAATAGCTGCAATTGCCAGAATATTTTTAAAAGCTGCCTTGTGAAAATACAAAAACTTTGAAGAGAAGCAGTTATTATATACTGTTGACACCACAATTATCAATAAAATAATTGCTGGATTTCATAAACCTAAAAATGAATATCTGGATGCTGAGTTTTTTTTATAATTAATGTGTGTGTGTGTTTTGAGTTGATTGATAACACTTCTATCACAAGTGCCAAATAAATTCAAATATGACTTTTGATCAGATATTTTATATAAATTTATGATCCACAATATCTGACATATTTTCTTTTTTTTCAATTACACTATATTTTTCTTATAGTAACATATTATTTTATTTTCTGTTTTTCAGTTGATCTTACTTCTGTCATAATCTATTTAAAACCTTCAAGACACCTTTGTTCAGCAGCCTCCATATAAATACTTACTGACAAAGCTTTCTTTATGTTATCAGCAGCTATTTTATCAGCATTATTAACAACAAGACCTTCCATTGTAGCCTTCATCCTGTCTGATACATACTTCACTCTAGGTACAAGAAATGTTCTTACAACCTACAAAACAGTTATTAAATATCACTACAAGATATGTACAAGTTGTACCTTTATCAGCTAAATAATTAGAGTACTATAATTCAACGCCACAAATATGTCCTTTATTATCTACTCCTATACGAATGTTTAAACAAAGTAAGATAATCGCAAAATAAGTCTTTTCAAAGTTGGCTTAAAAGACTAAAGCGAAAATAACCTGGATTTACAGTATATCCTTCTTGAAACAAAATACAGTGGATTCATTATTATTCATTGATACCAATTTTCGTGGGTTTCATGGGTACAAGTAAACCACAATTCAAATGTTCCACAATTACAAATTTTCATAGGTTTTGTATGCAGACATTTGTAAAACCACGAAAAGAAAATGGAAGAAGATAATCAAAACTAGCAACATTTTCTACATGTACCTGAATCACATAAACAAATTGGTTGTCCAATATTTGCTTTACAAATGCATATATTAAAATCTGAATTTACAGTATGCAGACAGTTTATTAAATTGGCACTCTGGAATTGTTAAATTTTCTCTAGAACAACAGAAATAGACTTCATATGGAATTACAATGCATTACATCAGAATCAAAAATTCATTTTCAGCAGCTTAGAAAAAGTCAGAAAAGTGGTGTTGCTGAGCACTTTCATCTTGTTTGTGCCAAATATGAATACAATTTTATAACAAAGACAACACATACTTATTTTCTTTTTATACTGCAATTCTTTTAACTGTTTAAAAGATAATGTTTTAGGTAAAAACAAGTGAAACTGCGAGCTACTGCTCACTGATGATACCCCCGCCCAAATATTTTGGTAAACAGGAAGTTGTTAAGTGATGAATCTGAAAATGCATCAAACGGTATAGATGACTTATATAAGCCCTGAAACCAAATTTCAGAAATCCTTGTATTGTAGTTCCTGAGAACAATGTGACGAAAATTTTCAACTTGGCTATCATGTGTAAAATTATACAAGTGTTCGTTAAACAGGAAGTTGTTAAGTGATGAATCTGAAAACGCATCGCATGGTATAGATGACTTATATTAACCCTGTAACCAAATTTCAGAAATCCTTGCATTGTAGTTTCTGAGAAAATGTGACGAAAATTTTCAACTTGGCTATCATATGTAAAATGATACAAGTGTTCGTTAAACAGGAAGTTGTTGAGTGATGAATCTGAAAACGCATCACACAGTACAGCTGACTTATACAAACCCTGAAACCAAATTTCAGAAATCTTTGTAATGTAGTTCCTGAGAAAGATGCGATGAAAATATTCATGGGACTGATGGATGGATTGACTGATAGATGGACTGACAGATGGACTGACGGATGGATGGACTGACAGACAGATGAACGGACAGACAGAAGTAAAACAGTATACCCCCACTTTTTTAAAGCAAGGGTATAAGTGAATTTTGATCATGAAACAAAAGGCACTAAAGTTAAACTAACCAATACTCCTTCCCACTATCACAAATGAAACTCTATGGAAATATACTGTTATGGTCAGATACAAGGCTTTCACAAATGCACATACAGCCGATATAATTTAATCTAGCAAATAGCACAGTTGGAGTATAAAGAATAATTTAGTTTAATGTAACATGCTTATAATAACTGCAATTGCAAGAATATTTTTAAAAGCTGCCTTGTGAAAATACAAAAACTTTGAAGAGAAGCAGTTATTAAATACTGTTGACATCACAATTATCAATAAAATAATTGCTGGATTTCATAAACCTAAAAATGAATATCTGGATGTTGAGTTTTTTTTTATAATTAATGTGTGTGTGTGTTTTGAGTTGATTGATAACACTTCTATCACAAGTGCCAAATAAATTCAAATATGACTTTTGATCAGATATTTTATATTAATTTATGATCCACAATATCTGACATATTTTTCTTCAGTTTTTTTTCAATTACACTATATTTTCTTATAGTAACATATTATTTTATTTTCTGTTTTTCAGTTGATCTTACTTCTGTCATAATCTATTTAAAACCTTCAAGACACCTTTGTTCAGCAGCCTCCATATAAATACTTACTGACAAAGCTTTCTTTATGTTATCAGCAGCTATTTTATCAGCATTATTAACAACAAGACCTTCCATTGTAGCCTTCATCCTGTCTGATACATACTTCACTCTAGGTACAAGAAATGTTCTTACAACCTACAAAACAGTTATTAAATATCACTACAAGATATGTACAAGTTGTACCTTTATCAGCTAAATAATTAGAGTACTATAATTCAACGCCACAAATATGTCCTTTTATTATCTACTCCTATACGAATGTTTAAACAAAGTAAGATAATCGCAAAAATAAGTCTTTTCAAAGTTGGCTTAAAAGACTAAGCGAAAATAACCTGGATTTACAGTATATCCTTCTTGAAACAAAATACAGTGGATTCATTATTATTCATTGGATACCAATTTTCGTGGGTTTCATGGGTACAAGTAAACCACGAATTCAAATGTTCCACGAATTACAAATTTTTCATAGGTTTTGTATGCAGACATTTGTAAAACCACGAAATCAAATATCCACAAAAATGCAAGTTTTCTTTCATCAATCCACAAAAATTGATACCCACGAAAATAAATGAATCCACAGTAAAAGATCTCGGTATATTTCAGAACTTTTTAAAAAAGTGTCTGTTTTCTTATTATTTTTAACTTTGAAAGTTTTATCTTGTTGTTTGTTGTAGTGTACAAGTCTTGATTTACTGAGTTGCAGTAGGTAAGGGTAGTGCCTGTGATTGATAAATTTTGGGCCAATGAGGTTGAGGCGTCTCTCCATAATAAACTAAACAAACTTGTTATCTACTGTAGTGAAAGATAATGACCTAAAAATTCTTGACCTACTGAGTCGTAGTCAGATTGATAATAAATTTTTTTTCAAATGCAAGTAGATTTGTATTTGGTATTTATAGAGCCTAATTGGTTATCCATGTATATAGATCAAGTAAAAAAGTTTTCAGTTGAATGGAAGAAATTCCACTTTAAAATTTTCATTTGTATCTAATATCTCTTTCATTTCGTTGCTTATTTACAGCCTTATACAATCTAATGGACCTTTTATTTCTGTTTAAATAAAAATTTAATAATACAAGAATGTGTCCATAGTATACGGATGCTCCACTCACACTATCATTTTCTATGTTCAGTGGACCGTGAAATTGGGGTCAAAACTCTTATTTTGCATTAAAATTAGAAAGATCATGTCATAGGAAACATGTGTACTAAGTTTCAAGTTGATTGGACTTCAACTTCATCAAAAACTAATTTGACCAAAAACTTTAACCTGAAGCGGGACAGACGGACGGACGGACGATTAGACGCACAGACCGAAAAACATAATGCCCCTAAGTGGGGCATAAAAATAAAATACTGACCTCTGCACCAAGCTCTCCAAGGCCAGCAACTGCACCATATTGTGAAGCTAAGGCAGCTTTCTCACTCTGTATGGCAGCACTAAATGTTTTGGTAATCCTAGACTGGATATTGTTGATATTAGTGCTGAAATTCCTGAAAATAATTTGTTTAATATGGTTCAATTAAAAATCTTTGTCAATGTCTTGTGACTAACAATAAGATAACTACCCATCTAACGCTAGAAGAAGAAAAAAACATTTAAAAAAGATTATTTCTGCTTTCTTTCCTCAAAACCATATAATTCATTTTGTATATTATAAAGTTTCTCTTATTAACTTTTTGTCCAGAGTAATGTATTCATCATCCCTTATGCAACATTATTCTACTATATTCAATATATATGTAGTGTTCCCAAAGAGAGAATGTAAGACAATAATTATTGCAATAAATATGGGTAAATACTTGCAATTCTGAGGGTTCAATACTCACTTGCACATCTGTGCCATAAGTCTAGCAGCAAAATCTCTTAATGCCCAGTGGTTATCTGCTTCAGGTCTCATACACAACTGTTTACTCACTATACAAGTACATACAGCTGGTACAAATTCATGCAACTGAAATACCAAATACACATTTAATTTTGAACATTATTTATGTGCCTGTTCAAAGTCAGGAGCCTGTAATTCAGTGGTTGTCATTAATACATATCTATCATATTTGTTTTTCATAGATTGTATTGTTATAAATTAGGCTGTTAGTTTTCTTGTCAGAATTGTTCCACATTTTTCATGTCGGACCTTTAATAGCTGATTATGTTGTATGGGTTTTGCTAGTTGTTAAAGGCCGTACAGAGATCTTAAATTGCTTTCATCTAAAGAGTCAAGCATAATAATTCAGGTATTTCTCATCACATTTTGTAATGATACTTTACTTTCTTTTCAAAAGAACTGGCTTTTTCCATCAGGTCAAAATTATATTAAAACTTGTATTAGCTTACTAAAACTTACATATTTTTCCAGGTATAAAGTCTGATTATCCATCAAGGATTTAACCATCCTCATCAAGTAGATCAACAAAGCCAAATTATTCTGTACAACATTTGTCTTCACCTGAAATATCCATCAAGTTTGTTTACATAAAACAAATGAAATTAACTATTTTATTTCAAAAATAATTTCTTTTCCACTTTTGTGAAGTTGTGACTCATTAAGAAAATAATCTTAAGATGTTCAAGGTCATTCAAAAAAGTCTCTGTTTGGAGATGGTTGTCCCACCTTAATGTTAGTTACACCACTTTATCAATAGTTACACTGCCTTAATGTTAATATGAATCCTTAAATGATTCTGGAGTTCAGGTAAGCCATTTACATGTGACTATAACAAATAATAACTTTTTCTTGCAGTATGGAAATGCTCAAATCTATGGATACTTTATTTCCTGTTTTTGCTTAAATTTGCATACTAGCCAATAGAAAGCTTTTGCTTTGTTAAACACTTTAAGTAGTGGTTCACCTTTACCTATGAAATCAACGAAAATTGGTACCCCACTATATTTCATATTCTATAATTGTTCAACTGATGGTTGTTTAATGTGTATTGGTCAAAAGTAAGACCTTCAATGCAGTTGAGACAGTTGATATTGTTTCTGTCTGAATGTATATGGAGTCTACAACTTAACACTTTTAGACTGTAATCATACACTGCTGCAGGTATATTAAGGGTTAATTTACATTGTGTGAGTGTCATGAGGAATAAATCAACAATTTTAAAGATGACATATAGTTTAGCTAATACAAACCCCTTCAGATATAAAAGTACTAAATCTTGGCAGCATCTGATGTAATCCAGGATCTGATGATAAACTCTGTAAAGCTTCCTATATATAACAAAAAATTTATTTTTCAAAAAAATAATCAACATTTTTACAGTTTTCTAAGGTGTTTTATTAACACATTTGTGTAAACAATTTTCAGTTTGGAAATAGCCTCTGCATTGGAAAAATTAAAAAATGTTTTCAAATAATTTGTTTACTACATGACTGTATACTTATATAAGATAATAATTACCTGACCTTAAATAGGAATACAAATAAACAAAAATATGAAAAATTTATAAATTTTGGTAAAATATTTTTTTGCAATGCACAAGTTTAACCAAAACTTATGGAATGAAAATGTTCAAAAATTAGCGGTTTCAATTTCATGACAACAGTTTTGGTTATTTCTAAAAAATCATTTAAAAATGCTAAAAGGACATTTGGGATACACTATTTAATTCCCCCTTGTACTTTATTTTATTAAGAATTCAGATGGTTAATATCAAGAATAGTGTAACAAAGTTATTTTAGATAAAAAAAAAAATAAGATCTTACAGATCTCCTTCCTTCATCAGCACCAACACAGGCCTCTGTTATCTCCTTGTAATACAGCTGTTGTTCCTGAAGAGAAAAAAGATTTTTAAATTAACCTGTATATTTAAGTTTAAATGGATTATTCATAACAAATGTTAAAAAATAAATAATAAATGGGGAATGTGTCCATGGGACACAGATGATGCCCCCACTTGCATATCTAATAAAGTTATAAAGGGATATAACTGAAGAACGGTAAAAGTGACGCTACCCTTATTTGTACTTGATCTGAGTTTTGTGGTAATAAGTATTGTGTATAAGTTTCATAACATTTGGTTGAGGCAAACTAAAGTTAGAGAACGGAAACGAAAAATTCAGCAATTTTTATGTTTATAAAGGGGCATAACTCAAGAACAGTAAAAGTGACACCACCCAATTTAAAAATTGATCTGTATTCTGTGGTAATGAGCATTGTGTATAAGTTTCATAACATTTGGTTGTGGCAAACTACAGTAAGAGAACAGGATCGAAAAAATTCAGCAATTTTTATGTTTATAAAGGGGCATAACTCAAGAACGGTAAAAGTTACGCCACCCAATTTCAAACTTGATCTGTATTATGTGGTAATAAGCATTGTGTATAAGTTTCATAACATTTGGTTGAGGCAAACTAAAGTAAGAGAACGGAAACGAAAAATTCAGCAATTTTTATGTTTATAAAGGGCATAACTCAAGAACAGTAAAGTGACACCACCCAATTTAAAAATTGATCTGTATTCTGTGGTAATAAGCATTGTGTACAAGTTTCATAACATTTGGTTGTGGCAAACTAAAGTTAGAGAACAGAAACGAAAAAATTCAGCAATTTTTATGTTTATAAAGGGGCATAACTCAAGAACGGTAAAAGTTACGCCACCCAATTTCAAACTTGATCTGTATTATGTGGTAATAAGCATTGTGTATAAGTTTCATAACATTTGGTTGAGGCAAACTAAAGTAAGAGAACGGAAACGAAAAATTCAGCAATTTTTATGTTTATAAAGGGGCATAACTCAAGAACGGTATAAGTGACGCCACCCATTTTCAAACTTGATCTGTGTTTTGTGGTAATAAGCATTGTGTATAAGTTTCATAACATTTGGTTGAGACAAACTAAAGTTAGAGAACGGAAACCAGCTTTGGGACGTACGTACGGATGTACAGACGGACAAGGGTAAAACTTAATGCCCCCTCCGCTGCGGCGGGGGCATAAAATAACTTTCTTAATGTAGCAACTAAAACAAACAAATTTAAACAAATATAACAAACAAAAGAAAGAAAGTCTAAACTGTAGCTCATGTAAAAACTTTTACGGCTTTAAATGTTATAAGGAGCTGGTAAAATCAATTTATAAATAACCCCTTTATTTAATTATTAATGAATGAATGGTTTTATTTGCCATGGGTTACTTTTCTCACTGCCCATGGGTAATCTGGACATAAGATGTTATCCAAATATGAATAATTTTTAATCAAAGTTTCTAATCAAAGAGAACTTATGACCTTAATTTAAGCAATTGTAAGAATCTGTTTCTTCTGTAAAACACTCAACTCAAGGCATCTGATGAATGAATTACATACTATGAACAGCCAATTATTCAATTTGACATAAAACAATGCTTTTAGAAACCCTGCGGTTGCCTAACAATAGTAATACATGCAGCAACTCAAAGAAGTTATTTATACTTGTCTGACTACATACAAACTACAAAATACAAACCACAGATAATTCATGGGTAGATAACTCCTTGACTTTAACCAAATCAACAGCTTTATGTCGATGCCGAGACTTCTCTGGAGCAACAGGCTTCTGTACTTTGTTGTCAATAGCTGTCTTTACAGTTGTATCTAGTATCTCTTTCTTTTGTTGGTCCTTGCTGGCTTGAGGAGGATTTTCTGGTATTGTAGGCTGAACACCCTCAATACATAACCAATGAGCTAAAATAGAACAAAATACTTCTAATAATTTTTTGCTTGGTAAGTGTTTTTTTTTGAGAAAATAAATTCAAACCATTTTACTTTTCCTGTACTTAATAAGTAGATATAAGAAGATGTGGTATGAGTGCCAATGAGACAACTCTCCATCCAAGTCACAATTTGTAAAAGTAAACCATTATAGGTCAAAGTACGGCCTTCAGCACGGAGCCTTGGCTCACACTGAACAGCAAGCTATAAAGGGCCCCAAAAATGACTAGTGTAAAACCATTCAAACAGGAAAACAATGGTCTAATCCATATAAAAAATGAGAAACAACAAACACTTATGAACCACATCAACAAACGACAACCACTGAACATAGTTAATTAATAACATGGATTATTGCTGCCAGTAAAATTTCCCTCTCATGATTATCTGCTAAATGAATCGTATAGAAAATTTAAAAGAATTATTGAAAACATTTTGATAATAATTCTTGATTCCCAAATTCCTATCTTCAGTTACACTGTCTTTTAAATTTTGAGAGCAAAATATAGAAAGCAAATTGTCACTCTTTGTTGTGCTTCATCATGCAAACTATCTTTTGAATTTAATTTCATCTTTCTCATATAAGAAGTTATTTTCAATGCTACTGTGGATTAATTTGTTTTTTAAGGATTCTTATTTTCATGGATTGAGAAAAAAATACCAAAGTCTGCATATGTTGAATATTTAAATTTGTGGTTCCCCTTTACACACAAAAACAGGTACCCAAAAATAATATTGAATATACATTATGTGAAAATGTTTCACCTTTCAAAGCTACATCAAGAGGAACTTTAGGCAGTGTAGTGTTGATGATATCTTGTAACTCCAATTCTTTCTCCTCAGTAAAATGTAATTCTCTTCCACCTCCACTAGCAAAACGGAATGGTACAAATTCTTTACTGTGAAATCCATAAAGAGGCTGTAAAATATTGCAAATTTGATGATTTTATATCATTTACAAGATGAAAAGCTTCTTGCAATGTTTCTAAAAGTTGTTCTATTTAATCATAAAAACATGATAAATACATCTAATTACATTTAATTAATTTCGAAAATTTTCATAGATATTTAATAATTTTTATTCATTTACTCTCTTTTAGTGCACATGTTATACAAGTATAACAACAGACACAAAACTTCATTATTTACATTATCATGGTAAACCTTTCTCATTACTAATAAAAAATGAAATAGAAAAGTTCAAATTATTTCCTTTTCTTTTAATAAGACAAATATAAATAGTCTCTATCTGGTTGAAATCCTGAGATTTTACAACTTTTGCTACCTACTCTTTTATCTTTAAGGCATATGCTCTCATCAAAAATACATGTTGCATTGATCCATCTACATGTATATGAACTAAATTGCAAGTAATATGAACCCCCAGTCTCTTTGCTCTGCAGCATATACTTTATACTATATTCATCTATATAAAAATAATGAGCTGTGGTATGATTGCCAATGAAACAACTATCCACCAAAGTTCAAAGGAAGTGGATGTAAGCAATTATAGGCAACCATACGGCCTTCAACAATGAGAAAAACCCATACTGTATAGTCGGCTATAAAAGGCCCCGACATGAAAAATATGAAACAATTCAATTGAGAAAACTAACGGCCTAACTAATGACTAAACAATTTACGAAAAACAAATATGACAGACATGAACCAACGCCAATCAATGAACTACAGGCTCCTGACTTGGGACAGGCACATAAAGAATGTGGCGGGGTTAAACATGTTTGTGAGCGTTCAACCCTCCCCTAACCTGGGACAGTGGTGTAACAGCACAACATAAGAACAAACTATAAAAATCATTTGAAAAAGGCTTAACTCATCAGATCGATACAGAGCAGAAAAACATCCAACAAAACACAGACCAGATGTGGCAGGGTATTTATCTATCCTCATCCCTAACAACAAAAAAGACACAAGTACAGATCTGAGAGTACTAGCAGTTACTGACAGCTAATTCAAAGCCAATAACAACTAATAAAAATAATCATGTATCTAAGACTAAAAGATCAATAAGTACACATCCAACATCCAATGGATTTAGTGTAAAGACGTCATTAACAGTCAGAGAAAAACATGACCTTGTGCAATGCCAAGATACAGGTATCGACAGATTGTAATTAAGTACCGTCTACTTTTAAGTACATATATTACCTCCACATTCTTTAACCTCAATGCCTGATCAAAATCAGAGGTTGACAGCTTCTGTCCTTTCCTATGGCCAGAAAATTTTATTGCTTCCTACAATGTACAGGTAAATATGAAAAAGGTGAACATGTATAAACATGATAGATGAACATAATGTACCGGTATATATTTAACCTTTTTCTTTATAAGCATGTTAAACTGAGTTTTACTGTGCGTATTGCTATGTGTTTCTTTATTCTACATTGGCTAGAGGTATAGGGGGAGTGTTGAGATCTCACAAAACATGTTTAACCCCGCCGCATTTTTGTGCCTGTCCCAAGTCAGGAGCCTCTGGCCTTTGTTAGTCTTGTATGTTTTTTAACTTTAGTTCATTTATATGTTTTGGAGTTTAGTGTGACGTCCATTTCACTGAACTAGTACACATTTTTATTTAGGGGCCAGCTGAGGACCACCTCCGGGTGCAGGATTTTTTCGCTGTGTTGAAGACCCATTGGTGGCCTTCGGCTGTTGTCTGCTCTTTGATCGGGTTGTTGTCTCTTTGACATATTCCCCATTTCCATTCTCAATTTTATTAAGTTTATATATGTGTGTTTGATCATTTTGTTTTGAATGTTTTGACAAGTTTCTAATTTTTAGTGGAAAACATAAAACTTTGTTCATGTTTAAGTGCAAGTACCAAGTTTAAAATCTGAAAACAGTATCTAATTTGTTTCACTTGATTGTTTATGATATATGTTACCATTTGTTTCATGTTATCTTAATCATGTTAACCTTTTCAGTTCTGATTCAACCTTCGACTTTTAAAAATATATATTATTCTTTTAATTCGACCTGTTGATACTATTTTAATACTTTTTGTTATTTTATATTAATATGGATCTTGTCTGTATACCAGCTTTGATTATTTGGAATATCTACTAATTTTCACTTCTTCATACTACATTTGTATGAACATCAAGATTATTCTCCTTTAATCTGTACAGGGAAGTTTTATTGTTGATATTTACCCTTATGTATCTAGTGTTAAATTAGGTATTTATATGACAGACCTTTCTTGGTATTCCTAATTATTGGAAGATTTTATATAGACAGAAAAGTATACCTAAACGACAAAGTTATTTTTCATTTACCTGTATATATTATGAAAACTGTTTTTTCAAAAGTGATTATTTTGTAAGGGTTATATATTTCGCAGTGGTGTATTGCCATCGCTTTATTTGGACTTGTTTGTTTGCTTTTGGCCTTGAATGTTTGTCCCTAATATTTTATTAACTATGTATTTACTTTCAGGTATCACAGATCGAATTTATTCGTTCATAGTGTGTTAATTTACGTTTTGATTGAGTTAAGCCTTCCAATTGATGTTTTATCGTGTGTTTTCTATGTTGTGATGTTATACTATTGTTTCAGAATAAGGGAGAAGGTTTGGTACCATTAAAACGTTTAATCCTGCTGCAAATGTTTGCACCTGTCCTAAGTCAGGAATCTGATGTACAGTAGTTGTCGTTTGTTTATGTAATTTATACGTGTTTCTCGTTCTCGCTTTTTATATAGACTAGACCGTTGGTTTTACCGTTTGAATGGTTTTACACTAGTACTTTTGGGGCCCTTTATAGCTTGTTGTTCGGTGTGAGCCAAGGCTCCGTGTTGAAGGCCGTACATTGACCTATAATGGTTTACTTTTATAAATTGTTATTTGGATGGAGAGTTGTCTCATTGGCACTCACACCACATCTTCCTATATCTATTATTTTAAATTGTGCTCAATATAAAAACACTTCCTATAAATTAATTTTTGGCTTCTTCAAAACCAATATTTACCAGGATATCAGGTCATCAAAGTGCTTATAATTTAATTTTTTAAAATACCTTTCCACCATATATGAAGATTACTGAAAACAATAATGTACAGATGCAAAATGATTGAGATGAATCCTTCCTTATTATTATTTTTATTATTTTACACTATTTGTTCATGTATTTTACTTAAAAGCATATATGTGTGTGTGTTTTAAAAATTTACATGTACATTTTATCTGTTTTCATCACTTATTCCTTCTTACTACTCTTGGTTAAGTTTTCCAACCATTTCTAAAATTTTAAAATGTCCTCAGGTCCAGATTGTATTTTGTTTGTAGTGGATCATAAAGTCATTCATTTATGCAGGTTATGACAGAACATAAATTTATTCAATGGAAGAATTTCTAGGTTTATGTAACTTAAGCATGTTATGCATTTAAGTGCATTCACAACATGTACATATCCTTTCTTCCCAAATGACCATTAGTTCTGTCTGTAAAGGGCTGTTTTAAAATGATATGAAACAGGAAATGACTGCCCACAACAAATCTGAAAATTGTTTGCAGGCCACAACTCATCAAATGCCATATCAAGTTATTCTTAATACAGAAGCTGAGTAATATGTAATGAAAGTTGAAGACAGCAAAATGGACAGATAAGGTTATTACAGTATACATTGTTTTTGTACCTTCCACTCTAAATCTGTGAGTGGGGGTATAATATACTGTTAAATAACTTACATACCTGTACTAATTGTTTAACTCTGTATGTACAGTCAGCTGCTAGATACTGTGCTGCATCATCTGGCAATCCCACAATTCCAACTTGCTCAGAAATGACCTTGACGGACTCAGATGTAAGATGGCTGCTGATTTTGTGATCCTTGTGTTCTTTTTCCGCCATAATTAGTTACATTTTCATGTCTTTTGGCAATATTTATCCTAAAATTTAACATTCAATTCATTTAGACAAATACATATTGATATATCATATATATGCAAACTTCATGCTACAAAGTATATTACATTTAAAGAAACATGTGACTATTGGAATGATACCGATGTCCTCATTCCAAGAAATAAGATATGAACTAGAAGAAGATTGCTATGCTGTAGCAAAATATCCCCCCACTGTAAAAATGAAGAAATTAAATTGTTTGGTATGATAGTCAAAACATGGTAAAATACCCATAACTCCTTAAAATTGATCCAAGTCTAAGTGACAGTACAATATGGTCAACTACACATGATGGCAAGCAATCCTACCAAGAATGCAATCTTTCTGTAACACAGATTCAGAGGATTTGGGTTCACAAGGTGTCATTATTACAATACTACAAAAAAAAATGGTCAAAGTCTCATTACACCTGTAAACATAATAAGATTAAAATGACAGTATGATAATATGTACCAAGACTTTTCCATAACATGGAATTGAAGGAGTCATCTCCCTTTTCAGTATTATATCTCTTCATCAATGAAACTGTTGTTGTAATGTTTGTAACTGGGCAAATTTTAGATTGCTATGTTAAATATTTGCTTTAATCATTCAAATTTATAAATGTTTCAAACCAAATCAACTGTATATTAAGTTTTTTTCTAAATCATAGCTAATGCCCCATTAATCTCCTGTCATGTTAAAATGAAAACAAATCACCATTAGAGTGTACACCATCAGATAGTCTTTTAAAATTAATTAGCGGAATTATTGTTTTAAATTCATCCAGAAAGTAACATATATGGACAATGTTTGAGTTCTCATTGATAATTGACACATTTTGAGAGTGGTTGGTAATTTTTATACAACAATTACTTGTTTGACATATTTACGACCTTAAGTCTTAACATAGAACAAGGGAAACAAATTGCTTATTAAGTTTTATTAATTTACAAATTTCTGTTAATCATCGCTCATTACTTTTAATGTACATCAAACCATTATCTTTTATTTAATATGAGGCGTGCATTACATGTGAAAGAGGACAAAGTCTGTTAGCCAGCCATGAAACTTATTTTTATAAAATTAAATTGATTGTTAAATAATTTTTATTCTTATTACTAAAGAATTCAATTTATTTACTTTGTGCAATCATGAATGATAATCATGATATTACACAAAATATATACCATAACCAGAAATATAAAGTGAAAATACCATATGTCATGGTCTTTATAATTGAGGGCTGAATAAGAAAGTAACCAGGTTTACTGAATGCCTTGTATAATTGAGGATAAAAAGGAGTCTGAAAAAAGGAATTGCCCCTATATTCATGATATTGGTCATGCTATTCGACCTATTGCTCATAATACTAAACAGTAGAAAAATCTACAGGAAAAAAAAATCAGTATACAAGTGAATCCAAAATCTTTCAATTTAAGTTTTCTGACTCTTGCATTTGGGCAGAAATTCATTCCAGTTTTACGATTTCCTCAGGATTTTTTTCTAAAATGTACATATATGCATGATATCAGAGGAATACTATTTCCTGCAATTTTCGATCTGATATCATCATAAAGGAGCTTACAATTTCCCACAATTTTGTACAAGTAATAAGAGGCAAGTGATACCTGTGAATGAGGACAATTTTTGTAATCCTCAAGTTTGTTAACATAAAAAAAGAGCCTATGTGCTGATGCAACATATAATTTTATACATTAAGAAATAAAATGCAAATTAATTTTCAGGGAAAACTCACCCGATAAATAATGTAGACGTTTGTTTAAAGATTAAAACACGCTGATTTGGTTTTTTTCTCTGATTTCATGTATAAATGATAAGAATTTTATTTCAATAATGCTTTATCTTAATAAGATAAAAAAGTTATTTAAATATTAACAGTCAAGACAGCAATTATTTGTTGAAATAAAAGATTATGTCAAAAATCAAAAGTCCACCATAATTATTAATTATTGATAATTACAATTTTGCATGTTCCCACTTTGTTAATCTGTATTACCTGTGTAGGAGATTATTGGCACATGATACCATTCAACAACTTACCAATCATTGCCCCTGATATTAATTTTATTACAGTTATCATGAATGAAAATTTTGGTGCCAAAAATATCATAAGCAGTTGTATTTTGGCACAAATACATTGTTATATTAAAAATTGTATATTGCAATATTGGCATAGCCCTGGGTTTGCATTTAAATCAATAGATATTTTACTGAATTTACTCCTGTATACACTCAATCATGCTATAATTTCAGAATTATCTCCCTTTGCAACATTTCAACTAATTTCTGTTTCTTGGTTATCATTTGTAATTTGAAACTTTGCTTTCAAATCTGAAAGTACATTTTTGTATGTCATGTACATCATGTACATGATGTATGTGCTGAATCAAATAAAATTGTATGCAAGATTGTTTTTACTTTTACTGCAATCTCATTAAATTCAGCTATTAGTTTTCACTACAATACTCGATCTCCACCTAATAGAGGGAGCATAGCATATCACAACTTCAGATTTTAATCAAATTGCTTTTAGTTTTACCTGTTTACTGTGAAACAAAATAAATCCCAGAAAAATCATGAAACAAAATTTGTTAACAGAAAATAATCAACCCTGTTTCTTTATAATGCCTTTTAGTTTAAGACTGCACTTTCAAGAAGGCAGAAACTGAAATTTCTGTTCAAAAAGTGTCAAAGGGGAGATAATTTTAAAGTTTAATCAAGCTAAATGTAGCAAAAAACTGTACCTACTGTCCAGGGTTTCACATGCCTATCCCTGACAGTATTAAAAAAGTGTCAGAGTCGCTTCAAATCAATGTAAAATTTAAATTATTTGCATGAAACACAACACCAGAGGAAATAATTTAAAACAGGTAGCTTGAATGTTTTTCGGCTCGAAACAACCGGATGCAGCATTATTGAAGTAGTATGTAAATCAATTCCGGATGAGAAATTTGTTCCGGATTCGTATACACTTTTTTCGCTTTTTGTTAACTATTGTTTTGAGAACAATATAAGGGGAAAATAAAAGGTTTTCACAGTTTAGATATTTAAAAGAGTCAAACTAAAACGACAGATGAATGAGAGTCGTTTAACTAAGATTTACTTTAAAAAATTTTAAATTATGTAATGGCAAGTATTGATGACCCGGCTTCTTCTTTTTCTTCTGGTATAGTTACAACTTCATAACATTTGAGATTACGTTCTGTGTGTATGCGCGGAAGAATATAAATAAGAATTTATCAAAGAAAAGTGTAAAACAATAATAATTTTTAATTTTGCGAATTTACTTGTGGTGTGGCTATATATACATGATCGAGCAGTCTAGTGTTAAAGCTATGTACATTGCTATTTATACAGTTAGATGGTGTTGTAGGGAACAATTGGTGTGTGTGTCAACTGTAACTGTTCTCTGAATGATTCAATTGTTGAAAATGGTATGACAACTTGTGGCAGCATGCAGCATGTTCCACGGAACTATTGTTACGTATGAGCTGGGACTATTATACTAGATATAGGAAGATGTGGTGTGAGTGCCAATGAGACAACTCTCCATCCAAATAACAATTTATAAAAGTAAACCATTATAGGTCAATGTACGGCCTTCAACACGGAGCCTTGGCTCACACCGAACAACAAGCTATAAAGGGCCCCAAAATTACTAGTGTAAAACCATTCAAACGGTAAAACCAACGGTCTAGTCTATATAAAAAACGAGAAACGAGAAACACGTATAAATTACATAAACAAACGACAACTACTGTACATCAGATTCCTGACTTAGGACAGGTGCAAAGATTTGCAGCGGGATTAAACGTTTTAATGGTACCAAACCTTCTCCCTTTTTCTGAAACAATAGTATAACATCACAACATAGAAAAACACACGATAAAATATCAATTGGAAGGCTAAACTCAATCAAGAAACGTAAATTAATACACTATGAACGAATAAATTCGATCTGTGATACCTGAAAGTAAATACATAGTTAATAAAATATTAGGGACAAACATTCAAGGCCAAAAAGCAAACAAACAAGTCCAAATAAAGCCATGGCAAGACACCACCACGAAATACTAACATATATTATGTCCCAGGTATGAGGAACAAATGATCATTTATAACTTTCTTTTGCAGTAGAGATTTGCCGAAATGTTTGGTTGTGTTTTTTTTTTTTATGTTCTAGTGTTTGTTGGAATTAGTGTTAGTGATGGTATTGTAATAAGTCTGTGTACAACTTTGTAAAACATGATGGCGCACTGCAAGTGTTGGCCATTCAAGTTTGTTTAACATAGTTGTTACACTACTGGTATTATGGTAGTTGTTGAATGCATAGCGGACACACGCCTCTGTACCGTTTCAAGCTTGTTTATGTGTTCTGCTGTATGCGGATCACAAGGCTACAGCTATATTTAAGTTTGGGTCTTACAATGGATGCACGTGATTTGATTTCGCTGTTTGAAATTTTTATGTCTCTCTTAAGAAAGCCTAGTGATTTGTTTGCACCACAGACGTCTAGCTCTGTTTGCACTAAATTTAATATTGTCACAGTGGTTGTATAGGCCCAAGGATAGTTTCCTGGGGCACACCTGATGTTCCATCTGTAACTACTGTTTTCATTCTGTTTTTTAAAAAAAAAGCATACATTCATTTTAGAGTGTCTTGTACACCATAGTATTTAAGTCTTTAGAGCAGACGGTGGTAGGGAACTTTATCGCAGGCTTTGAAAAATCCACTATGGTCTTAAGATCTGTGAATAGTTTTGTTGTCATTGCTATGTAGTTCTTGTATGAATTGGATGAGGTGTGACTCGCATGTTGGAGGACATAAAGGCGTTGTTTGTTTGTAGATAGTCCATGATGTTATTTGTCACAATATGTCTCATTATTTTGCCGCAGATACAGGTTAAAGAGATGGGTCTATAATTTTTAGCTTTGTGACGTTCACCCTTTTTAAATGTTGGTGATATATTTGCTTGTTTCCAGTCTTTTGGTGTTTGGCCAGTTTTTAATGATTTGGTGAAAATACTTGTCAAGATTGGTGCTATCTGTGTTATAAGTTCTTTTAAAACTACCACAAGTGTTATCTGGTCCACTGACTTTGTGCGGATTTAAGTTTTGTAGTTATTTATCTACACCTGCTGATCTCAAATTTAATTTCTGTAATTTTACTGTGTGGACTTGGACCTTTATCTAGAATATTACTTGGTGGTTCGTTTGTAAATACTGATTGAAATTGTTGGTTTGAAAGTCAGATTTTAAAAAGTGTCTATTACGAGTATGCCTTCTTTTCAGTTGTGAGATTCCTGAATTATCATTTCTTGTGCTTTTGATGTAAAAGAATAAATTCTTTGGTTTTGTGTTTGAGAGCTGGCGTTGGTCTGGTTCATTGATTGGTGGATCATATATAATTTGTTCAATATAGTTCCAATATGATCTCCTTTGTTCTATTTAAATGAATTGTGGTTTCTATTTTATAGCATTCATTTTTCTTATTTATGAGTTTCCTGAGTTCGTTGTTTACCCACGGAAGTCTGTAGTTGTAAGTAAACATTTAAAAATCAACTTTGAAGACGTTCCATAGTGTATCTGCATTACCTATATAACACTCTGTGCTGATGGTCTTGCATTTTCTTATAAGGTCATTTTTTTATATTATCCCAGTTTCCTTTTTTCTATTTGTGTATTTTTGTAGGTGTTTCCCTAACTCTTTTTAACCAGGTGTCCATTTCTACATAAACGATGTCGTGGTCTGCTTAGTAAATACATGTTGAGGTATTGACTAAGATTAGATCTAGTATTTTATCATTACGTGTTGGTTTGTCTTTGGGTTGATGCAGGTTCTGATTAGAAATGATATCTAGTAAAAGCTAGTGTTGTTTAGCATCTAGTTTGGTTTAAATAAATGCTGGATAACCAATTTATATGTCAAAGACAAATTAAAGTCAATCTATGAACAGATGATTATTTTCTGTACGCCTGCGGTTTTTTTTTAACAACGACACATGCATATAGCGATGAAATGATTTTAGTGTAAATTTAAGTGTATAGTGGTAACGCGTTTAAAATATCTTTACAACATATATTATTACGGAGTTCCGTTGGTCTCATACAGATAGAGAGTTATGGTTTTTAAAGTCAAGCGCGTGAGGTGTAAAGGTTAAAGTGGTAAAGTCTAACGCTGGAAATGCAAAGTTAAGCGTTGAAGATGTAAAGTCAAGCTCTGTAGATGTATCGCATCCGTGCATGTGTCAGATTTTGGAGGCGTTGTTTAATGGACGAAATAGTACATTCATAACGGCAAGTCTCGAAGAAAACAATGGGTGTTCATAGAAAATATTAACATTTTATGCTTATAGTTCTAATTTTTCTAAAGCAATTTTTTTACTAATCAGGTGCCTGAATCGACTAGCTCTTACGCAAAAGTGGTTAAACCTGTTTTCCCTCAGATTTTTGCTAAGGCCAGGAAAACTTTTAAAAAAAAATCTCATGTACATCTGGTTTCTGTTGACTACGCAATTCTCATAATTTGTAATTAAATTTACCACAAGATCAAATATTTGCCTTCAATCATTGCCATGCATTGCATATTCATAGGTAAAATTATGGACTTTTTATTAACCAGATGCTGGAATATTTGCGAAAAGCTCTTTGGCTTAGCTCCTTATCTAACAGGTTTAGGTGATGAAAGTCTTTCGCTACAAGTAATTAATTCCAGTGGCAGATCCAGAACTTTTCATAAAAGGGGGCCCGCTCAGTCATGCTTCAGTGATTCCCTATATAATCAACCAAATTTTTCCCACGAAAGGGGGCTGGATCCGCCTATGAATTCATTGATAGCATAGTCTGACGAGGTTTGATCACTGTGGAATGTAAATAAAAAGATATAACAGAAAAGTGCAAAACAATAATAATTTAGATTTTGCGAATTTACTTGTGATGTAGCTATATACATTATCAAGAAATCAAGTGATTAAAACTATGTACATCATTTTGATATTCATACAGTTAGATGGTGTTGTAGGGAACAGTTGGTGTGTGTGTCAACTGTTCTCTGAAGGATTCAATTGTTGAACATGCTATAACAACTTGTGGTAGCATGTTCCACTGAACTATTGTATAAGGAACAAATGACCATTTATAACTTTCTTTTGCAGTAGAGATTTGCTGAAATGTTTGATTGTGTGTTTTTCTTATTCTAGTGTCTGTTGGAATTAGTGTTAGTGATGGTATTGCAATAAGTCTGTGTAAAACTTTGTAAAACATGATGTCTGATTTTTAGACGGCGCTCAGCAAGTGTTGGCCATTCAAGTTTGTTTAACATAGTTGATACACTACTAGTGTTATGGTAGTTGTTGAATGCATAGCCGTCACACGCCTCTGTACCATTTCAAACTTGTTTATGTGTTCTGCTGTATGTGGATCCCAAGGCTGCAGCTATATTCAAGTTTGGGTCTTAAGATGGATGCACGTGATTTGATTTTGTTCTTTTAAATTTTTATGTCTCTTTTAAGAAAACCTAGTGATTTTTTTGGCACCACAGATGTCTAGCTCTGTTTGCACTAGATGTATTATTGTCATAGAGATCGTTCCATTTTCGGTTCGATTGTAATGTTACACCCAGATATTTTGTCGATGTTACAGGTTCTAAAATATGGTTATGCAGGATGAAATTGTTTTTGAATGGTTTGTTTTTCTGTGTGATGATAACGTGCATTTGTCTGGATAGAAGGCCATGAGCCAATCAGCCTTCCATACGGCAGCAATGTCAAGGTCTGCTTGTAAATTTGTAATGTCTTCTTGGAACTCAATTTCTCGGTATATAATGGTATCGTCAGCAAAGAGTCCTAATTTGCTGCGTCTGAATCATTCTGGAAAGTCTTTTATGTAGATTAAGAAGAGTATAGGCTCAAGGACAGTTTCCTGATGTTCCTGGTACTGTGTTTGATGGAATTCCATCTGTAACTACTGTTTTCTTTCTGTTTGATAAAAAAAAGAGCATAAAAACTATTCATTTTAGAGTGTCTTGTATGCCATAGTATTTAAGTCTGTAGAGCAATCGGCGGTAGGGAACTTTATCGAAGGCTTTGAAAAATCCATTATGATCTTTAAAAGATCTCTAAATAGTTTTGTTGTTATTGCTATGTAGTTCTTGTATGAATTGGATGAGTTGTGACTCGCATGTTGGAGGACATAAAGGAGTTGTTTGTTTCTAGATAGTCCATGATGTTATTTGTCACAATGTGTCTCATTATTTTGCAGCAGATACAGGTTAAAGAGATGGGTCTATATGACGTTCACCCTTCTTAAATACTGGTGCTATATTTGCGTCTTTCCAGTCTTTTGGTGTTTGGCCAGTTTCTAATGATTTGGTGAAAATGCTTGTCAAGATTGGTGCTATCTGTGTTCTTAGTTCTTCTAAAACTACCACTAGTGTTATCTGGTCCACTGACTTTGCGCGGATTTAAGTTTTGTAGTAATTTATCTACACCTGCTGATCTCAAATTCAATTTCTGTAATTTTACTGTGTGGACTTTGACCTTTATCTAGAATACTACTTGGTGGTTCGTTTGTAAACACTGACTGAAATTGTTGGTTTAAAAGTCAGCTTTTTCAAAAGTGTCTGTTACGAGTATGCCTTCTTTTCAGTTGTGAGATTCCTGAATTATCATTTCTAGTGCTTTTGATGTACTAGAATAAATTCTTTGGTTTTATGTTTGAGAACTGGCGTTGGTCTGGTTCATTGATTGGTAGATTATATATAATTTGTTCAATATAGTTCCAATATGATCTATATAATGTTTTTAGGCTATATCTTTAAAAATGCTTTAGATCTCCTTTGTTCTTTTTGTACTGCTTGTTTTAGTTTCTTGTATTTCAATGAATTGCGGTTTCTATTTTATAGCATTTATTTTTCCTATTTATGAGTTTCCTGAGTTCGTTGTTTACCCATGGAAGTCTGTGTTTGTAAGTTAACATTTAAAAATCAACTTTGAAGATGTTCCATAGTGTATCTGCATTACCTATATCAACACTCTGTGCTGATGGTGTTGCATTTTTTATAAGGTCATTTTTTTATATTACTCCAGTTTGCTTTTTATATTTGTGTATTTTTGTAGATGTTTCCCTAACTCTTTTTAACCAGGTGTCTACTTCTACATAAACGATGTCGTGGTCTGCATAGCCAAATGTGGAAGTGAGTGTGTTTGTAAATACATGTTGAGGTATTGACTAAGATGAGATCTAGTATTTTATCATTACGTGTTGGTTTGTCTTTGGGTTGATGCAGGTTGTGATTAGAAATGATATCTAGTAAAAGCTAGTGTTGTTTAGCATCTAGTTTGGTTTAAATAAATGCTGGATTTGACCAATTTATATGTCAAAGATAAATTAAAGTCGAGCTATGAACAGATGATTATTTTCTGTAAGCCTGCTTGTTTTTTAACAACTACACATGCATATAGCGATGAAATGATTTTAGTGTAAATTTAAGTGTATAGTGGTAACGCGTTTAAAATATCTTTACAACATATATAATTACGGAGTTCCGTTGGTCTCATACAGATAGAGAGTTATGGTTTTTAAAGTCAAGCGCGTGAGGTGTAAAGGTTAAAGTGGTAAAGTCTTACACTGGAAATGCAAAGTAAAGCGTTGAAGATGTAACGTCAAGCTCTGTAGATGTACCGCATCCGTGCATGTGTTAGCTTTTGGAGGCGTTGTTTAATGGACGAAATAGTTCATTCATAAAGGCAAGTCTCGAAGAAAACAATGGGTGTTCATAGAAAATATTAACATTTTATGCTTATAGTTCTAATTTTTCTAAAGCAATTTTTTTACTAATCAGGTGCCTGAATCGACTAGCTCTTACGCAAAAGTGGTTAAACCTGTTTTCCCTCAGATTTTTGCTAAGGCCAGGAAAACGTTTTAAAAAAATCTCATGTACATCTGGTTTCTGTTGACTACGCAATTGTCATAATTTGTAATTAAATTTACCACAAGATCAAATATTTGCCTTCAATCATTGCCATGTATTGCATATTCATAGGTAAAATTATCGACTTTTTATTAACCAGATGCTGGAATATTTGCGAAAATCTCTTTGGCTTAGCTCCTTATCTAACAGGTTTAGGTGATAAAAGTCTTTCGCTACAAGTAATTAATTCCAGTGGCAGATCCAGAACTTTTCATAAAGGGGGGGGGCTCCAGTCATGCTTCAGTGATTCCCTATATAATCAACCAAATTTTTCCCACGAAAGGGGGGGGGGGGGGGGGCTGGATCGCCTATGAATTCATTGATAGCATAGTCTGACGAGGTTTGATCACTGTGACTGCTTTGCGTGAAGCGGAAAATATTACAAGCATATTCAGATCAATAACATACTAATGTTTATATACCACACTTTGTACTAGACCGACGAACAGAGTCCGATATTTGTAACCTGCTAGCTCACAAGGCAAATAGTCCGTAAAATGAGATGGCTTCACACCCGGATATATAACTCCGAGCCGATAAGTCTTTGGTCATAATCCTTAATGTCGCGTACATTTACAAATTTACATGGAAATAAACTCATCATAGATACCAGGATTGAAATTTTGTACGCCAGACGCGCGTTTCGTCTACATAAGACTCATCAGTGACGCCCAAACCAAAAAAAGTTTAAAAGGTCAAATAAAGTACGAAGTTGAAGAGCATTGAGGACCAAAAATTCCTAAAAGTTTTGCCATCTAAGGTACTATTCCTGGGGTAGAAAATCTGGTTGTCGTTGGTTGTTGTCTGTCATATTTGAATTTTCATTAATTGTTTTAGCTCAGGTTATTGGTTTTCACCTTTGAATGGTTACACATTTCATCATACATAGGACTTTTACAGCTTACTTTATGGTATGGGCTTTGCTCATTGTTGAAGGCCCTACGATGACCCATAACAGCTTACATCTACGCCCATTTGTTTATGGTGGATTGTTGTCTCATTTGCAATCATATAATATCTACTTACTTTAATATCTTATTATGAAAGAGGTAAAAACGTGGAAGCTTAAAATTTTTTCACCATTATGTTATGTTACTCAGTGCTTAACTTTCTTTCATTCGGATGTCAGAACTAATATTGCTTGCACAATGAAATTGGAAACTCTTTCAATTCTCTCAAATTTCTTTTCATTAACATTTTGTTGAACTTCAGGATACAAAAACAAACATTCGTGTTTTCCTTATAATTTACTGTTAGGTTTAACGTCCAGTGTCAAATTGCATGCAAATTCCAGAACGAGAACATGCTTATATGTGATATAAATATATACCATGCTTTGTACTAGAACCACAAGATGGTCCAAGATGAGTCGCGGATTTATTTTTAACATCCTAGTTTACTGGATCCACAGGAAGACATGTCACCCTACCTGGACAACTTATTCCGACTCCGTCTGTTCCCTTACTCCTAATGTCGCTTGCCGGGCGGGGAAGCAGCCATTTACTAATTTTCAAGTCTTTGGTTTGATCAGGCCGGGGTCGAACCCACGACCTCCCGCACTCGAGACTTAAGCACTGCCACGAGAAAACCGAGGCGCTATCCTTTTCAGACGTTTGCAAATTTGTCAGTTGTAATAGTAAACTTCTTTTTCCAGCGTTTTGCATATAATTTGGACAAGCACGGCGCGTAATATAAAACCACAAAAACGAATGGATTGTTTGCCTTTATAGACCGAAACATTAAGTTAATACTTTGCAATGATTAATATAAAAAAGTTGTTATATTTTACCTACTGTACTCGGAAACGACGAATGTTAAACGAAACATAAAACGAATTTTATTGTATAAAATATATCTAGATTAATGAAAAAAGACGTACGCGTATTGCTTATTGATTTGAAGGTTAATGTAACTTCATTGGTCGAGGATGGGGTAGGGCATGAACATTTAATTGAGTAAAATCACAAGCTGAAAATGTGTTTATCATAAAAAAAAAAAGTTTTGATATTTGAATCTCTGATTAGTTTTTACTATATGTTAGTAGAGGAACACCGATACTGGACGAATAACACCATTTGGAACTAGAAAAAAACCCAACCCATCGCCATTACTGTGGTCGGCGTCGGAGATAGGTGTATAGGTTTGTTGAGTAATTTTATGAGAACTCAATTGCAATCCCTCACCATAGTATAATTATAAAAGCAATTAAGAATGTCTATCAATATGGGTATTTGTGACGATACGATTAATATGTTACACACATGACATGTTAATATATAGATCTCTGGCCTTCCCAGCTATTGGTTAAAGTAGCGTGGTGAAAGTAAATGCAGACATTAGCAATGATGTTTTGAAACCAGTATGTTGTTTTTTTTTATCCACATAGCATCGGTTAAAACAAAAGACAAACACTATAATTTAAAGCTACCAAATGTTTTACACATATGACTTCCAATTTGGCCAATTCTTGAAATACGTGTTACCTGCATGCATCACTGAAACTTTAGGTAATTTTAACAAGCATAATGAATATAAAAGGACCAAAATCATTTTTTACCATCTCTTATAAGCATGCTACTTCGATTATACACATCACCAAATGAGACTAATCACCAAATTTGTACTAACCATGAGAAACATGACGGCTGTCATTAGTGGAGCAGGATCTGCTACCGTTTTGGAACAGCTGGGATCACCCCAATTTTTATCGGGGTTCGCGTTGTGCACTCTTTAGTTTTCTATAAATATCTTTATAACTTTTTTTTTTGTCTTATTGTCGTCTTTCGCTTGTCTCCGACTTTTGAATGTCCCCTTGGTATCATCAGCCTTTTTTGTTGATCGAATTGACCAAAATGTTAGGTCAGAAAAATTACCGTTAAATAGAGAAAATATGTATGTTTTTAATTATTTTATTCTTTTATCTTTTAATAAAACCGATCAAAATTTTTGAAATCAAATTAAATCAAATCAGATATCTTTTTAATGTTAAAAAGTCGAGAGTTCATTTTCCAATACCGTGATCTGTAATTGAAACATGATGACGTTGTAGATATGAAAAGGTAAAAGTCTTCGACAAGAAAGTATGGCCTCCATCCAGCGAAACGGTAAACGGTACGTTGTTAGAATTTACCCCATTAATGGTTTGGGACTGATTTGGAGATGTGCAAATGATTCTGTTGTTGTATACATATCTTCCTTTTGTTGTGATATTACCAAAGCGACAAATTATTATTTGGCAAATTGCAACTTGAAAATTCCTCCCAAAAACCTGGATGTTGGTTCCCCCTGTCACTTTACCTTCTTGTGGAAAAATTCTGAAAACTTGTGGCACAGTGTTTTGAAAGGTTTCCGAACAAGCACTTCCTTTTGTGCTGATGATAAATTCTTTATACAATTTATTCCATTTTTGTATCGCTATGATTTTCTCTGAACTTGAAAGTGAACTGTACTGTAGCGAATTAAGTGCTAGATGTCGAAGATCGGCCAGAGTAAGTCCCCAACTCATGAAAGCCTCATACCAATCGACGGTAAATTCATTATAGCCAAAAGTACCGGGATCGTCTGAACCTAATATAACAGGTATTCCATACCTAAGATAAGTGATAGCTGGATGGTGTCGCTGATCTGCAACATATCCCAACATTTTGTTGCTAATTGGATTGACCTCTACTGCAATATGTTTCTTTTAAGAACTTCCATGAGATATGGATGTTTTACGTATCCTATTCCATGACCAACTCTTTTTGCACCTAGAATGATTGCGTCGTATAGATTGTCCATTGTTGGAACAGGATCATCATCGCGAAGAGATGTCATAAGATCGTCTGGCCAGTTTGTTTCTCCTACGTGAAAAAAGTATGGTAACGTTAAGTTCTGAACTGATATTTTGGAAAAGTCTTCAAGGAAAAACAAAAGGGAATAACCCCTATCTTCCTCAGACACGAGATCAAACCCAGACACTAAGTTTGGATATTTTTGATGCAACCTCAAGGCCTTCTGCACGTCTTGTCCAACATAATTTATTATCCCGCCACGATATGAGTTAATTATTCTTTTGTAACCGATAAAGTTGGGATGGCTTCCTTTAAATTGTTGAACAACTTCCTCGACCATTTGCAATTCTAGCTCTCCGTCATTATTGTCAATGAAGTGTTTTCCGTTTCTTGATGCATATTTTTTATCTCGATCCAGCACATAAAGCTTATTGTAGGCTGACGACTTTGCTTCAAGATATTGCACGTTTTCATCGATTGCTGCTTGAAGCATGGCATCTACGTATAGTTTGGTAAAATTTGCATTATTGATAATATGTGAACCTATTACGCTGAACAATGGACCAATTTCTTTCCATCGAAGTCCACTGTCTGTAGGATCATTTATTGCTTTATCGTCGATTATTCCCAGAAAAGTTGAATGCTGAACCAGAATGTCTTTTGTGTACGTAGAGTTATCTTTAACTTTAACCCATCCTGTCGGTGGATTCAAGAAAAAGTCCATATTCCATTGTTTGGGTGGATCTGTCTTTACGTACAGGTTGTCGTACAAAGGGCTTGCAAAGATCAAATCAAGTATCTTCGACTTGCTTACAACATGATCTGTAAATATTCAATTTTGTTTAAAAGTTAGTCTGCACATATTAGTAGAAAATGAAAGGATATGGAGTAAATGTACATGGGACAAAATCGCACACAATACATAGTAAACATAGAAAATTATCAATGAACAGGGCTTTTCATCTTGACAGTTGATGTAGGGTCTTCAACAATGAACAAATCATTCATACCCTACAACAAGGTCAAGACGGCCCCTAGCGTCGACTTAAGCGGTTCTATTGATAAAATAAAGTAATTTTGAAAGACATCGATCGCCGCTAAAATATGCCTTGAAGTCGGGAGCGGTCAATGAATTACATAATTTATAATTACGGGCGAAGTTTTGAACATATATTTGTCATACATTGCCCGACAAAAGACCAATAATTTCGAAACAACAAATGATAGACAATACATATAAAACTAAACAACAAATGATAGACAGCACGGGGCACATCGAAATATATGTAAGAAAACCTAGCAGTTTAAAATAGTACGAAAGGGCAATATACAAAACAGATGACCAGACCAATATTTTGAAGAAATTTAACCAAACATGAAATTTTGACGGTTTATTAATATGAGAAATTCTCACATGAACAAGCACACCATAACTGTAAATATTATAAGAGCATACACCTCAAGCACGGGAAACGTTCTACTGCCACCACACAGCACTAGAGACAAACTTTAGAATCAATAGAAAATGAAAGGATATGGAGTAGTTTTCATATCGGTAGACTTGTACGCGGTCGTTATTTGACAAGTTTGACAATACTTGTATACTAAAACAAGTATACTTTTAAAGAGTACATGTTATATCTCCTCAAATATGTGCAGTTCTGAATATCATAAGTCATATATTAGATATCAGTTGTTACCCTACCTCCTATACATTTCTAGGAATATGATTGGTTAAAAGCAACCGCGTGGAGACCGTGTTTATTTCATATGGGGTTAGTAAATTTGACTGGGATGGAGAGTTGTCTCATTGGCACTCATACCACATCTTCTTATATCTATATATATAATTTCTTGTTAGAGGTCTAAACACAGCACAAACAACATATATATAGATGGATGTTGTATGTGCTGTATGTAGACCCTCTAACAAGAAATTTGTTTTGCGGAATCATATATATTTCAAATCATCTCCAAACATAGTATGTTTCTAACACATTATGAACTTCATGACATATATCTCGGTGTGTGTATATCTTATGTTCAATATTCAGTTGTGTTTGTTTATTACTAACCTATCACTTCTTATAAAGAAAAATAACTACAATTTCTGAATAAATGTAACAAACAAAAAAGAAGATATAACTTACTATGATGCAAATGCATGTTTCCCCTTTGGGGAATTTTTTAAGAAGCTTGTAAATCTTTGATTGTTTGATGTCAGCAATATGAAGTTTTACAGGTCTAGCAGGCGGAAAGTCATCACGGGTTCTGCTAAATTCTTCCCATTTTAAGTACTCAAGATAGCTATATACGATTTGTTCATTCTATGGGAAAATATAGATATTTATGAGTGTGCACACTATTTTAAGTACTATTAAAACTAAAACAGGTTTATCGTGAACAAGTTGTGTGAACTTGACGTGGATTAATCAATTTGTAATTGTCAAAGCGGGAACCAACTCTCTTTTGTTTGTCTTTCACTGCAATTAAATTGATATATTATGTATGTTTTTCATTGATATTAACATATGATTGGTCCAGATGCTTTTATATGAATAAAACATGTTTCATTTCTGTTCTTCAGGAACAGAATGTAAAGGGTGAATTGACATTATTTAGAGGAGATTAACTCCAATTAGATGTTTAACAAAAAGTACAAATAATTCGATCAAAGTAAATACAGACTGGCAAAACCAATAGCTGCATTACACAAAACGTTTTCCTTGATTAAAAAACCCGGAATATACGGTTTAACCATGTATTTGATTTTCTCTCGTGATAAGCGTGACAAGACTAGCATATTATTATCTTTTGTACAAAAACGTGATATTTGGCGTCAATATATGACGATGTGTCTAGTACCATGACCAACATACTACAGAGATGAGCTCAGGATGAAAACTTTTCTGGCAATGATGCTTATCATGTCCAGAACATCATAAACTTATGTCATTATGGTAGTCGATATATTACCATCAGACATACGTCTTGTACTTGACTTCTGCTTCCCGACGATAAGATTCATACTGCAGGAGCGTGTGTTGACTTTGCAGGATGTGTGAATAAACAACCACGTTCGGTTGGAAGTGGGACGTACAATTCGATACCCAAATTTGGAAAGTGCCACGCTCTCGGTACCTCGGAACTCTTGTCATCAATCTATCTTTTTTTTCAATTTTCGTAATGGCTATGTCAATTATTTAATAAAGATCGAAAAACACAAATCTATTTGACATTAAGATGAAATTGATGGTACTGACGTTGTTTATCATCTTGATTACGAGTTATAGTGTTCTTTTATTTGTCTTTGTATATTTTTAACCTTTACTGTTTAGTCCATTTTGGAAATATCATTTTGTCGTGGCTCAGTATTTATACATCCCATATCCAGAAATCAACACCACTTTGCTTATTTGAATATTATACTAAAGAAATCGGATACGGGTCACGGAAATTATATTGAAATGATAGGGAATTTTGAAAAAAAATGTCTGTTTTAACTTTAATTTAAGTGATAGACAGGTTGCGGGGACAGAAAATAAATATACACAACAATATACACCATTTAAACGAAACATAATGACTGTCGTTGCAAAAATCAAGGTTCCTGAGCTATTTTAAAAATCGAAGCGAGAGGCTTTTAACATTGCAGTATAAAATGGCTGAAACGTCCAATTTGCAAACTTCGTGTTCAAAATTGGCTCACAAGGTCATTACAAAAAACAGGTTGCAGGGATGAAATTTGAAACGTGAATTTCCAAAGAATAAGCAAGTCCAAACCTTGTATGTGTAGTTGTTGAACTATAGGTTCCCACGTAAAGTTAAAATGCCCCTATTTCAAGAAGAATAAACTCACGAAAACACGAAAAATTCACTAAATTCGCGTTCATTGTTTTGATTTTGACCGCCTGACAACTTTACAGAGTGATTATAAACAAGGACTCTGTGACGGGCAACTTATAATATCCGTGTTTTAAAGATTTTAATGATATCAAGCCAGTCCAGTTCAAACTATTATCACGTGGTACAATTCTCATTTACATATTATGCATATTTTAAAATTAGCAAAAGTACTACTAATTTCTGGCTATGCCGCCATTGGTAATTTTTTATTCTTGTCTATCATTTTGCTTATGTACTTTGTCTATAGGCCATTTTGTTATTCTTTGTTTTATAGTGATTAAGATTATAACACAATGTTGACTGCTGTACCCCAATTTTGACATTTTACCTATTATGTCTGTCTGTTTTCATCATACATTGTTGTCAATATAATGGAATCATATGCGACTGTCATACAAGTGAGAGGTTTAGCTAGCTATAGACCCAGGTTTAATTTACCAATTTCTACATAAGGAAATCCCTATACCAAGTCAGGAGTATATCAGTTGTTTTCATTTCATATAATGTGTTTGAGCTTTTGATTTTGCCATTTGATAAAGGACTTTTCGTTTTGAATTTTCCGTGGCGTTTCGGAAATTTTGTTATTTTACTTTTTTTTTTTTGGGTATATATTACTAAATGTGATAATATCACTATTTATTCATTAAACCTCTCTTGAACTTTCCGCTGTTATCATTCTTACAATGTATATGTGTTCTTAGAAATACTACCAACCTCGTCATATACTTTTCGATATCCTGCAAAAGTATGCTCTTCGTCCTGCAACGCTTGTCGCTGTAGTGAGTAGTTATACTCGAACGAACCAAAGGAATCATTATATGCAAGCGTGGAGCTTATCATATATGCCAGAATGAATGACAATTTTTTATTTAGCATTATAAAGTGCTTGCTTCTAAGTCCGATATTTTGGAAATCTTCCTTTGCTGAAAAGGTGTTCATTTTCTAGCTATAATGGCGATATTTTTATAGATGAGACTATCTCATATATTTAAAGACAATAATACGCTTGATTCCAATCGTTATCTTTCCGTCAAAGTGTTTGTTTTTAGGTGACGTTATTTGACGTCATTTGTGCGTTTGTTGGGCATTTCTAAGTCAGTACGTTGAGCTAAGGCAGCAACCATTTGATTTTCTGGGGGCTATGGATTTTTCCGGACAAACTTTTTTGCCTTCGGCGAAAAACAATCTATTTTTGGCGACAAGTCGAAAACAATTTTTCTTTCAATTTAAGCATTACATATAGTGGCAGCTGAGGTGAAACAAACAAATTTTTTCTCAGGGTCGAAAACAAATTATTTTTCTCCAAAACTGAAACAAACTTTTTTCCAAAAATCCATAGCCCTCCCAGAAAATCAAATGGTTGCTGCTAAGGGATGAATATTCTAATGGGGATAACTGCCTTATAACTGCTTCGATAACGGTTTTAAATGTTGAAATTAATATATTTCATTATGCAGGGTTGGATTATGTACATAAGAATAAAGACCGGTGTTTGAAAATGTCAAGCTTTCACAATTACTTTATCAATTCAAAGATACAGGGATCAACTTAGCCCGTAAATCGTTTAAATGGCGTGAAAAATCAGCATATAGTAAAAGAGTATTTCTGGAAATGGAAATGATATGGATCAAACGTATTATACGACCCTTTTGTTACCTTCAACCTCTTTTAACCGATGTTCAAATATAGTAAATCTATTTAGAATGTACGATTCAAGATAAAAGCAAATTCTGGTTGCATCTCATGAATTGCAAACGGTGCAAGACCGAGTTCGTCGACTGGGTAAGCATCTCCTGATGGAAATATGTTGAAATAGCCATATTTTGACCTAAAATGGACTTTTATGCATATTTTAGGGCAAAATTAAATATAAGCCAATCAAATATCCCCAAAATATTTTACCCACATTTAGCTTTTAGTACCAAATTTCTCGTGGAAAATATTCGTTTAGACAATGCCTTGAATCATATCTAAATATTACTGACGTGATGTCAACTTGAATTTAAGAAATTTTATTAGATTTGCATTAAATGCAACGAAATCTGATGTCTTACAGACATATTATGTCTGGTGAACATATAATGGATGCTACTTGAAAGATTAATAATACTTCAAGAATTCAAGGGTAAAAATGACATAATTATATCTTCTCCTTGTTATAAATATTTTAAAATACGATGATACGTACGTCAATGAAACATCAACAAAATAACATGATAATAACAAAAAGATAAAACAAACTTAGCAGTCTAATTTATCTACCGAATATCAAGTGCTTCCTGTATGAAGTTGTGATTGATTCAACAGAGACTACCAATGATCTGCCATCATCAATAGTAAAATACATAATTGACGAGATACATTAATAAACAGTAATTTTAATTAGTTTTCTTACCCTTGGAAGGCACATCAACATATGTCCTGGTGAAACTATTTTTATTGGTAGGCTAACTTCCTAAAATCATATTAATTAGAGGAACAACAAAAGGTACAGAAAATAAAACAGAAATAGAAAATTACACATTCATGCTAATTTGACCATCTCCCAACTAGCCGGCGATTCGGCACTGGTATGATTTAAATGTTTTTGTTGATTTAGCAGTTTACAAAATTATGAAATTGTGCAACAAATTACGTTGCAACGTCCTGAGGCAAGTTGTTATCAATTCTATTTATGCACTTCCGTTCAGTATGCTCTGAAACGTTTTTATTTACCTTTAAGGTAAATTAACTGTATACCGCCATCTTGGATTGTACAATAGTAGTACACAATCGGTCTAGTTCTTTCCTTATATCTACAAATACGTTTTGGTCACGACTATACCTGATGAAGGTGCTGTGAGCACATAAATGATAGTATTTGCTTTTACTACCACTGGGTTGATAGCGCTGCTGGTTGACAATCCGTCCTTATGGGTACCATCCGCCAAGTAGGTAGTTCTTAGGTACTGACGTGACAATAGTAATACACAAAAGGAATAACAGGAGTTTCAACACATATTTGACAGTGCTACGTACCACAACAACCACACTCATCCGATTCCTCCATGAAAATTGACGTACAAATAAAGACGAACAATAACGAACAACACATGGTTCTGAGTACATGATGTGGTACTTACACACAATGTGGTGATGTTAAACTAGTGTTTCGTTTTTCGTATTTTGCCATGTCGTTTTCAGTTTCTTCGACTTATTAGTTTTGAATGTACCTTTGGTGTCTTCGGACTTTTTAACGTGCAATCAAAATTCCCGATCTTCAGGATATCTAGACAATAATTTGTAAAATCGAAACATAATAAAAAATCCACAAAGCTTATGTATTAATAAAATTTAATGATCTAATAGTTAAATTGATTTATTGCATTGAAAATACATTTATTTGTTTATTGTGTTTTAAATTTACAGTCAGTCCATTATAAACGGTTTGCCATTTAAATCCTAACATAACCATATATCTTATCATACGAAAGAATATAATTTGGAGCGACTCGTGGACTTTTGTCATATACAAACACTTGTTCCAGCTCAATTTTCTATCCACGATATATAAGATTGTACAACCCGCCCTCCCTCCCTTTAATAAACAAAATTGCTGCTGTTTTTTGAGTTCATTTCAGATTGCACGGTGAACAGATCCAAATGTATTGAATGTTCCAATTAGATTGTCATCTATCATAAAAAATGACAGACGTTTCAACATTTATCGGCAGATGCAAGGAAAACCGAAAATTCAAGGAATTTTCCGTAATTAGTGAAGAAAAATATGTCTATCGTTATGGCATTCCGTTCAATATGGAAAGTGCGTTGGATGTCATCATCAACATGATTCAATTGGCAGTGATTTATTCAAATATTGTTCATTGAGCTGTTATGGATCTGCCCAGCAGCTAGAAATTGTTTTGCATTTACTGTTGGTTTTCCTTCAGTGATCAATTGTCATCAAGTTTTAACTTGTTGGCCAGTTTGTTGATGTTGGTTGTTTTTGGTTTATATTGTTGAATATTGTTGAATATTGTTGAATAAATGCCATGACAAATAAGCAGCCAAATTTCAAATTTCAATTGTTTGTTGTTTGTATCCTTGCGAAGGAATAAAACAAAACAGATCTGTAGTAGTATATTCATTGCACACATTGAATATGCAATAATAGGTCGAACTTGGACAGGGAATCAAAGAGAGCATTTAAATTGGAAAATGGGGTATAAATGTGGATGCTAGTTATGGTAGTCACAGCTTTTGGCTGAATACTGTCGCTTCAGAAAACTATCCATGATAAACAACAGTTTGCGTGAAGTCTCATCATAGAATTTCTTTGAAATCGGCAGTATCTTATTCAAGAAACTTGTGTTGTGAAATCTCGTGCACCGAAATCATATCATTTGTATTTACAAATACTAAATTATACAATATCAAAGAATGATCACAGTTACTGCATGAAAGCTTGCTCAAAAGCTTAGACATCATGCCATCTGACTCTCACTGTACTGTATGTATGATTTCGCAGCAACATATACAGTAGAGTGTTTAGAAAACAAGAGCGGGTTAAGGTTATTCCCTTAAAATTAGCTTCTGTCTGCAATGTTCACCATATTAGACGTTTATAACGAAATCTTTTTCACACAAACAGACAATCATTTTATCATTTAAAAGTTAAGTTCACAAAGAAGTGATTACGACATTAACAATTTAAAAATTATTTGCCTATTTTTTCTTTATTGCAAAAACAAACTTCCTACCTTTGATTAGCAAATTTGAACAAGAACAAATTGTTACATAATTTTGTTATCTAGCTACCTTGATGTTTATATGTATTATCTGTTCAATATCATCTTTTTATCAGCTTCAGTAAATAAAAAAAAAAATCAATAATAACAATGTGCATTTGTATTTCTCACATGCAGTCTTTGTCGTAGGAGTTACACGTCTCTGGCAACTGGGAACTGCAACACCCTATAATTGTTATGCCAATAGGTATCCAGTATATGGATACTATCAAATCAATATGCAGGTACTTCGATGAATGTTATAGATGTTTCAACCCTAATCCACAGCGAACAAATTTTTTAGATATAATCGAATTTCTAAAATTTTGGCAGCATAATTTGTATGCAGCATTTCCTTAAATCATAATAATTAACCTCCCATTTCTGACCATTGTTTATCAATCGCTATATAATAAATACACAAACAAAATTTGTGAATTTACAGTTTTCGTAACGCCTCTTTTGCATGTTTCAAAATTGTGACCGTCTTTCAGAATGCGAATTGTTTTTGTATACAACAAAGTTCGGATTATCTTATTTGAACTTTTGTTGGATTGTTGGTTGTTTTCATGTCAATTACAACAAGCTTCACCAGAATATCATTTGAATAGAACATGTACAATTGTCTTTGCTTGGTCTTCCAAATGCTCCACGAAACCACTTTCCAAATGAATAACTTCTATCTAAACAGCAATCAAAACCTTGCTTATATTATGAGTTACCATGAAACTACCTAGTCTAGTAGAGGTGTGAATCAAATGCGGATACTAAAACATTAAAATGATCTGTTGAGTTACAATCAAAGTCCTCATGCAAAAGTATAAAAACCAATCGACTTTACACTATTATTCCTCATGACAAACTTAAAGACAGATTAAAAGAATAAATCAATTTTATTTCGTAAAACAGAAGTCAACGCAGATACAAATAGCTTGTTTGAGGAAGGTACCCATCATACTTTGTAAAAATAAGACTCTGATCCGAGCAAAGAGTTTACTGAAACTGACAGCATCAAAATACTGTTATTTTGTTATTGAAAAAAAAAACCAAATCGAATATTTATTACGTTTAGAGGATGCAATTGTCAACGGATCGGCATTCCTATTTGATTCAACTGTGCCGCTCTGCTTACCAACCTGTTTCCTTATTCTTATAAAGCAGACTTTATAAAAGCTTCCAAAAATTTCAAAGACGCATGCGCTATTCTATAACATCACTTTCCGCTATATAAATGACATCCTTTCACTAAATAATTTAAATTTAATGACTAAGTTGACTGCATTTATCAATGAACTTGAAATAAAGGATACCACTGATACAGTTAAGTCTGTCTTATATCTAGACTTACATCTAGAAATTGACAATAAGGGTCGGTTGAGAACTTAACTGTTCGACAAAGGAGACGATTTCAATTTTCTCATTGTAAACTTTCTGTGTAGCAACATTCCAGCAGCGTCTGCATATTGAGTATAAATCTTTAAGTGGATACGACATTCCAAATCTTGCGTTTTCTATAATGATTTCCTTGAGAGATGGTTACTGCTTACAGGGAAACTATTGCACCAAGAGTTCCAAGTGTTTAAGTTGAAGTCATGCGACTTATCACCGGATTTCAACATGCATGAATAGCAATACGAGTGCAATATTTGGGACAGGAAATGCTTATTATTGCAAAGAACCTGGGTTCATTTCGTTTTTGGTTGGGTTCGTTATTTTTATTGTACTTGTTTTTATTTTTGGCCATGGTTTTGTCTGCTTGTATTGGACTTATGATGTTCGAATTTCAAAAGAAACATTCATTCCAATAACTGAACCGTGATATGTAGGTTCCACCATCTTTCAGAAGTAGACTATGCTTACTTGAAATCTTGAATATTTCATTCGACGCATGGAATTTATGACGTGTTTTCATTTGTTTTAGCAAAGTTTTATGATCATACCATTCATATGAATGCAATGTAAAAAGCTCTGAAAGCTTAATTTGAGTATTTATCACAAAAGGTGTAAACTATGAAATTTTATCTTTGAATTGAGGCTTAAATATACTGTTCGGGGCAACACATGACCCAAACAACATATGTGTTACCTCTTTAGGACATATGACCGACTTATTTTACTTCCAGATAGTAACCAACCGTAAATTGGCTGTCTTGAATATGGTTCCGAGAATTTGGAGCTTTGTAGAATATTTGAAAACAAAGTGCAATTACACAAGCTTGTTTAACAATTGAATTACACTATGTTATGATTTTTCAATGACCAGAAATGTGAGCTGTATTTGATATGTCTATTATGTTCAAACGGAACACCTTGCGTGTTAAGTTAATAACAGACAAAATAAATATTTTCAGATAAACAAACGATTGGAAATTGTGCAAACAAAGCGTAGAACTCTAGCAAACAATTATGTGTTTATTTCAGAATTGAATGCTTCTTTTATAATTTTATTGCCGTGTAAAAGCGTTGACCGAAGCACATTTTGAATGAATTGCGGTAGCGCTTCATATTAAAAATGAACACACGATCAACGCTGTTACAACCCTTTAAAATGATAAAAGAACCATTGAATTCTTATAATAACATGTTATGCTGCAACCATGGAATTAAGAGTTTTGATGATATATCAAGCTTTTTGGTTTTTTTTCAATGCATTATTTTCACATTGTCATGGATAACATGTGTAGTCATAGCTGTTGTATTATATACGGTTATAAGATATGATAGTGGAGTGCCTCACGATTGTTTTCAGCCATCAAAATAACGGATTCTATTGAAACATATATGTAGTTTAATCAATATTCATTACATGATCAATAAACATTCAATGTTATTTGTTGATAGCGTAAACTAAGTTCAGTTTGTCGGATGACCAATCGGGCAATATGAGTCGCTATGTCGTTGTTTGTTCCTTTTTCTAGACAGTTACCTGCATTTTAGTAATCAAGGATACTTTAAATAGCTATGTATGCATTCAGCTGAGTACTTCGTCATCATTTGCATTTTAATTATCAAGAATACTTTAAATGGCTATGTATGCATTCAGCTGAGTACTTCGACATCAGTTGCATTTTAGCTATCAAGAATACTTTATATTGCTATGTATGCATACAGCTGAGTAATTAGACATCAGTTATTAAGACGGGATAGCTAGTTGTTGAAAAAAGCACGGGCATTATACTTGATTTATTTTAATAATTTCAGTCTGGATGAATGTACAAGTATATAGATTATTCTCATGATTCTAATGACCATCATAAATTTTTATTATTTAAGAAAGGGCTACTCTGAATACGTTTTACGATTCATTTATTAAGTAACTTAGTTTTTTCAAGATAATAAGTGACCTACAATGTATTATCATATTAAGTTTAAAGTCAAGATAAAATTTTAGATACTTATAAACCTTCAAGGTTTCATTTTATCAAGCAAATTTTGTAACGAGGCGAACTTTGTAATCGGTTATTAAATAGTCTTTGGTGAAGCAGAACAATCGTTAAATGACATTTTGGTTATAGTTGGCGATAAATCAATTCGTACGCATTTTCAATACAAAAGTAAAGGAATGAAAGAGATGTTTTGATTAAATCTGCATTTAATGAGATAAAAATCATGTCTTTAGGAGAACATTTTAAATGTGTGCATATGAAATATCGGGAAAAGTATTTAAAAACACGAAAATACTTGAGTCAGATTTGAAAATATGTTTGAGAGCGCTAACCTCTTCCCAAACTTGGGACAGTGGTGTATTAGTACAACAATAGAAAATGTAAACATGCATAACCATAAAGAAGAATGGTGAAAGGGTAATGCTTGTCATTGCTGTTTAATGTTACGGTAAATGACAAATAGCTTGTTGATGAAAAAAAGACGGCTCCAAAATACCATATAATAGTTTCGACCATCTTCTTTGGGGCCAAGTCCTGTCTTTCTTTATGATTGTTATCAAACAGTGATAAAAAAAAACACAGCAATAATTTTACAGATATTTCATTCTGTTTGTTAACATACAGTATTTAACAACGAAGCTGCAAATATGCCCACTTTTAACTAAAATCAAATAAAGTGTATATTACAGCCAACAGGACATTATTACGGGACCATTACAGATAAAACCAGTTATTGTTAAACGACACAATATTCATAATGTCTAACAGTTTTGAGGGCCCACTTTATTAGAAGACATAATCATCGATCGGAAAAAATTATAATCGGAAATATCTCTCGTGTTTATTTCTCACTAAACTCGTTCATGTCCAATATTACATTCAATAAACTGGTTTGTAAGTGAAAATAAAGTCTGAGTTGTAGTTTTATTGGTATGAAAAGTGCTTTATAAGCCTGATATAAAGTGTTTGAAAAGTTCATAATGACCAGGGTTATCCACAATGCCCTGTTGGCTGTGATTGGGACTGTTTTGATTTTAGTTGGTGTAGAAAATATGTCCTCTGTTTAGTTGGCTTATACATGTATTTAACAATGGGTGTTTTCATAATGACCCTGTAATATGTCCTTGGTCAGTAATAATTACCGCATATGCTGTTATGTCCATCGACGCAGGCTCGCGCCATTACAGGCACCCTCACGCCATTAGTACAGGCCTTAAATATATAACAAGGCCATTACAAAACATAGATTAATTAATACTATAATAATGTTTTCAAATATTATGCGATATTCATGTAACATAATTATAGTAAAATTTTATATATTATCCTTTCAACCAACAGAAGTCACTCACAAGCTCTACAAACACTAGATACAAGATATTCTACTATGCCAATCACGGCGCCCATTGCTGATCAGATAAACATTATACTAATAAAATATATTTTAAGCATAACAATCATAACAAAGGAAACGATTCTTAATTATCTATTACGATGGCAAGAAAACTAATTTAATAAAATTTGGATAATCAACGAAACCCGACAATATTATAAATTTACCAAGATGATATAAATATAAAAAGCATTTGTATAGTATAATAGCGAAAACATAATGACATAAAGTTGGAAAAGTAGTTTACAAACGGCTAACATAACTACAGATTATCTTTTGAAGCTTCCTGATCTTCTGGTAGTAATACACGGGAACCTTTACTGAAATAGCTATTCCAGGAAGTAATCATTTTAACAGTGAGTTCAATAGTGTTGTTGAATATTATAATGTAGAGAATAAAACGATAATAATATAATGTAATGTTATACACTTACAATTGTGAATGACACAATGTAACTTAAAAATGAACTCATGAATTACTATTCAGTATATTATTTATCAAAATAATATAATTTTCTTTTTGAGGTATTAATTTTAATTCTTATCTTTTAACACTATAACACTATACAATGAGATATTCACTTTATTTAACAGTTTTTCCAAAGCCATGTTTCCAGTGAGAGCAAAATATGGCGGAAACAACAGTCATAAGAACCAGCAAAGCAAGAGAACTCATTCCTATGATGATATATAACTTCTTATTGTTCGTCTTGACTGGAGTATGGTCAGATGTGTCTGCAAGAAACAAATAAAGAGTATCGTGAATATCACAGTTTCGTAGTGAGTATCGCAGTAAATAAACATTTCCATCCAAGTTTTGAATTGTTAAGGTTAATTAAAATTATAAAGTATAAAATTATCAGCATGACACATTTCCCCAATGTTTTACTTTTCAGCTTTTGGGCCCTTGCCACATAAACTGTCTATATAAATATATAGTAGGTTGTTGTGTGTGTGTAAAGACGGTAAAAGGGGGGGTAGGAGAGATAATGGAAATTACTCATATAATTGATTGTTTATCCACGTATAATATCAAATACTAGTAGGTGAACGTGAATGGGCATTTCTTGTAAATTTATAGTCGACTATACGGTATGGGTTTACCTTATTGTTGAAGTCACTACGTTTGCCTATAATTGCTTACATCCACTTCATTTGAACTCAAGTGGATATTTGTCTCATTGGCCATTAGCAACATCTCCTTATTTTATATCAATCATCGGGGATATTATCAGCACAGTGGTCAGTACTTCAGTTCTGACATGATTTATAAGAAACGTTTCTGAAACTGTCTGTTTAAAATTTAGAAATTACAAAGGAACTAAGGTTTCCAGTCCCTCAGGCAAAGTTGACTGTAGATGGAATTGGCTTTTTTAGGTCCTTTTGGTCAAATATCTCTTCAACTGTTTTGGTTCTTATACACCATTGGCTTTCAGATATTCTGCTTTGGAGAAGAAGAAGAAGAAGAAGAAGAAAAAGCCTATGCTGAGATGATTGTAAGAGGTGTTTGCATGTTATTATAATTGTACATATAGTTACTGTTTGAAACATATTTAAATTACCTTTCACAAAAGGGTTTGCAGTTACATTAAAAGTTATGACATCACAATTCGCATCTGAACATCCTTGAGACGAAATGACTTTAAAGGACACGTCTTTCGTGTCACCAAACAAATCACCAGTTTGAACCTTTGTTTGGAAGTCAGCAACAGTGGCATTTAAATCAGATTTTGAGACATTTTCTGCATCTAAATCATATGTTTTCCGATCTGCCAGAAAAATATTTATAAGCAATTTCTTAGATGCGACACTGGTAGAGTTATCATCATAAGAGAACCAAACAATCCCTTTCTTGTCCCAGTTAAGATGTTTAGCTATATGATCGACTATATCACTGGACAGTCTTATAGACTTTTCAGGAACAGAACGGCGTCTTCTGATCACTTCGAATCCTTCGTGTTCAACTGTCATTTGTATATTTCTAATATCACCATCGAAAGTGTAACTTTTGAAAAATGCACATTGTTTCATAGTCTTCCAAAATCCATTTATAGTTTCAAGTGCGGAATCGAGGGACATTAGAAGGCTTGACTTTACAGTCCAAAACACATGGAAAAAGTCCACAGGACCGAGATTACAAAGAGAAATTCCAGGTTTCTTGTCGTCGGGATGAACATAGCATGGAACATGAGAATCAAAAGCAAGTTCTTTGATTTCTTTGCACGATAAGGATCGCCAAGGACGTAAAATTGGCACCAGTTTTACTTGAAGGCACTTACGCACTGCATTTACCCATGTCTTTCCACTAGTTGTAAATTTTCTATAATGTTCTTTATAAAGGTTGCAAAATTTTGTTGCAAAAGCCATTCCATAATCATCTTTTGATTCACTGCACTTATATTTTCTCTCTAAGCAGTTCTGGTACCATGTGCAATCTGTTCCTGAAGGACTGTAGCATTGAGCGGGAAGAGTGAGGTTTGATACTGTATGTGCTTCACCCTTAGAACATGAACAATCATCAGACACTGGACCATTATCTTTGTTATGGACTTCAGCCATGCACTGGGAGTAGCAATATGTGTCAAATATGTTCTCGCATACCCAATTGCCACTGGTTTTGTCCTGATATAATTATCGGTCAAACAAGTACCCCATTGCCACATATTATTATATCGTGATATTTGGATACATTCTGTAATTCCGGATGGTCCTTTATAGAATTACAATCTCCAGAAACACAAGAAAACAATACAAGGAAACTAAATATGCATATGCAGGAAATGAAAAGCAATCTCTCCATTGTATACAGATCAATGAAAATGTTATGCGTTAAAATTTACACATTTACCTGGTTAAGTAGATAAGAAAGTCAAAAGATAACCTAGTGTATTTATCAACGTAGTGATCTTTTATTACATTTTGAATCTTTTCATTTTTCAGTTAAAGTGTTTTAAATCATAGCTGCTTGTGATCACCAGCTATCATCATTGGAATAACAATTTTAATTTCTATTTGCAAAATGTTGTCACATTTCGTATTATTGAAATCTAAGGTAAAAATCACTGTAAAATATCGATCTAGAAGAAAACCCCAGTATTTTGTCATTAAAATCCAACAAACATTACGTATAGCGTTCTTAAAGTTATACGAAATACTCGTTTCTAGCATACGTAATTATACAGGGTTTGATAGTCCTTTGATGTAAAATACTTCGAATATAATGACACTCAATTCATTAAACGGCTGTTTGTTCAGAGAACACAGTCTTCCCGTGGTAAGAATAGTTTTTTTCTTAAAAGCATATACCTTCGTGAGCTCAAACATATATGATAACACGGCACTTTTGTTAACAGGAAGTAGGAAGTGCCTTGTTTGATTGCCAATTGTACTATGTGATAATGCTTATCCTTCTGAAAAATAAAGGTTGCTAGATACTTTCATACACTGGAATAAAATTCCCGAAACCGGAAATGCACATTTTGTTGGAAAATGAATCACATTATTCGTGATGCTCTTCTGAATCCCTAAATATATATGGATGTAAAACACTTTGGTCAACCAGAAGTGGCTTTGGAAAATCGAAAATGCCACCAATTTTAGTTGAACATAACACACTTTGACAGCATATGTCAACTTTAATCCCATAGTATATGATTGCTAGGTTTTTTTCGAAGAAAACCAAATTTGACAGATGTGACCTTGACTTTTGAATACCGATAAATTAAAGGTCTGTATAATACGAAAATGATGTCTGTACATGTGTTTGACGGACAATGTTTTAATCAAAAGTTTAAAAGAATTATATGGTTGTAAAGACAACATTGATGGTATATGTATTTAATCTAGCCCCTCATTCCTTTGTAACTCAATAAATGTGCGTCTACCTTTACACACAAAAATTGTAATTCATTACATCCGCACAAAACTATAAACACTCCAAGTCCACTCTGTGTTTTGTTAGATATATTTCTGCTTTGTATCTATCTGACGAGTTAAGCCCTTTTCAACTGATTTTTATAGTTTGTTCTTATGTTGTACTGTTACCCCACTGTCCAGGTTAGGGAGGTTAGCGCGCCTTCAAACTGGTATAACCCCGCCACATTCTGTATGTGCCTGTCCCAAGTCAGGAGCCTGTAATTCAGTGGATGTCATTTTTACTGTATATCATATTAGTTTTCGTTCATTATTTTGTGCTTAAACCAGGCCGTAAGTTTTCACGTTGCATTATTTTACATTGTCATTTCGGAGCCTTTTATAGCTGACTATGCGGTATGGGTTTTACTCATTGTCGAAGGCCGTACGGTGACCTATAGTTGTTAATTTCTGTGTCATTTGGTCTCTTGTGGAATGCTGCCTCATTGGCAATCATACCACATCTTCTTATTTTATATATACCAAATAATAATGTAATTTTTATACACATTATGTTTGGAACCCTGTCACAAATGTCCATTTTATAAATACAAACTTGGATATTGCATATCACAAACTTAACAGACCGATCGGCATTAGGAAAGATGAATCAGAGAATTGATCCGTTATAAAATTTACATAGATGTCCTTAAAACAAGAAATATTGCTTGATCTTCCAAATGCTCCTCGAAACCACTTTCCAAATTAGTAATTTCTATTTGATCAGCAATCAAAACCTGGATTTTATTCTGAGTTACCGTGAAACTACCTAATATAGGAGCGGTGTGAATCAGATGTAGATACTAAAAATCAAATGATCAGTTAGATTAATTACAATCAAAGTCTTTCTCCTCATGCAATAGTATTAAAACAATCGACATTTCTCTTTACACTATTTTTACTCATTATAAAGTTTAAGACATATTTGCAGAATTAGTCCAATTTTTTTTCATAAAACAGAAGCCAACATAGACACAAATAGCTTGTTTGAAAGAAACACACATCATACTTCGTCAAAAAAACCCACTCTGATCCGAGCAAAGAGTTTACTGAAACTGACAGCATCAAAATACTGTTATTTTGTTATTGAAAAAAAAAACCAAATCGAATATTTATTACGTTTGGAGGATGTGATTTTCAACGGATCAGCATTCCCATTTAAACCAACTGCGCCGTTTTGCTTTCCGACACGTTTCTTTATTCTAATGAAGCAGACTTTATAAAAGCTTCCAAAAATTGCAAAGACGCTTACGTTATCCTTTAACTTCATTTTCCACTATATAGATGATGTCATTTCACTAAATAATTCAAATACAGTGACTAAGTTGACTGCATTTATATCAATGAACATGAAATAACAGATACCACTGATAAAGTTAAGTCTGCCTCAAATCTTCACTTACATCTAGAAACTGACAAAATCAGGGTCGGTTGAGAACTCAACTCTTCGACAAAGGAGATGATTTCAATGTTCTCGTTGTGAACATTCTGTATAGCAGCATTCTATCAGCGCCTGCTTATGGAGTATAAATCTTTTAGTTGATACGACATTCCAGATCTTGTGTTTTCTATCATGATTTCTTTGAAAGAGGTTACTGCTTACAGGGAAATTATTACATCAAAGGTTCCAAGTGGTAAAGTTGAAGTCATGCCACTTATCACCGGATTTATTCATAAATGACTAGCAATACGAGTACCACATTTGGCATGTTTGGGACAGGAACTGCTTTTCCTTGCAGAGAACATGGGTTCACCCCGGTTTTTTGTTGGGTTCGTTTTGCTCAATAATCAGTTTGTTGTGTTATGTTTTGTTATTGTACTCGCTTTTATTTTTTGCCATGATTTTGTCTGCTTGTATTGGACTTATGATGTTCGAATTTCAAAAGAAACATTCATTCTGATCACTGTACCGTGATATGTAGGTTCCAACATATTTCAGAAATAGACTGTGTTTACTAGAAATCTTGATTTATCAATTAGCATTTATATGTATGTGATATGAAAAGCAATGAAAGCTTGATTTGATCACAAAATGTGTAGACTATCAAATGTTATATTTGAATTGAGGCTTAAATATACTGTGCGGAGCCAACCACCGACCCAAACAACATATATGTTCCTCATTAGGTCATACATAACCAAATGACTGACTTATTTTACTCCCATATAGTAACCAACGATTAATTGGTTGTCTTGAATTTGGTTCTGAGAATTCGGAGATTTGTAGAATATTGGATAACAAAGTGTAGTTACACCTTAAATTACCAGTTTGTTTAACAATTGAATCACATTTTGTAATTTTTTTTTCAAATGACCAGAAATGTGAACTTATATCATAGATATTTCGGTATTTGATATTTCTTTATTTTTATAAGGAACACCTTGTGTGCTGATTGAATAACCGACATAACGAATCCTGTTCAGAAAAACGTTCGATTGAAAATTATGCAAACAAATCGTATAGCTCTGGCAAACAATTATGTGTTTATTCAAGAACTGAATGCTTCTTTTATAATTTTATTGGGGTGTAAAAGCGTTGACCGGAGGACATTTTTCATGAAGCGCGGAAGTAAGTCATATTAAAATGTGCGCACGATCAACGCTTTCAAAACTCTTTAAAATTATTAAAAAAATAATTCAATTCTTATATTTACATTTCATGCTGCAACAATGAAATTTGAAGTTATGATGTTATATCAAGCTTTTCGTTTGTTTTCAATGCATTATTTTTACATGGTCACGGATGGCATGTGCAGTCATGTCTGTTGTATTTTATACGGAAATAAAATCTGAAATTGGAGTGCCTCGCGATTGTTGTCCAAAATTACGGATTCTAATGAAACATACATGTTATGTAATTATCAATCATTACATTGGGAAATTATTAAAAAATTGTTTTTTATTGACATGGTCAACTCCATTCATCTCATTAATTATGCATCGGGTTTACTTCCCGAACTCTGCCGACACAGCGAGTGAGATGACCAAGATATTCATAAATATGAACATGTGCTTTTGTTTTCTTACGTATTTGACAATTTCTTTAGATTAAACGTACATTTTTGAAACCATTGATCAAATTATGTAAACAACAAAATATACCAAATGCTTGCATATTATTCGAACCCAAGGTTCTCCAACAATGGCGATATTATACACTTGTTTTATATTTGTATGACAAAACAATGCCGATAATGTATACACGTGTTTGTGAATTGAATTGGGGCCTTCATGCAGGGTACACCGGAAGAATAATATTAAATTGTAAGAAGTTGATTTTAATGTCTTCTAAGTTGTGAAATCACTGCTGTTAAATTTATAAAGATATTTTGGACAATAATGATTTGAACACGTCGCGATTTATTTTCATGTGATCTGGATTCGAAAAGTTCAGAAATGTTTTTACATTTCACAAACCGTCGTAAAGTCGACTACTTATATACAATGTAATGACTTAATCTGCGTGACAGGTGTTTGTAAATGATTCTAATGACGGATCTCATCGCTGTTATTTATTTTCAATACACAATAACTTGTCTGCACCTCTTTACTGTTTCTTTTTCTCGCAGAAACTGTAAACACACGTTCCATTTCCGCGATAACATTCCTCTGTTTGACATTTTCCCTTCGAGGGACAACTTGCGATTGTGCATTGGGAACTGCGGAGTTAAGGTCAACATAGGTCATATGAATAAGGGTTGGCTTAACATCGAAATTTTGTCTATAGACAAAAATTAAATTCAGGTGTAAAACGTTAAAAAGCTTCTAAATGCTAATTGGAAAGTAAACAGTGATGGTTTTATTCATTCTAAATAAACCTTTTGTACAAAATCCGGCATATAGATTAGAAAAATAATTTTAATGAAAATCGTAGCTACTATCCGTTTAAGAACTCTCTGATGATTTAAAACATTTCTTTAGTGGTGCGAGTTTGTAGTATTTTTTTTTCAGTGGTGCGAGTTCTGTCTCTGTGTGACACGGGTGCTCCGAGAAAGGAGGAATTTACTAGAGAAGAAGAAAACAATCTAATGATTAAACACATTTCTTTGAGTTTGTTATATTTCTTTTTGAATGGTGCGAGTTTGATAAAGTGATGCACGTTGTAATAATTAGTGAGAGTGTTTGAGTTGGGCGAGTTGGTCGTAGGTCGAGTTGTCATAAATTCAAGACAAATTGAATACAAAACGTAGACGGTAAGATTATCAGTGACCTACAATATATTATCATATTAAGTTTAAAGTCCCGGTAATATTTTAAATACTTATAAACCTCTAAGTTTTACTTTATCAAGCAAATTTTGTGACGAGGCGAACTTTATTATCGCTGATTACCTGTGTTCTATTGTGAAGATTACATACCTTAACTGAAGAAACATAACATTTTAGATAAAGTTGTCCTTTTGTTGTTGTTTAAATCATAAAATAACAATTTTATACTCTCAAACGTCTCAAATATTTGACATTCCAAAATTTTGCTGTTCTGAAATTTTTATATTGAAATTATCAAGAAGTATTGCTTATTGGTTCCATGAAATATAGCCTCCGGGTATTGAACGTTTATATCATCATACAACAGTGAATCACAAAACACAAATAAGAAATAAATTGTTTTGTGGTTTTAAATTTTCTACATACATTTTGTAACTCATATGTAAACATAAGTACATATGGTATGCTTGTCAATAAGACAACAATCCGCCAAAGACTTAATGACAAGGATGTAAACAACCACATGTAACCATTTGGCCTTCAATGAGTACAGCCTGTATCCGGGCCTTCATTGATTAACGCTCGTACCATATAGTAAAATCTAAAAGGCCTCGAGAAGACAAAATATGAAGCCTTTAAAAGTGAAAACCAATGACATGAATATTGCTAAAATAATCGACAAAAGCAATTATGACAAACAGCAACAAACGACAACCAATGGATTGTGATTTCCTGGCTTTGGACCGAAACTTTAAAAGTATGGCGGAATTGGACATGTTTGTTAGCGCTTAATCCATCCAAAACCTGGAACAATGGTGTCTTAAAAACAATAGAACAGAATGTACATGTATACGCATAAAGAAGAATGGAGAACAGGTAACGATTATCAGTGCTGTTTAATGTTAATATGGTCAATGTCAGATATCTTGCTGATGAAAAAAGGATGGCTTCAAAAATACCATATAATAGTTTCGACCATCTTCTTTGGGGCCAAGTCCTGTCTTTCTTTATGATTGTTATCAAACAGTGATAAAAATACAACAATTGTACAGATATGTCATTCTTTTCTTAAATAAGCGTCAATTGTTAACATAAATTACAACCCTTTATTACCCAACTAAGTTGCAAAATGTCCACTTTTAACTAGAATCAAATCAAGTGTATTTTACAATCAACAAGGACATTATTAAGCAACCATTATTGATAAACCAGTTATTAATAAACGACACAATATTCATAATGGCTAACAGTTTTGAGGGCCCACTCTACTCGAATACATAATCATCGGTCGAAGAAAGTTACAATCGTAAATATCTCTCATGTTTATTTCTCATTAAACTCATTCATGTCCAATATTACATTCAATGAACGGGTTTGAAATTGAAAATAAAGTCTTAATAGTAGTTCTATTGCTATGAAAGGTGCTTTATTAGTTTAATATAAAATGTTTTAAACAAATCATAATGACTGGTTTATCCATACCATAATGCCCAGGTTATAATGCCCTGTTAGCTGTGATAGGCACAGTTTTGATTTAAGTTGGTGTAGAAAATGTGTCCTCTGTTTAGTTGGTTAATAATAAACTCATCATAGATACCATGATTGACATTTTTACGCCAGACATGAGTTTCGTCTACACAATACTCATCAGAGACGCTCGAATCAAAAAAATTAAAAGGGCCAAATAAAGTACGAAGTTGAGGAGCATTGTATTTAGTAATGGGTGTTTTCATAATGACCATGTTATATATCCTTGGTCAGTAATAATGGCTGCAGATGCTATTATATCTATCGACGTTCCTCGTGCCATTACAGACACCCTCAAGCCGTTATTAGTCTTTGAATATATAACAAGGCCATTACAAAAACATTGATTAATTGATACTATAATAATGATTTGAAATATTATGCGATATTCATGCAACATAATTACAGTGAATTTTTATACATTATCCTTGCAACCAACAGAAATCCTCGCAAGCTCTTCAAACACTAGAAAAAAAACTTTAATTATATATCATGATGATAGGAAAACTAAATTAATAAAATGTTGAATAATTAAATACAGACAATAATTTACCCAGATGATATAAATATAACAAGCATTTGTATAGAATAATAGCAAAACTATAATGAAATAAAGTTGAAAAAAGTAGTTACAAACGACTAACATATATCTGAAGATTCCATGGTCTTCTGGTAGTAATTAATAGGAACCGTTACTGAGATAGCTATTCCGGCGAAGCAATTCTTTTAACAGCGAGTGCAATATTGATGTTGGATAATAAATATAAAAATAATACAATAACGAGAATAAAACGATAATGATATAATGTAATGGTATACACTTACAATTGTGAATGACACAATGTAACTTAAAAATGAACCCATGAATTACTATTAAATATATCATTTATTAAGATAGTCTAATTTCTTTTTTATGTATATTTTTAATTCTTGTCTTTTAACACTATACAATAAGATATTCCCTTAGTGAAGATTTTTCCAAAGCCATGTTGTTATACACTTATCCGGGAATTACTTTTAGCCCGATAATTTACTCTTACGAAATACTCTTATCCTGGAAATTTCATTTTTCAAAAAATATACTTACAAGTATTAAGAAGCGGTTCTATTATTTGAGATCCTAAGTTATATTGATGAATTGTATTTTTTATGCATTTACTTTTAATTTAGTTACAAATTCATTTAACTAATACCGAAATAAGAATCATAGCTGCCGAGATCTAAAATAATGTCTCCCATGTATCTGTTACCCCTTAGAAAACTTGAAATAGGAACCAGCTCTAGTTCGCGCTATTTCCGAAGTCCGTTATCAAGATGAAGTTTTCAACAATATTGATGCTGTTTAACTTTTTATTATTTCTTCTGATGAAAAATGTCAACACTCACAGAAATGAAAAAGAAAAGGTATGTATTAATTATTTGTGGCTATTTTTAATTGATAAAACCTTGTACACACAATTCTATTGATCATCATAGTGCAAGTAATATGCCGAAATCGTTTTGCAATATGATATTCACTCGTGTCAAAATAATTAAATCCCAATGATTAGAGATAAACAAGAAACCTTTTGTTTTACTTATAACGCTCAATTATAACCCAACTTACCCTATTTGATTATATTGACAATTTCTCAAATACCGAAAATACCGAAAATATATTGTGAGGGTTCAAGAAAAACTTTAAGGTTTGTCGAGGAAAAAAGTCGTAAGATATCTTAGGTTTAGATAGGTGAGTGTTCTAAAGCTCATAACTTATTTATCTATGATTTTGAACATCAAACTCTAACATTCATATGACAATGGGACGAGAATTTTATTTTGCGAGGGTGTAAAAGGGGTGGGGTTAAAATTTTGTAACTTAAAACTTTATTCTTTGTGAATAAGAGAAAATGTGTGCATACTTTTGTAACAAATCTAACACAGGTGGTTCTACATTACCTTATACTCGATATTTCAATTTTGCTGGTGATTAAACATTTGAAGTAATTATTCAATCGGAAAGTACAGCCTCAAATACTGTACAGCAACACAAACATTATCACAAATCAAATTCAAATGTTACTGATCAGACAGAAATAAAAAAATATCATATTTTTGGTTTTTCTTCTGGGATTTTATAATATTATTTAGAGGGTACACCGTGTATAATTATATAATACATAAAAAGAGCGGATCGATTGGTTTGAGCGTGCTCGCATTTAAATGAACTCCTGGTAAGCTCATACTAGTATATCATTTATTGTTTCCTTCTCAATAACTCTACAATATTTTGTTATAATAAAACACCCATGCAACCACGCATCCCATATCTTTACTTTGATTCTCTGAAGATATATACTGTTACAAAACTAGAAGATTATGTCCTAGAGATAATATTGAGATGTTTGGATTGCTTAAGGACTCGTTTACATTTAAACATCTCTGAAGATATATGCTGTTACAAGAAAAGGAGAATTGTATCTTAGGAATTGTATTGAGATGTTTGGATTGGTTAAGGACTCGTTTTATTTAAACATCCCTAAATTTGGTGAATCATCGTTCTGTTTCTTGTCTGTCATTCACTTAGATAATATTTAAGTAGAAATGACCACCTTGCATGGCATCAAGGACAAATTTATAGCTCTAACAAATATATTTGGGGATTCAATATGACGCCGAACATTAATAACCAATTAGAATGCAGAGTGTGTGCGCATGACGGTTTCGATGGCATACCGTCTCTTAAAAATATTTCCTTCAGAATACTTTTAAAGCCGTTACTGTTAACTGCAACAAATATGCATACATAACTCTCTCCAATAGAGATTTAATATTTCGCATATTATTACACATTAATCTCTCCAATAGGGATTAATTATCCAGGCAATTAAATACATATTAATCTCTCCAATAGAGTTTAATTATTGTAACAACTACTACAACACTTATCTCTCCAACAGAGACAGTGATCAGAACGATAGAATCCATCTTATTTATAATTGCCTGTTAAAAGGTCAATTTGAATTTGCTACTAAACGTAAACAAATCAACGCGAGAAACTAAAGATAATGTATAAGAAAAACAGAAACATCAAGTCTCGTGATAAGAGAAAGAAAACAAGGAAACGGGGTTTTGGTGCAGACGAAATTGATCCCATAATAACGACAACAATAATAGAAGAACAAGGGAAAGTACATTACGGTACAAAGCATTGAATAAAGGAAATCACCACCTTTATGTTTTATTACAAAATATAATCCTAGATTAATTTTGAATGAGAGCACAGCAAACCAACTAAAGAAACAAGAATTTAAAAAATATTTAACGTCTTCTAAACTAAAATAGAATATAGCAGATTAAGCTATATCACAATATTTGCAGTTTAATATAAAGAAAACAGAAGGATGATTCACCGAGTGTCGTGCCCCAGAATTTTCGTTTATTTTATCATGTTGCTGTAAGGCTAGGGTACCTGATGAGGATAATGCCTAGGTAATATAAACCTAAACCGAAACACCAGGTGAAACTACATCATCAAATCAATTATTTCTTACTAATACATCTATGTGTGTATTATTGACTTATTGAAGTAATAATATAATAGGTATTTGCCTACATAGTTTTGTTCAAAGCGAAACTAATAGTAATATTGACCGACTATTTCAAATATTTAAGAATATGAAAATATACAATGTATGCATTAAAGGAGGAGATAATGAGATCTTTACTTTGATTCTCTGAAGATATATACTGTTACAAAACTAGAAGATTATGTCCTAGAGATAATATTGAGATGTTTGGATTGCTTAAGGACTCGTTTATATTTAAACATCTCTGAAAATATATGCTGTTACAAGAAAAGGAGAATTGTATCTTAGGAATTGTATTGAGATGTTTGGATTGGTTAAGGACTCGTTTTATTTAAACATTTTACGTCATGCCGGCTAACAAATGGACCTCATTATTTTAGTATTATAGATAAAGTAACACCAAAAGAAAACTAAAGCAACGCTATAATTAATAACGACATATTTGTTATATAATATTCCTATATTTTCATTTTTAAGGCATTAATTATCGTAAAATAACACAAGTTTACATCGAAATTACTAATAACGCTTAGTGGCCGATATACGCTTCCGTAGGTACCTCTATCAAAATATATGTGATTAAAATAAGTAATAAAATTGTAAGTATTTATACAAATTATAAAATACATTTACACCATGATTACATTGAAAGTATAAGGATACCCTACATTTATCATGATCATCATAAACGTAGTCAAATTTCAGAATGACTACCTCCCCTTTTACCCTGGTAAATTACTGAAATATATCGTTTTGCATTATCATAAAATCATTGTGAAATTATATTAATTGTATGCTTAACTTCTATTAGTGGTGTCCAAACAATAATATTTTAAGAAAAAATAACCTAACAGTCATATAAGTTATTTTCCTGCTACATACATAAGTTTAAATAATTTCATTTCACTATTTTTTTTTTTGACTTTGCAAGATTAATAAATTATTGTTTTCCAAATTAATATATGTATTCAAGGATTTGTATAGTACGACTATACAAATCGTTGATGTATTCTTATTGTGAACTATAAAAAGGCAAAATGTTCAACAGTGTATTCAAAATTATACAAACCACTTTCCTGCGATTTCACATAATTAATTTCTAGCTGTTATTTATCTTAACTTAATTAATAAAGTAACATGAAATTAATTTTCAATTTAAAATCAGTTAATGTACAAAGGAAGCAACTTTAGTTGTTCTACATAGGGCAAAATTGGCAGGTTAATGGTGCAAAATCAGCAGGTGCCGTATCAGCAGGTGAGTGATTTAGACCCGTCTCGAAAATTTATTTTCACTTTTGTGCACAACTGTTTCCTGCACTTTGTGTTTATTTACAGAATATTCATTTAAATCCTTTCTTATGCAAGGTTATTTATTTTCGGCTCTTTCCAGGCCAGGATGTTATTTTTCTAAATCTTCCTGCACCCCCTCCAACAACAACAAAAAAAAACGGGAAAATCAAATGGTTGTCTCATTAATGATGAAAATGACAAAAATAAAATTATCTTCGACTTTAAAGCTTCAAGTCTATTGAGGAAATAAAATTGGATTTGGATTTGACTGTGTTCATTTATATCTATTTATTTTTAGTTGATTTAATATTGGATATGCCTTCCTGTGTTGACAATTAGTCAATAATAAAACATTACATTTTCTGGATAAGAGTAAACGCGTTTCCGTTTAAGAGTAATAAGTTGCAGTTGTCTCCTTTCCATGAATTTTAATTTTTAATGTATTCTCCTTTACAAATAACAGGAACATATATATTGACATATATAGATATACTGTTCCCAGCAAATAAGAATGATTTCAATATTTGTGCATTATTCAAAATTATCGAAATACTATATATCGATAAATGCTTATTAGTTTACTGTAAATCTAATTAAAAGAAATACTTTACACATTTTGCTTTGTTGAAAAATATTACAGAATATGTTTGTTCCTGGTTAAGGGTAATGGGATAAAGGTAAATTTCCGGGTTAAGGGTAATTCCTGGATAAGTGTATGACACATGTTTCCAGTGAGAGCAAACTATGGCGAATACAACAGTCACAAGAACCAGCAAATCAAAAGATCTCATTCCTATGATAATAATTAACTTATTGTTGTTCGTCTTGACTGGAGTATGGTCAGATGTGTCTGCAAGAAACAAATAAAAAATATCGTGATTTATTTTCATGTGATCTGGATTCGAAAAGTTCAGAAATGTTTTTACATTTCGCAAACCGTCGTAATGTCGACTACTTATATGATGACTTAATCTGCGTGACAGGTGTTTGTAAATGATTCTAATGACCGATCTCATCGCCGTTATTTATTTTCAATACACAATAACTTGTCTGCACCTCTTTACTGTTTCTTTTTCTCGCAGAAACTGCAAACACACGTTCCATTTCCGCGATAACATTCCTCTGTTCGACATTTTCCTTCGAGGGACAACTTGCGATTGCGCATGGGGAACTGCGGAGTTAAGGTCAACATAGGTCATATGAATAAGGGTTGGCTTAACATCGAAATTTTGTCTATAGACAAAATTAAATTCAGTTGTAAAACGTTAAAAGCTTCTAAATGCTAATTGAAAGTAAACAGTGATGGTTTTATTCATTCTAAATAAACCTTTTGTACAAAATCCGGCATATAGATTAGAAAAATAATTTTAATGAAAATCGTAGCTACTCTCCGTTTAAGAACTCTCTGATGATTTAAAACATTTCTTCAGTGGTGCGAGTTTGTAGTATTTTTTTTTCGAGTGGTGCGAGTTCTGTCTCTGTGTGACACGGGTGCTCCGAGAAAGGAGGAATTTACTAAGAGAAGAAGAAAACAATCTAATGATTAAACACATTTCTTCGAGTTTGTTATATTTCTTTTGAAACAAATAAAAATATCGTGAATATCACAGTATTGTAGTGAGTAACGCAGTAAATAAACATTTCCATCCAAGTTTTGAATTGTTAAGGTTAATTAAAATTATAAAGTATAAAATTATCAGCATGACACATTTCCCCAATGTTTTACTTTTCAGCTTTTGGGCCCTTGCCACATAAACTGTCTATATACAGATATTGACACTGTAAATTTATTGAATTATGTTTATGTCTGGTTGGGTTTTTAATTATTTTTTTAAAAGTAATTTAAGATTAATTTACTGTCTTATTCTATTATTTTTATTATGTGGCAATGCCGATGTCCGTCTGACTGTCCGTATTCCCTACATAGTAAACGTTCCCCTGTTGTCAGTTCTCATAGGATTTTAATTAAATTAATGTCAACGGTTTTTATAAGCAGCATCGAACCTTACCGTTGATCAAATTATTTTGGGTTATTTATGCTCCTTTGAAATGTAAATACTATTGAAAATCACTGGTAAATACAACAGTCCTGACAAGTACCAGAAAAGCAAGAAAACTCATTCCTATAATAATATAATAACATTTTAAGTACTCTTTCGTCTACATTTCCAATCGGAGTGTATTTCAGTTCATGCAAGCGCAAGTTGACCTTAGATTGATTTTTCTAGGCCCTTTTGGTCATATAGCTCTTCAACTGTTTCGGTTCTTATACATCCTTGGCTAACAAAACTAACTGCTAACAATTCCGATTTTATAACTATTTGAAAAAAATCGTAGCTAAAAGGTAAATAACAAAAATACCGAACTTCAAGGAAAATTCAAAACGGAAAGTCCCTTATCAAATGTCAAAATCAAAATGTCCCTTTAAATATTTCTACTGAAATGAAAGTGTTTATTTTAGAATACAGTTGATGGTCACCCTTTATTATTTACTGGGTGAAACGAAAGTTTTCAGTTGCAAAATTTTGAGAGAGAAAAATTTCATTGGAATCTAACGACGAAGATTAAAGGTTTTTTTAAATCCACCCAACTAACTTTCTTTAACTCTTTATAACATACTCTGTCAAAAATATGTTATTAGCTAATTAAATTTTATTAGATAAAAATAAGGAACATGTATTATTTGCAATGAGACAACTTTCTACCAAAGACCAAAGGATAAGGATGTTAAAACCTTTACCGCTCATCGTACGGCCTCAAACAACAATTGACACCCATACCGTATAGAAAGTTATTAAGACACTGTTAAAAAAGGTGAAAATATTCAAAAGAAAACTTACGGTCTATATACGTAATAACGTACCTGGGACAATGGTGTACATGTACCAGTTTTACATTGGAACAAACAGTTAAAATGCACACATCAACACAATATAAAAGGCAAAATAAAAGTATATAAAGACATCAGCAAGGAGTAGATAGAAAATCAGACATGTTACTTGAATTTAACAAGCTAAGCAAATTCATGTTTTACATTGTACCATACTTTAATTTTTAAACTGGTGAATGCAACCATTTTTCGGGTTCATTTTGCAGTGTTACAAAACATTTCGTATCATATCTGAACTTGGTTGTTAATTTGATACTTTCGAATTCTTTTAAAAATACAGTTAAGTAGTAATTTCTATTTTTGTTTTATTGTTATTATTTCGAGCTTGGAATAAAAACAAGTTGCTTTCTTTAAAATAAGAGAAGCAATACGTGAATCCGAACCGCTGACTAGTCATCCGAAAAATTGTTGCCGAATTGTTTTGCTTTAGATTTGAAATAGTTGACTGTGAGAAGAATAAGGTAATGATGATGTTGAATTTTGAAAATATGTAATTGTGTGTTGATTCTGGCAAAAGAACTGTTTGATTTTAGTTGTGAATAGAAAAGTGTATAAATATACCATTTAAATTTACCTTTCAAGGCTATAATATACAAAAGTCCTAATCCTATTGCAATTCCCAGTCTCTGCAAACCGGAGGTCTAAAGCAAATCGCTCCATAGATTTCAGCACTCAGTTTGCTTTATAATATGGATGCATTTATTTTATCTTTCAAATTTTCATATGGGTATGATGCCTTCAATTCTCATAGTCTTATACTCATTATTAAAGCTGTTTGTACTCATGATAGAGGTGGAATAGACAAATTGAAAGTCCAAATTTCATGTGAAGTGTAATTCAATGTCATACAACATATAAGAAGGTTTCGTATTTTGTTCTTGAGCTTCATTAGGACCTATTATATACTGACAATTATTTTAGTCTAATAAAACATATCAAATATTAAGGATTTCCTGAAGCTACTTAAATCAATCCAAATATTTTACAGGAAAACTTAGTTTTGAAGAATATCTTGTTTTCAGAAGTTTTATGAATACCTGGACATGCTCTCAATGGAACCAAGTAATAGAAAGGATACGTTCGGTAAAAGTCAAGTAATTAATAATAGATACCAGGATTATAATTGTGTACACCAAACGGGCGTTTCGTCCTCAGAAGACTCACCAGTGACACTTGAATCGAAAAATTTTAAATAGCCAAATAAAGTTGTAGAGCATCCAGGACCCAATATTCCGAAAGGTTTTGCTAATTACCGCTAATGGTAATTTATTCTTGGTATAGAAAATCCTTAGTATTTCGAAAATTTCAAGTTTATAGTAGGACAGTCACTCAAAAAAAAAAGAAGAAAATGAGCAGCAAATAGAGGTCAGAATACCTTAATGATGACCATGCTTCAAAGTCATACGTCAAACTCTTACTGCCGTGTCCTGAATTTAGTTAAGAAATGCGAAAATTTACATTCCGTGATTGAAATTAGTATTTATGCATGCACGTGGTTTTCTTGCGCAGGAATTAGTATTGATTGATTAATTGATTGACTGTTGGTTTCTAAACGTTCAGTGGCAAATATTCATGTATGTTCAGGACGAGAAAAATTAACAATAAAACAATAGATAGGTCCTGTCATTGAGGCCGTCCGGGATTAAGGTCGGGGAAATTGTGGACTGCCACTAGACAATGAGGTTATTTTGGATAGGGACAGAAATTATGCCATACAACAGGCCACCTATACGGATCCTTTAAAGAGTTGTTGCAAGGGTTCTTAACGTGCAAAGAGCGTTGAATTTTCTTTACACGAAGCATCGGATTTAACGTTCCCACTCTGACTGGACGTGGTTTTGTACTTTTAAATAATGCAATGCCAAACGGACGCCCCACTTTGGCAAGGGTTTTACTGCCGGTCGGAAGAAGACCAATAGTGGCCATATTTCTATCCTCCAGTCACCCTTGGGTGTTAGTAAATGGAAAGCATACGCACTGACATTCTTGTTTAGAATATGCATTTGCTTTTTCACGTATATTCATTCAAGGCTCAAATCTAATGTTAGTTAAATTTGAATGTCAAACTATCTACCTCAAGCGGTTTGACTCTGAATTCTTTGCCATTTAATCCGGCATTTGTGTGAACACAAACCGATTTTGTTGACGTGCGAACAGGTTGCATTATAATGTAAATCAATGCATATACAATTTTCAAAATCGCACCATTTTGCAAACATTTAGATCCTATAAGGTTGAGCTATTAAAAAAAATAATTAAAATTTAATTAACATAAAATCCTGGTAAGAAACCTTTCCGGAAATTTGAAATACACTATCAATAAACACAAACGTCAAGTAAAATTTACTGATAGACATTTTCTGTCAAATAATTCTCCTCTTCAAGTCTAACTTTCTATTTTATGAATATAAAATATAAGCAGAGACTTGAACCATACTAAAACGATATTAAATAATTAGCATAGTAATTAAATAATTATTGTAAAATATTAAGTACGTTTTTGTGAGATACTAGGATTTTAAAATCATTGTGAATTAAAACCATGCAACTATTTTGTTTTTCATTCACTACAGTTTAACTTTTAGATATTTTAGATACTAATTTATGTGTGTGCATTCTTGATAATTGTTGCTAATTTGTTGCATATAATTTTCGTCAATGTATTCACTATAAAAACTTGTGGGACATGATATAACTATGATTATTAATTATCATTCTTTTAATGATAAATTTAGTTTCAGTTTAAACTTAATATTTTTATGAATATTCCCTTGGTCTGTTAGTATCTATTAATGAAATTAAATATTTTTGACAAAAATTCTCGTTTTGTTTAATTCTTTTCTGCTTTCCGACCACTTTGTTTCCGACTTGAGATATTTTTAAGAGAAATATCGTTTTGTTAATTTTTCATCTTGCTTTCCGACATTTGCTCAGGATATGATGGAAATACAAAATATCACGTGGTAAACGTTCAGAAATAATCAGTTTATTCTGGGACATAATATATTGTCAGTATACTATTCCCAGGTTTATTTTCACAATGCACAATAGCTCGTTTTATAAATACTACACACACAACACGCACAGGGGCCGTCTCGAAACATAAATTATATAATTGTGTTGTCATTATACTTGATTTTAATAATCATTCATATCAAAACGCATATGTTCTGTCAAAAGGCAAATAGGTTGGAATATATGAATGATTTTTTTGCTGCAATCTAGTCTTTACTTTCCGATCTAAAACTGCGCTTCCAGATAGCTTGTCAAAGTGAAAACATTGTTTTAAGTAAAGACTCTAGTCAGTAAGGACGTACCTGAATATTCATACATCCCGCAAAGTCTTATACGTATTCTTTGGCAAATGTAGTCACATCATTTGAAATGTAAAGGAGTAATTGTATTATTCAAACAGTGCACTTTATCAATATATGTTAGTTTCACCGCAAATAGCTAGGGTACAGTACAATCTAAATATATTTAAAATACAAAGAATTAAAAATAGTTCCCAACACAATACATAAGACCATGCATTACAAAACACTGGAAGTCATTTTTGAATATGCGGAAGATACGAAAGGGACATTCAAAACGCTTAAGTCAAAAATATATTGACAACGAAAACGACGAAAGACAAACAACAGTCTTCAAAACAGAACATAGAAAACTATATTGTGGGCTACAAGAACCCCACCAAAAACCGGGTTTTAAGGACATAATCAACCAATCATATATCTACGAAACTGGACATGGGGAGAAGCAAAGAGGTATCGAGTTTTGAATAGATGGACAAAATATGTAAAATATGCATTGTTCTTTAATTGAAACACTTCCGGTATAACAACAACTTACACAAACCGACAAAGTTATAACATCAGATTTAATTTTCCTAACGTTTTCTTGGTTCATACCTTCTAAACGAATATCATCTCTGCAAAATTGCATCACAAATTGGACGATCGTCACAGTTGACAACAGCCATATCGGGTTCCTATTAGTAGTGAGTAATTAGACGGCTGTTGTAAGTAAAGCAGAAGATACTTATCCTGATATAACTTCAGTTTTTTTGCAATGGAAGTTACAGTCTTTATTTATTCGCGCACCGGTCTTTTTACTTAGAATTGTCTACGTTCGTGAATTTTCATCTGGATTGGAAGTGCGATAGTAGTTAAACGTTGCTTGTATAGGTGGCTTTTATCCTTAGTTATCTACATATTGGTTTATGCAAACTGTGAATATTTGAAGCGACAATATTGAACAACATACATATTTATGTGTGCAACTTTCGCTGTATAATTTTGTTAAAGTGATAGTTTTTTCAAATTTATATATTCTATAGTCAAAGAAAATGTCTCAAAATCCGACTTTATATATGCTTTCTTTATAAATACCCTAAAATTGATTTTTTTAAAGATAAACCACAATTTCAACAAAAGACTTTTGGATATTATGCGCTTTATCTTTAAATCTTTTGTAGTGAAGATCAGTCTCTATACCTATTTCTTTTTTTTTTTATTTTTACTATAAATTTAATGTTTACAATTTTTAAGACAATATGTTATCCTCCAGATGTGTATTTGGATTTATTTTTTTATTTATGTTTCATTGACCTTTATAAGAAGCCAATTTTCTATTTAATTTGCGGGCTTGACATATTGGTTGGATTTTAAAATCAAAAGTAACCTAACTATGCCTCTCTTTAACATAAATATTAAATACAGTAGTAATGCAGAATACATAATTACTAATGACAAATATAAATCAATTGCTTTTCAAAAGCAATTGTAAACGGTCTTTCCCCTTCTGAAACATGATTGATTGATATGTGTGTGTTTGTTTGTTTGTTTGTTTGTTTGTTTCTTTCTTTAAATGGTCCATATTAGTGTGTTGGTTAAGTTTCTATATTTAGTAGTTAGTTGGAAAGTTTTTATTCTATTTCAGGTCCCGCGCGCGTATTTGTCTCGCGCCAGATTGTGGCGTCACGACGAAGCTTTATAATAGCGAAAACTTAGTATTTTTATTTCTTTTAGGTGGAGACGTTGGACAGAGAACATGTATAGCGACGGAGTAAACACAATGTATTTCTTTTGTCATTGTAGGTAATTGACGTTTCGATCACAGTTCACGAGCAGTGCATGCTTTGGATTTAATTGATCCTGTGTAACTTTAAAACACGTTTATCGATTATTTTCATACAATGTACATTTTCAGCAGCAGTTTGTAACACAGATTGTATTTCAATCTAGGAGCGGACATTTTATTGTAGGATTTCAGTAAGATTTACGGAGCTAGCAAGCGAATTTTACGGCATTGCAATTTCTTTTCTCTAGGAAAATTCTTGAGAGCTTGCTGCACCACGTTGTTTTATGAAGATGTAATACATGTATACCCTGCTGACTGCAAAATTTGGGGTCAATTGGACATGTAGTTTCCGAGAACATCTGATAACAAGCATGTGGATTTTTTTTTCAGGAGAGATGTAAATACAATATTAAACACATGAGACGGAAACATGCATACAATGAATGATTGATTGGTTGGTTGGTTGGTTGGTTGGTTGGTTTATTGATTGATTGGTTAATTAATTAATTGGTTGGTTGGTTGATTAAACACGTGGGATAGGGTCTCTTGAAACAAACGACAAAAAGAAACAAAGGAAATCTTGGACCCCGTATTAAACACATGAGACGGAAACATGCATACAATGATTGATTGGTTGGTTGGTTGATTGATTGATTGATTGATTGATTAATTAAACACGTAGGATAGGGTCACTTGACACAAGCGAAAAAGAAACAAATGAGATCTTGGACCCCGTATTAAACACATGAGGAGGAAACATGCATGCAATGATTGATTGATTGATTGGTTGGTTTGTTGGTTTAAATATTGATTGGTTGGTTGGTTGATTGATTGATTAATTAATGATTGATTGATTGGTTGGTTTGAATGAATGATTGATTGGTTGGTTGGTTGGTTGGTTGGTTGGTTGGTTGGTTGAGTAAACACATGGAAACGAGCCACTAGGATCATGCAAAAACGGAATTTAAAGCCTAGATACTATATCTTAACACATGGGATCTAGCTTTTGAGAGATCCCTCAACAAGTAGTAAGGTCAAAGGTCAATGTCAACCTACAAAAGCATTAAAACACAATCAAACTCTTTAAATAGTGCCAAAAACACATAATTTGCCTCTTTGTACATGACCTTGACCTTTGACCTTGACCCCAATTTCAAGGTCATGAAACAAGGGCCTCAAATCAAAACACTCTAGGTCTCTACTATATATTGTTAATGAGTTATATTAACATTCAGCTAATATTAGATATAAAAGGGGCGAAAACTCCCATTAAATGTCTACGTACCCTTTCAACTAAAATTTATGTGTTACGACATGTCGCAACTAACAATTGTGTGAAAATATTTTGTCGATATCTTATATGATTTCTGAAAATAAGTGATAACAAGCCAAATTCAAAATTTTGAACATGACCTTGACCTTTGACCTTGACCTCATTTTCATTTTTTTGGACCAAGGACCTCAAATCAAAAGACCCTAGGCCTCTATCACTTATGCTTTTCCAGTTACAAATACATTTCATTTATTTCAATACAAAAGGGAAATAACTCTCATATGGAGTCTTCGTAAAGCTTCGGTCAAAATAAAACCTAACATCCTGAGGATAGAACGAGCAATTTGGAAAAATAAATTTGCCGCTTTCCTTTACGGTTGCGGAGGAGATCAGATAACAAGAAAAACAGTGTTTGGGGAGATAACTCTTACAAAGAAAAGTGTTCGGTCAAACAGGGTCAGTTTCAAAAGCGTATAGACTGTATGATATCATATACAAAAAACTAAGCGACATCTTTTGAAACATTTTACACCGCAAGAAAAAATTAGGCGGAAGAAAAAAAAATAATCAGAACAAAATCAATAGGTCTTTCCACGGAAAAGTGGAAAGCCCTAATGAAGAGCTACATAAAACCATCAACTGGAAGTAGAACGTACTAAAGTGTTTACCGGTTCATTAGATCGTTCATGCAAATAAAACAAGTCTTTTAAAGAACTTGATCAGTGAAATCGTTGCTCCGGATCAGAATTCGTCACACAGAAAGGTCAAACGGAGCCACGAATAATTGAAAGGCCCACTGACGGTTAAGAAGTTTTCACAAACCTTCAATAAATGTACAAGTTATTGCTCCAGGTGTCGAAGAATCTTATTTCGTGTTCATATTATGTAAATAACAGTACACTAAATAGTACACTTGAAACCCCTATATTTACATTCATAGCCATTTCACAGGATTTGATTCTTGAAAACTTCAATTTATAAGACGGTCTTTAATTAAACCCTTTTCTAACGTCTTAGCGTCTGTCTTGGCATAAGTCGACAAACTACAAACTCCATTTTTAGAATTCGAGAATCAACCGATTTGTCTCAACTCGTTAAAAACTTAGTTTTATAGAAGTATAAGAACGTTCCTATGTTAGGGGTCATCCATAATTGTGAACTATTTTCCAAAGTGTACAAAACGTACACTTGGGGAGGGTTAACAAATCAACATTTTACCGTACGCTTTTTTTATTTCCGGAATGCTTGATTGCTTGCTTTCAGTGTTATTTCTTTGTATATAATCTGCGTGTAAATGCATCTATCCCATTCATTAAAACCAACAAAACAACAAAATGGTATCTTTATACTCTTTATTTTGACAAAACACAAGCATCACAGATAGATGTCATCAAATATAACAGTCAGATATGTTTCAGTTTATTTTCAATGCAAATTTCTATATCAAACTAAACTATAAAAGACAGGATCTTCTTTTCTTGAGAATGATTGATTCTTGTCTAGAAATCTGAAAATGGTTGATGTACATTTTTGAGGGAGGGTGGGGGTCTGAAAAGTGTATGTTTTGTACACTTTGGAAAATGGTTGACAATTATGGATGACCCTTAATTAATTCGTAAATTAACTTAAAAGGGCACCCTAAACAAATCTTGAAATGTTTAGGTAACACAAACATGCGCAATTACACTATCAATATTATACATTTAACTAGCGATATATTGATTGATTTACTGTTATTTGCTTTTAAAGTCTAGCGAACAAAAAAAAAAAAAAGGCTCATTTCACCTTGTGCTAATTAGTTTCCTGTACTTTAAATAACAGGTTTATTATGCCCCACCTAGGGCATTATGTTTTAATCCATTTAAAATAAACAGAACTGATATTAAGTGAATGAAATGTTATGAAAAACTGGATTTTGTCTTGTTATTTGATATATATATATATATATATATATATATATATAAATAGTAGGGCTGTTCACAAAGTTTTCGCTGGAAGCTATTGAAACGAACAATAAATCGGCCGTCAATCTTTGCAATTACAGTACGAAGTCTAATTTAATCAAACAAAACCTTTCATGTGCATTATCAGTAAAATATACAGAAACAGATTGTCATCGGACATCACATTGTAAATCAAATAAGTAGAACATCAACGACAGTTACAAAGAGCAAAGTGGTTCCTCGCCAGACTCTAGTTTTATCACTCAGACAAGCACAGACGATGAGATCCTAGCCATCTTTCAGTTAAATATCGCTCACCAACCTGCGAGCTTGCCGACAGATCAAGTTGCGTCACCGGTAAAGCCATCACCATATGTACACTAACGTAACCAAGAGCCACCACAAATCTAACCAACGTATACCATTCACCAGCAACAGAAGACCAGAATGAACAGAACTTAACCAAAAATTAAGACGACTAAAATATAATTTTGTCAATCAAGACACTGAAGAGTCTGATGAAAGCAACCAACACAAAAAAAAAAAACAAAACAAAGTTATCGAACATTATACACTTCTTTCAAAAGGAAACAGACAAGAGTCCGTCCAAATTAGAGCAAAGATGAGGTATATTACCAGTCTAGACCAGTTATGCTACTGTTTTGTAGAATTGGGCTTTAAATTATATAATGAATATAATACTTTATTTAATACCGTCAGAGACATATAATACATGTATTATGTGTCTCTGATACCGTGCGTCTGAACCAGACTCAAGCTTGCAGACACTTTTTCCAGCAGCCAATTTTAATGATTTTCTAAAACCAAAGAAAATGTATAAGACTCAACGTTCCAAAAATCTCAAAATCTTAGTTAAATATAAAAGCACCTCCTTTGAAAGTGGAATTCGATATTTTCACGGCTTGTTGTGATTCTCAAAAGATGAAATCCGTTTTATATACCAATGATGTCAGCAGCCCTTATTTTCGGAGGACACTGTTTGTTTGATACAAAATTTTGTTTGATACAAAATTGTAAAATTTAAAATCTTTTTTCGTTCTTTTACTCGTTTTTGTTTTTATTCCTTATGTTTAGGAGGTACAGAAACAATGTAGGAATAGAAAATAAAATAATCAATGAACAACTACCATTGTTAATAATAGATTTAAGTAAGTTGCGAGGAATCGTGTTACTAGTATATATATATATATATATTATATTTCCATGAATTGAATAAAAAGATGCAATGTACGACAGAAGAATTACAAAAGGCTTTCCAAACGCTCTCAAATATCCATCATTTCAGTTGAAACCATTTTCAATATTTATTTAAGTATATATGAAATGAAATATACACGTATTGCTAATCTCTTTTTAATGTGAACAAGTATTTTCTATAAAATTCGGTAATCCTCGGCAAGTCCCTACGGCAAAGTTCTGAACCAGACCTAGCTCATTTCAAAGGTGTTGAACGAGGCTATTTGCCACTTAAATATTTTTCTGTGATCCGGGCCCGTCTGGAGACCACATTTTAGTTATATGTTTATTATATGTACTGGCACATTTGACAAGGAAACTTTCAGTTTTAGATTAATAATTTGGTAATGTCGCATGCCGAACAAAATAGTCCACGTAGGATTTTTATAGAAAATATTTGTTCAATACAAGGCCAGACTCATAATATAACAATAGATTATAGGGCACAGTCGGCACTTAACAAACGACTTTTCCTGTGTCTTAACATTATACATCGAAAACATGTCTCTTGTGAGTTGAAACACGAATAAATCATAGCAGTCAATTGATGCTGGCGATAAACCCTGGGTAGTGTATTATGATATTGTAACTATCATATTTATTTAGTTGGCCTAATGTGTTTTGTGTGGCTTAATTATATGTTAACATAATTTGTACTTGTTTACAAAATGATATTGTAACTGTGCAGTTTAGAAATCACTGGAACAATCATAGAGACTGAAGTAATGACAAAATCAGAAAATTTTGATGCAGCAAAAATAAACGTCTGGTTCCCAGATTTTGTCAAAAAAAAACAGTTGATAAATATTTTCACAGTTTGAGAAAATTGCTCAAAATTTGAAACAGCCAAAGTCTTATAGGACTACAATGCTGCAAAGTGTTTTTGAGGGCAAGGCCGCTGAAATTTACTCAGCGCTTTCATCCGAATAAAGTTCTGATTATGGCAAGGTAAAACAGGAAGTTTTGAAAGCTTATGAGCTAGTACGAGAAGCATATATACAGAAATTTAGATCTTATAAAAGTTTGATTCACAAACCTATGTTGAATTTGCTAGGAAAAGAAGATCTATTTGATAAATGGCTTACGTCAAAGAAAACCGATTACAATTTTGATAACCTAAGACAATTGATGTTATTAGAAGAGTTCAAACAATGTGTTCATGTAGATTTAAAACACATTTAGACGACAAAACTGTTGAGACATTACATGATACAGCTGTTAACATCCGATACAAGAATCAAAGCACTGAGCGTACTGATAGTAAGCCTGTTGCACAGAATAAAAGTCAGTCTAGTTATAATATGTCTAGTCCAAAATTTGATATTTTGAGAATAAGTCACTGACTTATGCTTATTGTAAGAAGAATGGTCACCTGATGGCTGATTGTTTTAGACTCCAGAAGAAGAATGCAAGATATAATAAGCCCAAGACCAGTGCTTGTACGACACCCTTGTTACCAATACGTTGGAATGTCCTGCGAGTCAGGCTTTTAAGTCAATTTTTGTGATTACATGGAGGATTATAAACCCTTTATGTCTGATGGGTTCGTTTCTATTGTTGATAATACTACTCCTCAGTCTATTAAGATTTTACGGGACACTGGAGCTTCTCAGGCTTTATTGTTAGACGGTGTGTTGCCTTTGTCCGATGAGACTTCTGTTGGTGCCTCCGTTTTGTTACAAGGTGTGGAGTTAGGTTGTATAGATGTCCTCTCCATCGTATTTATCTGAAGTCAGATTTGATAACTGGACAAGTTGTTGTGGGTGTTCGTCCTAATCTCCCTGTTGAGGGTGTTTCATTATTGCTAGGCAATGATCTACCTAGGAACAAAGTGGTTGCTGAACCAATTGTTACCAGTGAACCGGTGGTGGATGTTAAATCACCTGAAGATGATGTTGAACTGTATCCAGCTTGTGTTGTTACTAGAGCGATGGCTAGAAAACAATACAATGAGGATTTGCAAGAAGACCAGATTGATTACATGGACCTTTCTGACACTTTCCTAGCAGACATTGAAGGTCCCGGTAGCTCAAAGAAGGCCATAATAAGACCACCTAGTATAAACAAAATGCAATTATGCCATGACCAGACGTGAACAGCCATTCATTAGACCGAAGGAAATTTGTCGAAGAATAACATAAAGACCCTGAGGTTCTTCAGCTCTGCAAGAAGGCTCAACCTCAGGAGGAAGCAGACAAAGTGGCCGAATGCTATTACCATCAAGACGGCATTTCAATGAGGAAAAGGAGGCCCCTGATGCTACCCCAGAGGAGTAATGGAGATTGGTGTACGAAGTGGTAGTGCCTAAAGTTTATAGGCAAGACATTATCGGTCTTGCCCATGACAACCCTTGTCTGGACACTTAGGTATAAGGAAGACTTGCCTTAAGATCTTACAGAATTTCTACTGGCCAAGACTTAGAAATGATGTTGCAGAATATTACAAATCATGTCATATATGCCAGGTTGTTGGTAAGCCTAACCAGAAAATACCACCAACACCAGTTCTGCCTATTCCAGCCTTTGAAGAACCTTTCAGCAGAGTTCTAATTGACTGTGTTGAACCTTTACCAAAGACCAAGACCGGAAATGCGTATTTATTGACGATCATGTGTATATCAACTCGCTTTCCTGGGGGCTATTCCGCTAGGAATATCAAGACACCAACTATTGTCAAAGCTCTTTTCAAATTTTTAACGCTAGTAGGACTTCCGAAGTCTATACAGTCTGGCCAGGGTTCAAATTTCATGTCAGGTTTATTTCAGCAAGTCGTGTACCAGTTAGGGATTGCTCAGTATAGGTCAAGTGCTTATCATCCAGAAACTCAAGGTGCATTGGAACGTTTTCATCAAATATTGAAGAACATGATTAGAACTTTTTCTTCAATTTGACAAGGACTGGGATGATGGTGTTCACTTTTTACTTTTGCGGTCCGAGAGGCTGTTCAAGCATCCCTTGGTTTTAGTCCCTTTGAGTTGGTATTTGGTCGTACTGTAAGGGGACCTCTAAAATTGATTAAGGAAAAGTGGCTTACTAAACACACTGACTTGAATCTTTTAGACTATGTATTTAGATTTAAAGAAAATTGTATACTGCTTGTCAAATTGCTCAGAAAAACTTGTACAGAACAAGATGAAAAGATGGTATGATAAAGATGTCAGGGACTGAGTTTTTGAGCCTGGTGATAAGGTACTTGTATTTTGCCAGTCACTGGACATCCTTTAAAGGCTAAATATTGTGGTCCTTATACAATAGAGAATAAAATAAATGATTTGAATTATATTGTAAAACTCCAGGTCGGCGCAAACAAAATAGAGTGTGTCATATTAATATGTTAAAAGAATATATTTTGAGCGTACCGATGAAGGTGAGAGTAAACCAGTTGTCACTTTAGCCATGGTTAAATTGGAGAACAATCATGACAAACCAGATGTAATTGAACCACCTTTTAGTTCTAAAACTATGGAACAAACCGTTAGATAGAAAAATTCAGAAATATTGTCAAATTTAGACTCCAGACTTGCACATCTGATTTTTGATCATAGAGAAAATGGTATTCTCTTTTAAAATCTTTTTCCAGATGTGCCAAACAAAACCACTGCTGTTTGTCATGATGGCGATGTAGGTGATGCTTCTCCAATCAAGCAACATTCTTAACGGCTCAATCCACTCAAACTTGAATTTATGCAACAAGAAATTAAATATATGCTTGACAATGATATTATTGAGCCGAGTAACAGTGAGTGGAGCTCTCCTTTCTCTTTGTGCCCAAACCAGATAAAACCTTTCGTTTCGTGACTGATTTCAGAAAAGTAAATTCAGTTTCAAAATCTGATTCCTATCCGATTCCAAGGATAGACGATTGCATTGATAATATTCGGCAAGCAAAATTTATGAGCAAATTTGATTTATTGAAAGGTTACTGGCAAGTTCCATTGACACAGAGAGCTCGTGAAATATCAGTTTTGTAACACCAGACGGCTTATTTCAGTATACTGTCATGCCGTTTGGAATGAAAAGTGCTCCAGCTACTTTTCAAAGAATGATCAATAATGTTATAAAAGAGTTAGACTGTTGTTATGCTTATATTGATGATCTTATTGTATGTAGTGATAGCTGGGAAGATCATTTAACACATTTATATGATACTATTGATAGAGTGTTACAATCAAATTTGACTGTTAATCTTGGTAAAAGTGAATTTTGTCAGGCCACTGTTGATTATTTAGGGCACACAGTTGGCCAAGGTCAAGTGAAACCTATTATGGCTAAAGCGGATGCAATTACCAAATTTCCTCCTCCTACAAATAAAAAACAACTTATGAGATATTTAGGAATGATTGGATTTTACAGGAAATTTTGTTCAAATTTTGCTACTGTTGTTCAACCATTGACTCATCTTTTACGGAAAGCTTCTAAATTTATCTGGAGTGATAATTGTCAAAACGCTTTTGAAAATAGCAAATTAATTTTAATTAATAGTCCAGTTCTGATAACTCCAGACTTTGAAAACAATTTAAACTTACCGTTGATGCAAGCGATGTAAGAGTTCGAGCTGTTTTATATCAAGAAACAGCTGATAATATTGAGAAACCTATATCATACTTTTCTAAAAATTAGTTAAACATCAAAAAATGATTCAACTATTAAAAAGAATGTTTTGCACTGTTGTGTGCACTTCAACATTTTAATGTATATCTAAATCTTACCATGCATCCTATTCTTGTTTATACTGATCATAATCCTCTCACCTTCATACATAAAATGAGAAACAAAACCAGAGGTTGACTAGGTGGAGTTTATTGTTACAGGAATATGATGTTATTGTAAAACATATTAAAGGTAAAGATAATGTAATAGCAGATGCTTTATCTATCTTATTAACACACTGTATACATACTATGTATTTTTGTATATATTGTTCATGAAAAGTTCTTATTACACTCAAACTTTTTTAAGGGGCGAAGTGTTATGATATTGTAACTATCATATTTATTTAGTTAGCCTAATGTTTCCTTTCTGTAGTGTTCTAGGATTTCCGTGACAACTATATACATACAGACACTAAAGTTAAACTTTCAGACATAGACATAGACATCGATAAACATTAATATTCTCAGCAGTTGGATTGACACTTTTATTTACAAACTACATTGGATGGAGAGTTGTCTCATTGGCACTCATACCACATCTTCCTATATCTATACATCATACTAGATTGTGACCTATTGGTTGTAATATTCTGCGTGGATTCCGGATAAAGAAAAGTCAAAAGATCGGACAAATATTTTGACAGTTTAAGTTGACATGTCTTTTGTGTAATACTTCTTGTAAACTTGTGTATAATAAATCTTGTTAAATTTTATTATTGATTTGTGTCTTTTGTTGGCTACAATTAAAAGACGATTTTCTGGCCGTAACAAGTGTCACTAGTTGATCAGCAAATGTGGTCTGTATTTAAACCCATATAAAATAAGGAGATGTGATATGATTGCCAATGAGATAACTACCCACCAAAGTTCAAATGAAGTGGATGTAAGCAATAATATGCAACCGTACGGCCTACAACAATGATAAAAAGCCATACCGTATAGTCGGCTAAACAAGGCCCGATAAGAAAATGTAAAACAATTCAATTGAGAAAACTAACGGCCTAATTTATAATCGAACAATTTATAAAAAACAAATATGACAGACGCGAATCAACGACAACCACTGAACGACAGGCTACTGACTTGGTACAGGCACATAACGAATGTAGCGGGGTTGAACATGTTTGAAGGCGCCAACCCGCCACTAACTTGGGACATTGGTGTAACAGTACAACATAAGAACAAACTATAAAAAAAGAGTTGAAAAAGGTTTAACTCATCAGGTCGATACGAAGCAGAAAATCAAAAACCGGACGTGGCAGGGTATTTATACATCCATCACAACCAAAAAGACACAAAGTACAAATCAGAAAGTACTCGCAGTTACTAACAGTTATGAACATGAGTAATGGTGTAAAATGGGGAAAATATAAAACAGTATGCAATTAATCAAAGAACAAGCTCCATGGAGTCATCAATATGCATTATTAATTGGTACCAGTGTTCTTCTTAGCCTGTCGCCAACAAAAGACCAGAATCCAATCAAATCAACATAGCAACCAACAAGAAGAAAGCTCAAGTTAAAAGTTGATTCCAACCAATAGATTCTGAAAAAGACAGATTTCTAAAAATGGTATCAATTAAAAATTTTCACAAGTCTAAAGGTACACATCAGGCAGTTAGTTTACAAATCTATAAACTCTCCCAAACGTATACAAGAATTTCGGCTACTACTAGGTTATTTTCTTATGTGTAACAAGTGGAAAATAAATGTACTATGTAAGATATGCGCGAACAAATTCAAGTATACTCGTGCAAAGGGAAAAATATGTTGGTTCGTGTGTTTCTGTACTATTCCTGTCATTTCTAACATTTCCTATGACTGATAAAATTGCTCTCTTCTTTTCTTAATTTCATTGAAACTACTCCGTAGGAAATAAAATGAAATTAAACTCTCGTTATTGCTGCAGAAGCGTAAGTGTTTGCCATGACAAGTTATTTGACCACTACAAAATAAATGTCCTCGTATTACGAGATATGCACCCTATTCTACCAATTCTCGAAGTATATTTTACCTGGCTACTGTAAAATCAACAAGTATATGTTTTTTTAGGTAAAAACTTTTATATTGTTACCCTGTTTATTCGGATGCTATAGTGTTTTAATGTGTTGCCATTTTTTATCCGTGTTTTTTCTTCTTGATTTGGTTTCACAAAAAGAAATATGATAATAGTTGTTTTTTTGGTTGTGGTGTCATCACTTTAGTTGATTTGATGATGGATATTTCAGAAAAACAAACAGATGCTAGAGGCGATGGTCTGCAATTAAATATTTCTGTACTAATCCATTTGACCGTTTGTCTATGCTTGTAAAATGGCAGATGGTCATTATCCAAAAATATCAGGAATTGGTAAGTGATTGTTTTGAAAATACGAAAAAGTAAATGTGTTCTGTATGTACGTTAAACCACCATCGAGGGAGATGGTCAATGGTACAACGCGCGAATGTATTGTATTTCCGTGAGACAAGTCTGGAGAATGGCACATTATTCTGTGACTATATACAAATGTTCCTGTTGTTTTCATATCGCCAAATTTACATATTATTTTCTTGCAAATAGCAACGTGAAAGTTTCTTCCAAATACCTGGATTTTTGTTCCACCTTTCGTATCACTTTCCTGTGGAAAAATTCTAAAAATGTGTGGAGAAGTGTTTTGAAATGTCTGTTTACATGCAATTGTCTTTGTATTAAGAATAAAACTGTTATATGAAAGTTTCCATTTTTGGTACGCCACATTCTTCTCTGAACTAGAGAGAGAACTATAACGTAAGGAATTGAAAGCTAGATGTCGCAGATCAGCCAGATTAAGTCCCCAACTCATAAAAGCCTCATACCAGTCGACAGTAAATTCGTCATAACCAAAAGTAGCAGGATCGTCGGAGCCCAGTACAATAGGTATTCCATACCGAAGATAGGTAATGGCCGGATGATGTCGCTGATCTGCAACGTAACCTAACATTTTGTTACTAGTTGGATTTACTTCTATTGCAATATTCTTCTTTTTCAAAACTTCCATCAGATAAGGATGTTTCACATAACCTATTCCATGACCTACTCGTTTGGCGCCAAGAAGAATTGCATCGTAAACATTCCCCATGGTAGGAACCGGGTCGTCGTTATGTGGTGAAGAAAGGAGATCGTCTGGCCAGTTTGTTTCTCCTGTATGAAAAAAGTATGGCAACGAGACATTCTTAGCTGCCATCTTCGCAAAATCGTCAAGGTAGAATAAAAGAGAATACCCTTTGTCTTCCTCAGCTACAAGGTCAAATCCTGATACTAAATCGGGATACTTTTCAAATAGCGTCAACGCTTTTTTAGCATTTTTCAAAATATATTGTTCATCTTTACCACGATAAGAATTAATGATTCTTTTGTATCCGACGAAGTTTGGATTATTTTGTTTGAACTTTTGGACAAGCTCATTTGTAAATTGTAATTCCAGCTCACCCAAGTCATTGTCAATGAAGCGTTTTCCATTTTTTACTAAATAGCTTCTGTCTGGATCTAGCACGTACAATTTGTTAGACGATGAAGATTTAGTTTCTAAATACTGAACATTTTCATCCATTGCTTGCTGAAGTAATGCGTTCATATAAATCTTTGAAAAATTTGCATGATTGATGATGTTGGAACCCAAAACACCAAACAAAGGATTCATTTCTTCCCATCGTAGGTCACTGTTTGTTGGATTGTTGGTTGCTTTCATGTCTATTACACCAAGGAGTGTTGCATGCTTTACCAGAATATCTTTTGAATATAAAGGATTGTCTTTGACTTTGTTCCATCCTTGAGGAGGATTCAAGAAAAAATCTAGATTCCACATAGCAGGTGCACTAGCTTTGACATATAAATGGTCGTATAAAAAACTGGAAAATATTAACTCAAGCATTTTTTGTTTGCTGACTACGTGATCTGCAAGTAGATGAAGATAACACGATGTGAACCTAAGTTAAAAGTGTATCATTTTAACTATAAAAAATTACAACTAATTATTTATTGTTGTACAATGTAAAACCCTTTAACTCTTAATTGTCTGCTAAATATTTGGAGTTATGGAATGTAAACTTGATTTTTCTTTATCTTTTACAAGATAAATAAATGAATACGAAAAAGAAACACATATTGGTATAGCCGATAATATCACTTAACAACTACAATCGTTTTTTTTGTATTATGGACATAAAGTGAATATAAAATAAATGTACTAATTCACTCCTATCACGAGTTCCAAGGGGTTAAGAAGAGGGCGGGGACTATTTGCAAATTGAACAAAGACATTTTGGTTTTTTTTTCGCGGCGATAAAAAAGAATATGTACTTTACATGTATTTATAAACGCTTTCTTTAATCATCAAAACTGCTATTTCAAACAGTTTGCCTCTAACTTACACTGTGATTTTTATTACATAAACCTTATTAGAATACGAAACTTTACTCTTAACTTCGAAGTCCCGATTTATAAATGTCTAATTTTAGAGGCACATAGACTGTTAATCAGTTTAGAATTTACATTATTGAAACAAAAGGCTTCCATCTCACGCAAAGTATTTAAACTTGATAAATTCAAGGTGCTTTTATCAATTAACAAGGTTGTTTTGTGTTTGTTTTTTTATAACACAGATTGAATTGTTATCCACTGAAAGTCCCAATTGGTCCTATTAGAAAAAAAAAACTCGTTATAATATAATTCGCCTCATCACCTCAAAACGCTTTTCTGGATTTACCTTTGTCCGGGACGCTCATAGACGAATATTTGAGAGTCAAGGAGTTAAAGAGCCGTAAGATTAAAAACCCAGAAATTTCCCTTTCGTAGGATACAGATTATTGAACTAGTACCTAGTATACATGTATAACTCATATGCATCTCTATTTAAAGGTCGCTTTTTTTATAAGGTCAGTTTTTTGGTGTTATGATGATGTACATTTATATACAGGTTTGACTGTATATGATTATTTTTAAGAACAAAGTATAGAGAGATAAAGAATTAACCAATTTGTTTAACAATCATTTGCTTGAACTAATAGTCTCTTCATGTTCTTGTTAATTGAAGATTTGGTTGGTGTCAGATATGTTGTAGTCTCGGTTGAATATTAAACAATTGGTGGTAAAAGTACAATTTTTTTTAATATTTTATCGCTCTTTATTCCAAGAAAGTAATCAACAACTGTATTTAAATAACATTAACCCCTTTTGTCCAAATATTGTTAATGAATACGAAATCCAAACGACATCTTATCATCTTTACGGGATTATTGTAACAGCAACATTCGAACACTTTTAAAATTTCCCCGACATCAATTTCAAATGTTAAGTAGATTAATTAATAGAATATAGTAGATTTTAAGAGAACAATAGCATAACTCACTATGGTGTAAATGAATATTTCCACCTTTTGGAAATTTTTTAAGCAGCATGTATACTTCTGACATTTTTATGTCATCTATATGAAGTTTAAGTGGTCTTGCGGGCGGGAAATCATTGCGCGTTCTTTCGAATTCTTTCCATTTTAAGTACTCAAGGTAACTGTACACAATCTGCTCATCCTATAAAATAAAATTAATCTGCATTTTACAACCAGTCATAGATATAAGTTTTCGTTAACTTTCCTTAATAGACAAAGGTTATGCATGGCGTGAAATAAGTTCGTAATTTAAAAATAATACGGTGACCACAAATATTTTAACAGGCACGACGAATATGATTGTTTAACATATTGTATAACTTTCCAATCTGAACTAGTTTCATTGATATATTCCTGCATTCGTCCTTATGCTGAAAACGCATGATGCATATGCAGCTGCACTTTAATTAGCAACTAAAATACAATAAAAATTGAAAAAAATAAAATTACTAAATTTGTGATTTTTTCCATTTTATTTTCAAATATAAAGTTATTGTTTATTCTAAAGCAAGTCTAGGGAAATTTTTCGAAAAATGTAAACAAAGTCGCAACATTGATAGCATGTGCCAAAATTTAGTCATTAAGTGCCAAGGTACAAAAGAATATGAACTGTGCTAAAAATAAATATTCAGTAGTATGTAATCATGTATACAGACCTCTGTGTAGACTTGCTTATATCCAGCTAAATTATCTTCTTCTTCGTGAAGTGCATTTCGCATTAACGAGTAGTTGTATTCAAACTGATTGACATCACTTGTCTGTGCCCAAGTCAGAGTCAAAACACTGGCTATTACCACTGCCCAGCAAATATCTCCCATTCTCGGTTGTAAAGATTTCAGGAATCGCACTTCAGAGCACCTGTTAAAAAAGTTGGGCTTAAATTATCAAACAGTTTATAAAATATGAATCTGACCACTGTATACCTGTACATTTTTTACATACATATATGTAGTAGTAAGATAGCGATTTATAGCTTTTAGAATAATTTTATTTTTTCCAGAAATTATTCTTTAGAGCTGAAGCTAATTTAGAAATAAAACTAGAATATGTCCATAGTACACGGATGCCCCACTCGCACTATCATTTTCTATGTTCAGTGGACCGTGAAATTTAGGTCAAAACTCTAATTTGGCATTAAAATTAGAAATATCATATCATAGGGAACATGTGTACTAAGTTTCAAGTTGATTGGACTTCAAATTCATCAAAAACTACCTTGACCAAAAACTTTAACATGAAGCGGGACAGACGGACGGACGAACGAACGGACGCACAGACCGAAAAACATAATGCCCCTAGGTGGGGCATAATAAACGTTACCAAATGAACACAAAGGACTGGAACATTTATATATATGTGATAATTTGCATACCGTAATTGTAGCCGCTAGGTACTATAGGACGCATGGTTGAGTAAACGCTGAGATAACATCTTACAGGTATAAGCTCGATCCTCATGTATTTCCATTTCTTTTCTTTCTTTTTGTATTATTATTACAATAAGACTCTTTATGTGTATTACTTTGACTATTTCTCAAATCTCAATATGAAATCATTGTATGGCTGCTTAAACGAGAAAGCTTTGTATAAGCTTTAGTCTTTAATTTTGAGTATTTTATGTGTTTCATTGGTAAAAACATCAAAGGAGTACGGGTGTAAATCGGTAGCAAAGACAGAATTTTCTTATTCTTTTAAGTTCAGTAACATATTTATTCGAACTTGAAAAAAAACGTTGCACTGAAATATACCTTATCTTGTAAATTACAGACTCGTATCCATGCAACAGCAATGTAAATAAACTGATAGTGCATGTACGTAATATATATTTGTTTTATTCCGTTTGCATGATTGAATCTTCTACTTACATGTATTAAAATATAGCAAAGTGCTCTGGACCAATGAAGTTGTAGGATTTGATGTGTCGTAATTGTGAATGTAAATCATGTTATCAACAAGGGATTGTCCTTTTGTCTATGCCTATTAACAATTCAAGACAAAGAATTTCTGTAAATGAGTTACAACTGACCCAAGCCATTTATCAGCTTGAAAGAATTGAATGTATGATTGAAATTGATTAGAAATTTAATATCTAATCAAACAAAAATCAAAATAAGTTGAAGTTTACTGGTGCAGCAAAAATTGGTATATTTTGAGTATTAATAGCTACAAAATTAATAAAAAAAAAATAAACATAATCAAAGCATTACAAAAGGAAATAAAAAAAAAAAAAACGTTTAAACATGTTAAACTAAATATGACTTAAATATCAAAGCTACATGTAATACGCTTATAAAATTTCAGATAGTACAAAGAATTTCATTTGAAAGGTTGCACTTAGTAAATACAGCTGTTTCACAAGCCACGCCTCTTTTGGGGAGATATATAATATTAATAGATATTTTGTTTTGTTTACGTACTGGTTCCCAGATATGATCTCTATGTTTCATCTCATAGAAAAATAACTTGAGAATGTTACCAGTATAAAAAACACAAGGTAGCGGCGAAAATTGAATTCTGAGGGAGACTCAGAGTGAAGGTAGGGGTAGTACAGAATTTTAGTATAAGTTTAAACTCCTAGAAGTTCGGGGCATATAAATGTTGAAAATATGCCGCACAGCCCATTGTTTTGACCTTTGAATAAAAAAGTAGTGCATATCAACTTTCCGTTCTAGGATATAGTTTTCACAAAACTTCATAGTAAAAGTGGCACAGCTTTAGCCGCAAAGGGAGTTCCTATGGGAAATTGCATTGTCTATATTTACAGAAGTGCAACCTATAGGCATTAAATTTGAACATTTTAATTTTATTTGATGAAATCGTATTAGATGTAAAGAGTTGGAATCAATTATTTCAATAAATGTAGAATAAAATTTCGTTTTAACTTAAATTTAGAATTTATTGATTTGAACTGTAAGTCAACAAAAATATACTTACTCACTGATAAATTACACACTCACAACTAAGAAACTTAAACAATTCCTACCATTTCATCGTATTTGTTGTGTCATCTAATGCCAAACACACATTTTATTAAATTTTCCCATATAATAAGATAGTTCCTACATTACCAAGACCTACCTTTAAATGAAACGCCGAAAAAGGATGTCATGTATTAATCATGAATAACGTGGACAAAAGTGGACACAATGTTATTTCTATATAAAAATTAAAGAAACCGAGGGATACATGTAGGCGGACACTAGTGGACACAACGTCATTAATATATAGAAAATATAGAAACTGGTGGCTACAGGTGGACTCTGCTAGCTGGACACAGTGCAATTTCTATATAAAAAATAAAGAAGAAGAGGGATACAGGCGGACACAAGTGGACACAACGTTATTTCTATATAAAAAATATTGATACTGGTGGCTACAGGTGGACACAGTGCAATTTCTATATAGAAATTAAAGAAGCAAGAGCTACCGGTGGACACTGCTGGACACAGTGCAATTTCTATATAAAGATTAAATAAACAGGGGGAAACAAATGGACACAATGCTATTTCTATATAAAATTTATAGAAACAGGTGTTTACAATCGGCCACAGCTGGACACAGTGCAATTTCTATATAAAATTTTAAGAAACAGGGAGATACAGGAAGACACAAGTGGGCAAAACATTATTTCTATATAGAAACATTTGTGGCATTTTATGTCTTTTCAACTGAATTATTTGAGTATCAATATTTATAATCTACTATTGTGTTCGGCTACAAAATGCATGCCAACTAATTTTTGCACCGGATCCTTGCCACTAACGGTCTATTCTATTTAGCTCATTTGGTTTTAATGGTCTTAAGTGTTATAAATACATTGTGTATTTGGTCTTTCAAATGATGTTTGATGTGGTAAATGCTTTCTGTAAAACTATAATTTGAAAACTTATAGACATGACTTAATTGTCAACTTAAGTATTGTAATAAAAAGTAGCTTGATATTCGTGTAATTAACATGGTCTGCTTACTGTTCTTTTCCCTCAGACTCTCAACAGAAGATCTTCTGTGAGAGTTGGTACTTGATTTTTACATGGTTGGGGAACTAGCTGTGAACAATGCCTAGGATGGTGTATGGCATTGCTGCCGATGTAGAGGCAGGCCGGGCGTTGATGTCGATGTAGAGACAGGCCGGGATCGACTGACACCTATAAGTTCCAAAATTCAAACTTTGACGTCTCAAAGCAGATTCTTTACTTATATAGCAACCATTTAATTGATGGTATGCCAACATCACTTTCTTTGTCAGCATAAAATTAGAAATTACCAATATGGTTATTGTCCGAAATAGGGTCGACATGTTGTATAAGTAAAATTAATGTCCCGTATATAATAGAGAGAGAGATCACTTTAACAATGGGGATGATAAATAAACTTTACTTGACCAGACAACAAATGGTATAAAACGTCATAAACATAAAATCGAAGGAATAATTGTAACGTCATCTATATCCAAAATTTATGTCAAATATCTGTCACAATATAAGTATGAAAGAGACGTCTTGTAGTTTATGTGGCATACATTGGTGTTGAGAATGAATACGAAATTGATACTGTTTTGGTTATTTATTCATAAAGAAACTCAATCTAAATTCAAGTCGGAAAGCTGACCCCGGTTTGACCCCATTTCTAAATCCAACAATGGGTATCACGTGATTACCATATTTGGCATTTTTCTTTCAAAAAAAAAAGTGAAGCCCGTCTTTTCGAATTTGTAGTTTTATTCATGAATAAAAACTAATTTGTTTTAAGTGAATATTCTTAAGAATATAAGAGATACATTGATCAACTCACTACGGAATGAATTCATTTTAATGTGTCTTTAAACTTCAGGTGTTGACAAACAAATGTGGTCACAGGAAATTAAAAACGTAATTTTCTTTCTTAACTTCTGGGGAAGCTATGCTGAATTTAAATTATGTAATGCAACATAACTTTGACTATGTCATATAAAATTTGTGCCACTTAATACGCTGTAATACGCAAATGTGCCACTTCGATCTGTTGTATATATTCTTTTCATCTAGTTAGTCTATCGGCAATCATATTAATTTATCGGCAAACTGTCACAGCAATATATTTTCCCTTTGATCTTTCTGCCTAATATTTTTCTATATAATGGACAAGAAATTATTCTCGAAAATATTAGGCAATGACGTCATGTAACAGTGCAGCAATGCCCGCATTCATGTCCATCCGCGTCAATTTATCAATGAAATGCATGCTACTTTATTCATACTACCGAACAACTATTACATCGTTTTCTGAGCGTAAAAATAATTTTACTTTTTATTTCATTTTATTTCATATTCTAAAAAAAAAACAAAAAAAAAAACAACATATTATTAAGACAAAATTGCCGATAAAAGGAATAATGGCATTTTATTCTTTGATACTGACCTCATCAACTCGAATATCGGGCTCGCTTGATATTCTTGCTGAATAAGTCAGTATCAAAAACAAAAATACCAGTATTCTATAAATGGCAGGAAATATATATACTGATATATATATCGTTGGGAGCATATATGGAGTTCCTAAGCGTTATACTCCCAATTTTCGAAAAGGGATAAAACAAACATATGCCATATAAAAAAAACATATATATATAAATGAAGTCCATGAGGTGAACTTAAGTTTCTTACGTAGATATCATTTAGACTCTGGTGGATAGGTGTCTCATTGACAATCATAAAGCATCTCATTATTCTTATTTGTATAACAATTTACTACACGCCGCATACCAATTCGAAATAAACCTTATATAATTAAAAACACATTCAATCACTAATAAAAGTTTACTACATCATTTTCAATTACATTTACAGAAAATACGAAAACATAGATTTTTATTACAAATTATATGTTTCTAATAATATATTTCAAAAAATACTAAAACTGAATAAATTTTTGGGTCAAATTTGTGAAGAGACTAAGTAATACAAACTTAAATAATAAAGGAGTAATGTATTTTCTGTTTATCACTTTAACATTGCGATGAAACTAACGTTTGAAACATCAATATTAATATATAGGTCAACGTTATCTGTTTTACGCTGAAATATAAATACTGGAAACGGGTAACGTATGAATTTACAGTGAATAACGTTACAACCTGTCATCCCATTATTCTGAGGCATACATTATAGTCCCCCGTATTTAGTCAGAGCTTCGGTATTAGCATGGTACATATCTGTAGATGCAGGTGCGATTTTATTACTCCTCAGTGGATATTGTTTTTGGTTATACATTTCCCAATAGAAATAGAGAATCCAAACTCCCGTGAAATTATGATCATAGACGATATGGCCTACACTTCAAGACCCTTGGGATTGTAGCTCCTGTTGTATTTGTAAATGTTTAACAATTCAAAAATTTATGTCTGAGCTTTCTTAATTCAGACAAATCCAGAAAAAAGTAAATAATAAAAATACGGAACTCCAAGGAAAATTGAAACCGGAAATGCCCTTATCAAATGGCAAAATCAAAAGCTCAAACACATCAAACGAATAGAAAACAACAGTCATGTTCCTGACTTGATACAGGCATTTCCTTATGTAGAAAATGTTGGATTAAACCTGGTTTAATAACTAGCTAAACCTCTCACTTGTATGACAGAAAAGCACGATAACAATTAGCTTTAGCGAATGCAGCAATCGAGCTATGGTAAAACCACTAAAATCCAAATTAGTCACACGTCAACATTTGCTCCCTTGAAAAAGTTTATACTCATGGCCGCAAAACGTACCAAAGGGTTGAGTAGCGTGTAGAAATATGGTCATTTGGTTTGTCCCGTACTACAGCAAGAACAATGCTCATACGGCGTACTTTCGATTGTACTGGATATATAGATAACGCAGCCAAGTCGTGCCAGGAACAGGGTGTTAAATCCAATGCCTAGTGTTGGGAGACTCCACGCTGTGTTCACGTTAAAAAACACTGAAATAACTATTTTGGGGGTCTGTAGAAGTACTATAACAAGGCGTCCAAAATACTCCCTTTTTTAGTGACAGTCCCAATTGTACGTCTTTCATCCCGCTTAACCTATTTTTATAGACCTACAAAAATATTATCAATTTGATTTCGAACTGAATATGTATGAAATATTTGCCACTTGACGTTAGACAAACAAAAATCCTTTAACTAACCATGAGAGCGTCCAGATACAGTTTTTGACGTTATTGGTGTTTATAAAAGGTCAATTTCAGTACCCGATATCTTGGTTTAAAAAAAAGGTTTTACTGGAAATGAACGCAATTACAAAGCTCAGTTTTCTAGGTTATCCCTGGGTAACATCATTCATACTGCCTCAAGGCATAGCTACACCTTTAAACCAGCTACATTCTCTATGAACCTTTCCTAAGCCAAGGGAACCTTTGATATTATAATTGTTTTGCGTTTATTGTTTTGTACACCAATCAGGCCGTTACTTTGAATTGTTTTATATTTGTCATTTCGGGACTTTTTATAAAAGCTTGCCATGCGGTATGGGTTTTGCTCATTGTATTTTTGAATCCGTACGCTGGCCTATAGTTGTTGACTTCTACGACATTTGGTCTCTAGTGGACAATTTATAAATCAATTTGGCAATCCTACCACATATCCTTATTTTTAATTAATTAATTTTATAAACACATATTGGTCGAGATTCTAATAACAATATTATGGAATATATTCCTGAGGTGGATATTTTGGCGAACTAGTTGAATCATCTTACAAAAATTATTAATCATGCATGAATGACTGCAACAGTAGTAAAACTAGCTGCTGACAAACAGAAGTATTAAATAGTCTTACTTTGCTTATGTATCCCCGTCTAATTTATTCCACAGAGCAGTGCGTCGAGCGTCCTTCTTCAACTGTTATTCAGGTCCTAATAATATCGAGTGACAATCTACTCTAAATTAACAAATTTCAACAGTATTTACACTATATTTAACCAAATCAGATGACTAAATTGACACTTTTACTTCAGGTGAACTTTTACGGAGATTATCAAATTTAAAGAACATCTCACTATTATTGGTTTAGAATATATATCAGCTAATGACAGAAACTGATAGGTATTATACAGACAGAAATCATGTAAAAAAATGTATAAAAAAAGAAAATTCATGATGTTAACTTTGCATCTAATTATGGTGGCCGGTTAAGGCCATTTCGCGTTTTCGCGTTTTCGCTCTTTCGCCTTTCATATTCTATAGGGCGAAAACGCGAAAACGCGAAAAGGCGAAGTCGAAAACGCGAAAACGCGAAGTCGAAAACGCGAAACCGATTTCGCGTTTTCGACTTCGCGTTTTCGCGTTTTCGCGATTTCGCCTTTTCGCCTTTTCGCGTTTTACGATATACATGTTATTATAACATAACATTTTAAATATAATTGGAGACAAGACTACAAAGTATGTCATTCAAATGATTGTCATATAAATTTCATATCTGTGGTTTACTTTAAATATTTTCATAAATTAGACAATTCCTTTACATTCTTTGTTTCAAATACTCTAACAAGTCATTATCTTTTAAAAGTGTCAAATTTTTGAGTTCAGCCACAATGTAAACTATAGGCGGTTTTTGTTGTTGTAATTATATTTTGTTTATATACATCTATTGTTTACATGTGTATATTAGTAGATTAATTATGTTTTAGTCATGTAGTTGATATTGTATTTAGAGAGCCTTATTTAAAATTGGTTTAATCCAAATGAGTTACTCTCTTTGAGTATACAATTTGCTTTAAATCATATTTTGATATTTTAAAATATATTTGTTAATTGACCAGATTCAGTTTCTCTATTGTTTTGTTAATCTGGTTCTGACACGGGGAGGATTGTTGTTATTGTCTACCACATTCAACAGTATATCCCCTGTCCCTTGGTGTCTCCTGTAGATGAACACATTTCCATCTTTGAAAATTTGAAATATCAATCAATGCGTTTAGTAATATATGGGAAACACATTTTACATTTACATGAATTTTCCATAAATCCAGGTTACTTTTTGTTTAAATTAAAAGAACATGCGACAGGTTTAGGATATCTTTGCTAAGATCAACCTACGACAGTTTTGAGGCGAGGTCTTGGATAGTTCTAAGAGGATCATAAGACATGTCATAAGATATTCTAGTATCTTATAACAGGTCTTAGGATAGCTTCTCGAAACCGTCCCAAGTTTTATTTGACAAAAGTCTTATCTTCACAATGTATTAAATTTAAACTTTTTTCACACAAGCTAATTTAAATTTTAAAAATTTTAGATTCACAACAAGAGCATTAAATGAAAGATTATGTATTTTAAGTAACCATGGCGATAATAATGATTAATTTCATTTATTTTAAAATGTCCAAACTATAACTTCCAGCAAATTGTATGTTCAAAGGCATTTTATACAAATGCATCTGTTTTTAAATTTATCCAGTAATTGTAAACAAAGAATATAAAGAAATTGTCTAATTTATGAAAATATTTAAAATACGTCACAGATATGAAATTTATATGACAATCATTTGAATGACTTATACTTTGTAGTCTTGTCTCCAATTATGTTTAAAATGCTATGTTATAATAACATGTATATCGTAAAAACGCGAAAAGGCGAAAAGGCGAAATCGCGAAAACGCGAAAAAGCGAAAACACGAAATCGCGAAAAAGCGAAAAGGCGAAAAGGCGAAGTCGAAAACGCGAAAACGCGAAACCGATTTCGCGTTTTCGACTTCGCGTTTTCACGTTTTCGACTTCGCCTTTTCGCGTTTTCGACTTCGCGTTTTCGCGTTTTCGACTTCGCGATTTCGCGTTTTCGCGTTTTTGCCCTATAGAATATGAAAGGCGAAAACGCGAAAACGCGAAAACGCGAAATGGCCTTAATCGACCACCATATCTAATACATGTAGTTGCTTAACTTGGTTATTGATATCAAATTTAATTATTAAAAATTCCTCATTATATGATTTAATTACGTTTCCCGCAATTTATAAGATTACAGGAAAAGTTTGAAATGCATTGTTAAAAAACCACAACACCAAAGTTTGAGTGGTTTTCAGAAATGTTGTGTCCTGGAGTTTTCCCAATTTGCAGTAGAATCCGTACTAAACAGGAGCGGGCGTCCGTTTGATGGGTTGGTAATTATAAACACGCAGCACTTCCAATAAAAATGAAGACGTTCAATCCGATGCCTCATAAAGGAAGAGAGTCTCTCTCTTTGCATGTTAAAGAACCCCTGCAAAAATTCGCTGAGAGTAGATGGCGTGTTGCAAGGCAAAACTTCTATCAAACATTCCCCTTTCTTCAGTGACGTCAAAAATTCCCGCCCTTTATCCTGGACGACCTACTTTATAGAACCTATATTTTGTTAATATGTTCTCGTCTTAAATGTTCATGTGATATTTGCCACTGGAAGGTAAGCAAACAATAATTAATCAATCAATCCAAAAACTACACTTGGTATTCGTTAATTTAGTACAGTGTTTGTTGGCCTTAAACGAATAAGAGTCCAGTTAACGAAACTAGTCCGGTAACCACGGATAAAATCCCTGATTATATCTAATAATCCTTTTTTTCAACTGTAACATTGTGCCCATTTGAAAAAAAGATGAAAAGGTGCATATATCTATAGTTTTTCAAAGGGTTAACATTTTAAAATCTTGCATGAAATAATATGTAAATATGAAATATATATGGTTGAAGATCATGCGAGTACAAACATATATATATATAATGCTCCAATTATTTTTTCAGTTAAAAACTACAAACAACACATAAAAACATAAATTGGGATTAACATTTGGCAGTCAAAATTAGAATAAAAAAGAATGAATCCCATAATAATAATTCAAAAACAAATTTGTATGGAAAGAAAGAGGACAATTATTGGTGCTCCATTTCAGTTTGAAAAAAAAACAACAAATTAGAAAAGAGCGTAGAGAACTATTGTGGAATAAGTTTAAGTAAAATATTGTTGTAAGACAGACATACATATACCATAAACATACTAATGTATACAAAGGCCAAAGTCTGAGCTTGTTTAGCTGTATGATATAAAAACAAAATTGACGAAAAAGATCATTTATTATTTTACACAAAGGTTTTAGGGTATCTAACGCGGAACAACCTGTTAATAGTGGAGTGACAAATCAGGAAAAGTCGCTTAATTAAAGAGTTTAATGGACCGAAATACCTCACGGCCGAAAATCTATTTCTTTTTCATTTTCAAACACGGGAACGTTTATAATAAATTCTCGATTGAAGATATCATCACAAAGTTGTTATGAGATGAAAGAGTAATGTATCAGATTTTATTTGACATCAAACTTTCCTATCTTATGAACATATAAATTAAGTGAATTGGACGATTTTCAAAATTATGTGACATTTTTTTCAATCTTACCGTCTGTCAAAGTATAAAACATTTCTTATATATATCACCAGTAGTACATTTTCATAAAAAATAGTATAATAACCAATATGCAAGAAGTTTAAATACCTAACATTTCGAAAAAGCATGCAAATTAACTTTTACGGGCCTTTTTATAATACTCATCATATAGCAGTTTTTCTATTCGATTTTCATCTCAATAAGTCTTGTTGCTCTCCCTTTTCATATTTTCCCTGACTTGTGATTTGCTGTGTTTTTACAGAAAATAAAACTGTGGATTTTCTTTATTTTCATTTATAATAAGACAGATTTATATCAATGTCTGTGTCTAGATTTTGACTGAGTACAGATTTTATATTTTAGTATTTTTAGGTGTTTTATTTCTTGTGGATTTTGTTGAATAAACTAATTTTAAACCACATTGGTACACCCCCGAAATAACCCGGAAAATAATGGACACGAGTCCTGTTAAGTTTGTTCAGTCAGTGCCAAAAAAGAGTAGGCTTAAGAGTAATTAGGAATTATGCGTAATTTGCCAAATATCTACAAATGAAAATTTGTCAATGCAACAGAAAAGGAAAACTACTCTTTTAGACGCAGTAGATGTCAGACAGGGTATTGTTTATCGCCGCCTTTATGATGAATTTGAGTCAACAAAAGGGATTCCATTAGAACAAATAAAATATCATAGGTCGTGTTATAAAGCCTATACAAGTAGAAAAATATGGAAACATTTCAAATAGGGAAAGACAAATGATCAACATCGAGTGCAAAAAAATCCGTGAATGAATCAACTTGCGTTAGAACACGCTCCACGGCATTACCATTAGATTGGTCTAAATGTTTATTCTGTAGACAAAAGTCATACAAACGAGATAAGTAATTAAGGCGAGTCGAGTCTGTTGAACGTGCTGATAATATCTTAAATGCCGCAAAAGACAAGTCTGACTATCCAATGGTAAGTTTACTCTCTATAGAGAATTTCAAGGATAAGGCACTGTATCATTCAATATGCATTGCTAACTACATGCTGAACTGGAAAAGGGATCTTGCTGGTGATGTTTCAAATGAGTCGGAGCACTGACAAGTTCAGCAAATCATGAAATCATAAGATCCCAGAATGGAACATACATCCCTAATGACATATGTCCTCAAATTTCAGGTGGAGACTTCATTGAAGAAGTGTCTGGCAATGTTGATATTAATGCAGAAACTATTGACGGCAAAAACACATTTCATTCTATTGCTCGAGCAGTATTTCAGGTTGTGAATAATCCGACTTGTCAGACAGACTTAGCTACCGTCAAAATAAAACGCGGCCTAGAAAGATCCCTTGCTCTAGACGAAAAAACTTCTAATCTCATGTCATGTTTGCCTTTCTGTAAGCCTAAAGAAAGATTCGGCCCGCCTAGATGTACCGAGCCATACAGTCAAATTGAATCATGTACAAACAAGATGTGACGTGTCTGATTTGGCTTGGGTATTGCTCCGATCACTGACACGTGACATTGTTCAACTACCTGTGCTTCAAAATGATAAAAAACAAGTAATACCTTTTGGACAGGCTTCCATAAAAGACTTACTGACCGAAAAGCAATTCATGTCGTCGTGGCATATCCCACAATCATAGACGCAAAACCTGCTGACATGGCGACAGTGTATACGACAATGCTGAAATGCATAGAAATGTCAAAAGCCGTAGGTCAGAATAACCCTGTCCAGACCTTTGACCAACAGCTTTATGCCATTGCCCAACAAGTAAAGTGGTCTATGTTCAGTAGTTGTCGTTTGTTGATGTGGTGCATAAGTGTTTCTCGTTTCTCGTTTTTATATAGATTAGACCGTTGGTTTTCCCGTTTGAATGGTTTTACACTAGTAATTTTTGGGGCCCTTTATAGCTTACTGTTTGGTGTGAGCCTAGGCTCCGTGTTGAAGACCGTACTTTTACCTATAATGGTTTACATTTATAAATTTTGACTTGAATGGAGAGTTGTCTCATTGGCACTCATACCACATCTTCTTATATCTATATATGCCTCATATTTTTCACTCGCACGTTGTGAGATTAGACGGATTCCACATGGTTTCGTGTTACATTTCAGCAATAGGCAAAATATGGGCATCAGCTGGGCTTCGTGATTTATTGGTCGATTCAGGTGCATATGCAGGATGTACTGTAGATCAGATACTTCAAGGCAAGCAGTTTAACCGCGGTGTCAGAGCTTACACACTAGCGTATGAAACTGTGATGGCACTATGGTTCAAGAAATTTTTTCAATGGTGTTCAAGTCAACAAAAAATTGCTAACATAGACGAAAAGTTCTGGCAAACAATGCTTTCTTGTCATGACGCATTCAGTGACCTTAATACAAACGTAGTAGATCTCTCTGAATTTTTAATTCTTTTCCGGGAACAGTTTTTCTCAATGATTTCTGAGTTCAGAGAGTTTTCTTATAAAGCATCTCCAACTTTTAAATTCTGGGAAATGTTTTTACGAGCCGGAGAAGTTACGCTTTTGAATGTCAGAGCAGAACGTGATGGAGATGATTGGAATACACATTTTCAGTCCGTGTCTTCTATGTTGCCATATTTCTTTATTGCAAATAAGACAAATTATGCCAGGTGGACACCAGCTTATTTAATTGACATGCTGAATCTCCCAGAAGAAACGTATTCAGCTTTCATGTCCGGAAAGTTTGCAGTCAGACAAAAGCCTGGTGTATTCAATGGCATATGGAGTGATATGGCAACAAAGAAGACTATAATCAAGGATTCGAAGGGAAGTGGCGGTATAGTCGGATTGACTACGCAAATATCTGCTCTTCTTCGATGTTTTTTTACTAGGCACATTCTTGCAAAGTGTGCTCTTGAGATGAGGAAAAGGTCTGGAATTACTCTGGGCTCCGAAGAAAATCACGAAGAGAATAGACCGACAGCGATGAAACGCGATGAGCAGCAAGTGAATGATCTTATTGAGCATATTCAAAATAATATGACAGATCCATTCGATATTGAAGAATGTCCCAAATCCCTAATAAACATTGCGACAGGTTTGCATGCCAGTAGAGAAGTCGAAGATTCTCTGTTGAATTCTGTAGATCAAGGACAAAAATCGATGACATCTTTTGTAGACGGTCGTTTCAAAGACAAGGAAACTCGCGACTTTTTCTCTCCAATTTCTAAATCTGCACTCAAAACCTTTGACGACATGGCAAAGCCGTGAAATCTAAAACGTCGATCTGGTGATATTGTAAAGACTCATATCAATCCTGAGCTTGTCTTTCGTAGAGCTTTAGCCCTTGCACATGTCCGAGACGAAGTTACCGTTGAAAAGGTTTTGGCTTACCCCACATCTATTTTCCATGACGATGGGTTGATGAGGAAATCATGCAAAACAGAGTTCATTCATCTATTGGAAAAAGAGGTGTGCACCTCTTTCACACTTCCCAAGTATGAAAAACATCGATCAATCCTGATCAGAGATGGTATGGTTATTGTTCAAAGTCTTTTCGTAGAAAGGTATAATAGTTTTGGAGATTTGGCCAAGGAACCTTAATAGCATGTTTTGAAAATTTCGGGTGTGTCGTAGACGTGTTTGATCGGTATGACGTAGAACATTCTACAAAATCAGCAGAGAGAATTAGGCGGTCTATTTCAAATGGTGGTAAGATTTTTCAGGTCATTGAAGGCAGGTCAATTCCAGATTGGAAGAAATTTCTATGTGCATCCGAAAATAAACAAGGATTGTTAAGATTTTTGGGTGACTATGCACTCGCGCTCTTCAATGAATTTGATTTGAATGATCAAGACGAACTATTCTTAGCTGGATGTTTTCAAAACCCAGAGACTGTGAAACAATTTTGTGCCGGAACTGTTACTGATTTTATTCAGTTGTTTAGTACACAGGAAGAGGTAGATACAAGAATCATTCTACAGTCTCTGTTTGCTAATGAACAGCTGATAAAAAGCAATTCCAGGGGTCGCATTGTAATAAAATCATGATGTTTTACTTCTGTGTATTACGTATTTTCCCCAAATGACAAACATTGATGAATTGTAATTCCAGACAGGATGCGTTTCTTCAACCAAAGACGATAGACGGATTATACTGTACACGACGTATACAACGCTATTGGACCAGTGATATCTAGTACACTACCAGCTGCTCACGCTCTAACGGGATGCGACACGACGTCTTCTTTCTTCGGAATAGGCAAAAAGACGGTATACAAGGCGTTAAAACAACACCCATTGAGATATCAAAGTTTGATCATTCTAGCTGGTTCCGATATCGAAACATCTGTTACAGTGGGAAGACAATTTATTGCTGATCTATATGACCCCAAAGGCAAGGCTCAATCAGTACATGGTGATTTGAATAAACTGCGAGTGAAGTCAGCGCTATCTAAGGATGCTTCCTTAGTGATACTACCTCCTTCAGAGGCATCTTTCAGACAACACATAGTTAGAGTTTCTCTACAAGTGTACGTCTGAATGAATGCCCATATCGCCAAACCACCACCCAGATCACCTCTAGAATATGGATGGACAATGGGGAATAGCTCCATAGTTCCAGTATATTTTGAAGGGCCAATGTCTTCTGACTTTTTACAGGACCTTGTTTGCACATGCAAAGGCAAAACTATTTGTGGCAAATCGTGTATATGTTATGAACAAAACTTGTCATTCACAAGCATTTGTGGTTGTCAGGGCAGTGATGACTGTAGAAACCAGATTACTCATCAGACTGTTTTAGAAGATTGCAACGATGAGGATGATGATTAAAGTATGAATCCCAATGCCCAATATTTCATGTGTTTGCTGCTAGTAGCCTTTTCTAACTTGAATTTTGAAAAAAAAAAAAAAAAAAAAAAATAATAATAAAACCTGCCAGTGGTCTCCGACCTTGACGTGGTTGGTGGACTTGTACACCAACTGGAGACAGTATCGAAATTGACGAATATCTTGGAAGTATAAGATCACATCGAATCGATACATTTTTGTGTTAGTTTTCCGTTACCACTTCAAATGGACGTGCATAATGATGTCAAATGTTACTGAAATATACTGAAATATCTTTATTTTTATCAAAATTTCTGTGAATCGTGTTTGTATGATATATATCGTGCTTTAAAATCGGTTTAGGTCAAAAGTCTACTCTCGATTTTATTGTTTGTGCTGTTTTATAAAAAGGGGGACGCACATTTTCAATATGCTATTACTCTTGCACTGGTTGACCTATTGTCATAAATAATACTTCATATACTATCGTGTTCATGCTGACATTTATGCATCAAGACTATTTTTATAGTTTCAACATTCTTTTGGGTTTAAAAAAGTAATAATGAATTTCATCAGTTTTTCATTGAATCATGGACCGGGTGTTAAATTTACAGTACTTACTTCTCCTTTATTCTTTATGGTATCTTAACAAAACTTTACCAAAAATATCTTTATATGTTGTCATATATTATTGCAAAGTTGAATATTAAATATAAATATTTTTATCGATAATTTTCTTCCATGTTGGATGCGGGGGCATACATCACTAATTTATGTCAATCTGGCATAAATATTACAAGCTGAATTTGTGCAACATCCCGAGAGCTTGCTTCCATTGAAATTTTTCTCAGTTATCATGAGAGACTACTGAGAAATTGTCCAAAATGTCCAAAAATTGCGATACCCCCTTTTGACCTTTGGCCGCAGTTTACTAAAATCTGCACCACTTTGGCATTCTACGACATGCCTTAATCGAAGGGTATTATATTTATCTTCAAAATAAGACCAACATTAGCCGTGAGGTATTTCGGTCCATTACATTTTTAAATTAACCTTACTTGTCACCGTACTATAAAGCCCTCGTGTTCTAGATAATTAATTAAACCATTGTCGTGACGTCAGCCTATTCATTTACCGTGGATTCTTTTTCTAGAATCAACGCTTTCTAAATCTGTCGCTGAAATGGATTCACCAAATTATATCCAATTGTTTCCTTTGTGTGCCTAATTTCATTAAGTTTGAATTAGCTAATTTACTGATTTCTGTTCACTAATGGAATTAATTTAAAAACTTACCTTTAATTTTTGTAATTTTTATATGCCTTCACTGGGAATCGAACCCGTCCTTGAAATCTGTTATGTGTGACTGACATCAACATATCGACGAAACCTCTCGGCTACCAATTGGTTACAATTTAAATGTCTATTTTATATATATAAATGAACATATGATATACATCGGTACAACGGACACACAGGGCTTGTACCTTTATGTATACATAAAAGGCAATCGTATAGTATAAGTTGGTAGCCGCGAGGTTAGCATGGTTAAGATCAATGAGTTAAAGAGTTAAGTTAAAGGTAGGGACTTGTCGGTTTAGGTTCGAATCCCTGTATTCTCTTTGTTGTCCATATTCTTTAGTTTTTCTGTTTTTTTCTTATAAATATATGTAATTGTGGATATTTTTGCAATAATAGCGAGTTTTACCGTTTATTTTTGGATTATTATTGGCTATTTCACATATTTGAAACGAAAATGATAAATTCAATTTGTCCATTTTGTTTTATAAATATAGTAAGATTTCATCTCTTTTACTACATAATTTTACAAATGTTTATTCGCAAATTCCTATGCGAGTAAATCCTGATGTGCCTAGAATTAGGCTTCTTGCTAGAAATTTCGGTAACATACTTTTTATATATACTTTATATATGCTCTTTGGTCAGGTTGTTGTCTCTTTGACACATTCCCCATTTCCATTCTCAATTTTTAGAAATAAGATCGAATACGGTTTACTTTGTAAACACAGATAATATTCAGATGCCTGATAATTTAAAGGCAGACGTGTTGTGTTATATTTGTATTTTTCTAACCAATTAGTTGTGATCTTATATTTAGTAATGCATCGTTGAACATGATACCATGGTTATTTAAACTCATTTACAATACCTTCTAATTAAGAAAAGGCTCTAATTTTGAAAAGACATTAACACAATAGTTTAAGTTATAGATACAATGAATAAGCGTTGATTCATGAAAAACAAACCATTCGCCCTCCGGGCTCATGGTTTCTTTTTCAAGAATCAACGCTTATTCATTGTATCTATATTACATATTTAACTTCCACTGAAGCCTTAAATATGGGACAGAATAATCAGATGTAAATTTTATCAATAAAATAAAGGATAATGAAAAGAAAAATGTTCTCAGGGAGTGCACAACGTAATGAACCATAAATTATAGCAAAGTTCGATTTGATGTTTTTGGCATTTATCGCATAAAAGCTATGTCTCATAATTAGCTTAAAATTGGGATGTGTTTGCCTCTGATGATAACTAAAGTACCACTTGACAGAATCATTTATATTTTTAACATTATGTCATATTTACGGTACAGTCAGGATTCTGCTTCGTCAAAATTATCTCCCCGTTTCTCCACCTTTTTTCATAATCGTAAAAATGGAAGCCATTTTTGTGATGACGCGCTGTCAATTTAGCTCTTGAAAACCGCATAGTACCATTACGATCCTTATAGCTCTTGAAAACCGATAATTTTGCCCGGAGAAAACACCGACATAGGAAAACTGACAACCATTACGATCCTTACCTATGACCTGTTGTAACTACCTTAACCACTTTAAAAGACAAATGTATCTACTAGCTATTTAGCATCATTTAATGTACTTTTATGCATTCGGTCAACTTAAAACTATTGTCTGATCGGTTGATTCCGCCATGTGTGTTTTGTTTGTATGAAAACAACCAATGCCTTATGAAAGCAAGCCATGTCGTACGAAAACAACCCATGGCGTATGAAACCAACACAAGATTATTAAAGTATTATAAATTCCGCCAACCTAATTAACACTTTTGTATTGCATTGTTCGTGTACTTCGTGTAGACGGGTATGTGTTAGAAAAAAAAAAAAAAAACGCATTTTTATATTAATTTGAAAAAAGAGTTGAGCATACATCTTATAAATATGGACAATTGAAATATATAACAATAAGTTATTGTCCTCTGATATACCTGGGACTATTATACTAATATGATTTGTCTCAGGATATAAATGTTTAATAATGATTAAAATTTAACGAGCTATCTACTCGAAATATAGACATCCTCATAATGCTAAATTCAGATATATAACGTATAATTGATTTCACGTGGATTGATAACGGTTTCATCTCACTAAACAATTTCCATCAAAGTGTTTACCTTCAGATAAAATTTTGTAATGTAATATATATATTTTTTATTTCGAAAATCTGTAAAAATAAAAAAAAAGTGTTTATGGAAAAAGTTATTCAAAATGAAAGCAAGCGACCATCATATTTGGAGGTCATTTGATATAATTTCCTATTAATTAAAAAAAAAAAAAAAAAAAAACAGCATTCAATTCTTAAATGATTACAGGTGAAATTTACTGATCAAGAGTTATGTCCCTTTTTTGTCTTGCCTTGATGGAGTCAAAAAGCGAGACATGGGTATGCTTTTTCATGCCGCGGCGGCGGCGGTGGCGGCGTCGTCGTCGTCAACAATGTATTAGTTTGTGATTAGGTCAGTTTTGTGGGGAACCAATAGTGGTAGATCAATGATATTTGGTATGCGGTTGTATAAGCATTGATACATCTCATTTCCATGGAGATTATTTGGCCTCGCCCCCTCAGTCGTGGTCTATTGACTTTGAAACTTTTGCATAGTTTACATGTATTAGTTTGTGATTAGGTCAGTTTATGGGGAACCACTATAGTGGTAGGTCAATGATATTTGGTATGCATTATATTATCATTGGAACATCTCATTTCCATGGTGATTATTTGACTCCGCCCCTCAGTCCTGATCTAATGACTTTGAAACTTTTGCTTAGTTTACATATATTAGTTTGTGATTAGGTCAGTTTATAGTGAACCACTAGTTGTAGGTCAATGATATTTGGTATTCAGTTGTATTAGCATTGGCACATTTCATTTCTATGGAGAATGTTTGTCTTGCCTTGACGGAGTCGAACATCAAGACATAGGTATGCTGTTTTCGGCGTCGGCGGCGTCGTTAACTATGTATTATTTTGTGATTAGGTCAGTTATTGCGGAACCACTAGTGGTAGGTCGATGATATTTGGTATGCGTATGTAGTAGCATTGGCACATCTCATCTCATGGAGAATGATTGGCCCTGTACCTCAGTCATGGTTCCTTGACTTTGAACACTGTTGAATATTTTGCATAACTTACATGTTAAAATATTGCTATTTTAATTTCAACATTAAAATTATTTTGCATTTTACTATCAAAATAACAAAAATGCGAGACATATCACTGTGTTAACAGTTTATCTTTAAAACACATTTTTCTGGTTTGTTTCAAGATGAGGGTATATGTTCCACAAGACATAATCTTTTGAATTTAAACAATGTCACGGACTACAATATATAGGTCAAATTCGATTTTGACAGTAGACGGGTGCCACATGTGGAGCAGGATCTGCTTAACCTTCCGGAGCACCTGAGATCACCCCCAGTTTTTGGTGGGGTTCGTGTTGCTTAGTCTTTAGTTTTCTATGTTGTGTCATCTGTACTATTATTTGTCTGTTTGTCTTTTTATTTTTGGCCATGGCGTTGTCAGTTTGTTTTCGATCTATGAGTTTGACTGTCCCTCTGGTATCTTTCGTCCCTCTTTGCCGTTCCAGAGTTATGTGGCGAGCGGGAGAATCTGTGATAACTAGGTTTCCCAAAAGTCTGACAACAAGAACTAATACAAATGCGGTCTGCTTAATAAAGTATTTGACATTATTTTAATCTCTGATATAAATAACAATTTTCCTTCAATGAATTTCCCATCTTAATACTGAAGACATTTAACTTCCTGTAATTGTCAATGTGAACTGTAGCAGCATTAATGTAAATTCATTAAACTTTTTGAATAATTTTAACTGTTTAAACAAAATATAATCAATATTTCCTTCTTACATTATAATAGTTGTATGACGATGAGTAAGAATTTGCTTTTCTGTGAAAACGAATAACGATATCAAAGCAAAATACACTATATCTTAACGGAATTCAATGGCTTGGATTAAATCAAAGCTCAAAACTAATCACTTCAAAGAAGTTTTCAATGTAAATTCTGTTTAATAAAATTAATAACTCCCCAAAGAAAATTGATAACGACATACTGATGTAAAAAGATCAATTAAAATGGTATTTTGTAATAACCAAACTTATTTAAAAAGAATACATCTTATTCAAAGGAATACAATAGAGGCAGATTCTCTAAGAGTGAAACCTACGAAGCTTTTAGCTCACTCTTCTCGAGCATTTGCTAATATTCTCGGTTTTAATGGCAGTTATAATAGCCTAAACCTAAGTTAGGTGTTAAAGCGAGTTTACATGCATTGTTTTTGTGTTAAATGTTGTATGCTGGTCTTGTAGGACTGTGCCAGTTTTGAATATTTTTTTCGATATTTTGATTTTTAATGTCCTTCATTTTCGTATAAATATAAAAATGTGGAATTGTATTGACTTTGGTAAACTGAAGTGTATTGTGAAGGAACTACAATCCGTTTTAGTAAAATGGAAATTTTGTGTACAGTAATACCTCCACGAGATAGCAGCCAAACAGAAACATCTAGAGTTCAACATATAGATATAAGAAGATGTGGTATGAGTGCCAATGAGACAACTCTCCATCCAAGTCAAAATGTATAAAAGTAAACCATTATAGGTCAAAGTACGGTCTTCAACACGGAGCCTTGGCTCACACCGAACAGCAAGCTATAAAGGGCCCCAAAAATTACTAGTGTAAAACCATTCAAACGGGAAAACCAACGGTCTAATCTATATAAAAAACGAGAAACGAGAAACACTTATGAACCACATCAACAAACAACAACTACTGAACATCAGATTCCTGACTTAGGACAGGTGCAAACAATTGCAGCGGATTTAAACGTTTTAATGGTACCAAACCTTCACCCTTATCTGAAACAATAGTGTAACATCACAACATAGAAAGACACACTATAATGCCCACTACAGTAGACAAGTGGATGTGGTTGTGGATAAAATACAACAGAGATAATCAAAGATTTGCTAACAGCGCTTATTTCCATAAAGGACAAATACAAAAGTGAAGGTACATGAATATAAAGTCCACTAGGTTTCTTCAACTTTCGAATATGTACCTCGTGATTGAGGCAAATTCAGAGATAGTTAGCTATACCGTTTTTAAAGAAAAAAAATATTATCAGTCTCTTTTATAGCACATACTATTTTAGTTTATTTCTATCCGAAAATATAAAAGAGAAATACCTTTAAGAAGTTTGAGCCAAGCAATTAACATAGGCAGTTGGTAAAAACTGAACAAAGCAATTATAATAATTTATTGAAAGGTTAATAATGCACTCACCTGTTAATAAAAGTAACAATAAAGAAATTAAATTTTGACTTACCTTCTTAAGAATTAGACGGTGTTTTGTTTTGCAAAAACAATATCCGACGATGAATTAAACTTGATGGAAAATGCGTTTTTGTTATTCAGTATGAATTAGGAAATCTTTATTTCTGTACTATTTATAATACAATTCACTATTGAAACGGCATCATAATGCAGATACATTCCAATCTAATCGAAACCAAAATAAAAGATGGAATCATAAACGTTATGTTTTATTTATAAGATTATTATATAAACATTTGGAAATCGTTTTACATCACAGTAATTATCTTTTCTTCCTTTCAATATGGTTGAGGGTATGGATGGGGGTCCTCCATTTCTGTCTTCTTTAATTATTTGGGGATTTTTCTCTATTCTTTATACTTTTTGTCCATTATTCTCTATTCTTTATAATTTTGGCACCTCATTATTCTCTATTCTTTATTTTTTGGTCTATTTTTCTCTATTCTTTATATTTTTGCCCATTATTCTCTATTATGTAAACCCCATCAACACCCTTATGGTTTTCTTTTGTTATCTCATCTGGAATAAAACGATGTGGTTTAAAATCATGATACTGAGATCGGAATTCAATTGTGTTTTGTTTATGTTGAATTGATGTCGCCATGTCCAATCAAGAACACGTCTCAAAGAGTTAATCGAGAATATTGTCAAATCCAGAAATTGATTTCGGTGGTTTTGTTCAATACAAGGACATTGAAAATTTATGAGAAGTTCATTGAGGTAAAAGTTCTCCATATCTGTCTCCCGCAGACTGTATAGAGTTACAGCTGTAATTACATCCATTTTTTTTTCGTGCAAGACACTATCGATGGGGGTTTCATTAAAAAAAAAAAAAAAATAGAGTACTCATTTAGCAAATAAGAATAAGTATCTGAGTGGAACCATCTAATGCACCTTTATTGAATTTTGAAGAAAACATAAATGTTGCGCCTTCAGTACCAAATTACGCCTGCAACTGTTGACAAGAGGAAGATACATAAGAGCGAATAAAATGAGACTTAGGTTAAAGTTTTGTACTTGGCATTGTAAAGTTCTGTACATAGCGATGCAATGCTAAACTCTGGATCGTGTCATTTATGTTTGCGGCGTTGCTACACAATGAAGCACTTAGCAGGAAAATTTATTTATTACGCGAAGGAATGGAAAACAACATCATATATTGATATAAACGATCCATTCTTCTTTTAGATAAATAATATTGTTTTCCAATATAAAAAGAAATAAATGAAACTTCAAATGTACGCTTGTAAAGTACAAGTGCAAAAAAAATCATTAACGCCTAAACATGATCTACAATCAGCTATCTTAATTTTCTTAATGTATTGATCATATTTCAAGTTATAAAACTAAATTCATGCTAAACCCACGAATTCTCCCAAGAAGCCATAGAAAGTAAGTTTAATTGTCATAAAACTTTGAAACAAACGGATGAATAGTCCTTAAGGACTTGTTTTTTCAGTGCCAGTTAAGGAAAACTCGGTTATCAACTGGCTGAAATCTTTAATATTTGACGAAAACATCGGGCTTCATGGCTCGCAATTTGCATCGAACTACACAAAGAATTCTCCTATAACCCCATTAAAGACTGGTTCGACCTTAGAAAATTGTGCAACAAAGAGATTTTTATTTTAGCATAACCGTGGATCGTGTCATTTGTTTGCAGCGTCGCAAAACTACTGCACACCTACGATAAATTTATTTTATTTTTTTACTTTTTTTTTATTAGGAAAAGGGGGTTGACATAACCTCCATTGACTTTTTTTTAACCGAATATTCAAAACTATACCAGATTTTACCTACGACAATATACCAAAGAATGATTTTGGTATTTGAGATTCTTGTCCCTTCCAGAGATCACCCCCCAGTTTTTGGTGGGGTTCAGGTTGCTCAGTCTTTAGTTTTCTATGTTGATTTATGTGTACTGTTGTTTGTCTGTTTGTCTTTTTTTCCTTTTTAGCCATGGCGTTGTCATTTTATTTTCGAATTATGAGCTTTAATGTCCCTTTGGTATATTTCGCCTCTCTTTTAATTCAGGCATCATAGATATAGGAAGATGTGGTGTGAGTGCCAATGAGACAACTCTCCATGCAAATAACAATCATATTCTTTTATTACCCTGTTCTGTTGTACATGAATAAAAACCCTTACATAGTGCCAATATATTGAGTAAGGAGAAGACATTAATTATCAAAAATAAGAAATTAGACAAATTATATATCAAAAATTCAGACACAGCAAGTGTGCACGTGTACAATAAATAGACACACAATTTTCAATACAAACAATTAAAATCATGCTACAATAGCTTATAAAGTTGAACTTATGACTATTGAACAATTTAAGCTTTCAATAAAGACACCATCTAACACGAAGTCAATTTTATGGTGTACATTGAATGAAAAGTGAGCAATACATGAAGTAATAAAAAAAGGAGAAGACAACAAAGGTGGAAATCAAAAGTTAAGTCCAGATGTGAACTCAGGTGAGCCGAAATGTTAAACAGTTCCTGTTCCATTAATTGCGCCCGTTGTGTTTTTAAGGCAAGTTAAATCTTCAGTGGTAAGTCGCATTCGGTGATGTCACAATCAAAGGAAAGAGGACGGGATTGAGGCTACGAGAAAGGTTACATATCCTTGATCATTAACGAAATTGCTATTTCATAAGGGTATATCAGTTCATGATGGCGTCCGTAAAACTCTCGGCGGGATGTCTTCAACTCTTCCATTTGGAACCCTATGTTTAAAAGGTTCCTTGTAAGCAGCTAGCAGCAACCCTCTATCAAGGATATCATGATGGAAACGCAAGCCTTCGATTATTGTATCAATTGGGAGATAAATACGCCGTATGTTCTGTTCAAGTGGGAGATATATGCTCTATTTGATTTAACAACAACTTTTAAAAAGCTCTCCTGTATAGCAAATCTACGGTTTAAAGTTTAAATAGTATTTACCGGTTATAACAAATATTTATGCTCATACATGTAAATAACTAAATGAAAGAAAAAAATGTATAAATGATAAAACGAAACATAGGTGTTAACAAAACGTTTTTTATTTTACTCCCAACTTTTTTTGCTAATTTGCTTTTTGCTTTTAGATCTAATGTATCAACGAGTGTTTCTGATGTTGACGACAAGTTAAAATGTATCCATATAGTGCATAGTAATTTAACTATAAGGATAAGGAAATATTTTATCGTAGAGATTGGAAAACTATCGAAGAAATATATATCAAAAATATTGAAAATTCAAGAACAAGGGTAATATCAAACCTAGATACTAGTAATGGCAAAAGAGAAAGTCTGCATACCTCACCTCCCCCACTCAAACAAACCAACACATTACATTAAAATTTAAAAAATCTATGGGAAAATAAGCAAAAGCTCTTGAAAAGCAAACCAATATGATATATGCTAACAACATACGAAGAATATGTAATGGCGAACACGAGAATAACCACTTTGTATTTAACTGTAACAATCAGGATTTCAACTTTGTCAAAATTATCTCCCCATGACGCCACTTATTTTTTTATCGTAAAAATAGAAGCCATTATAGAGACGACGTCCTGTCAATTTAGCTCTGAAAAACGAATAAATTTATTCACATAGCATTATTACGATCTTTATATGACGGTTGTATTTTAAAAGACAAATATATGTTATGGCTATTTAGTATCATTTAGAATACGTTTATGCCTTTGGTCAACTTTAAACTATAATAATCTGATCGGTTGTCAGGGAGAATTTTCGAAAGTTCAAAAAATATTGCAAAAAAAAAAGTCGTTTAATCCGACGGTTCAATAGTCCGACAGTTCGATAGTCCGACGGTTCAATAATCCGACAGTTCGATAGTCTGACGGTTTGAAAGTTCGACAATTCGATAGTCCAACAGTTCTATAGTCCGACAGGGTGCCACATTATTCTACAAGTCGAGGGTATAAATATTCCTATTCGTCCATCCGTCACACTTGGGATTTTGTTTTGTTCTTTTAACCTGTTTAAACTTCCCACGGCTATTACTCTTCTCATTTGCCGCTAAAGGTTAAGCTTAAGGTTGTATGTCTTTGTTTTACGAAATATTCAAAGTGCTACAATATCAAAACAATAAAAATACAGAATAAAAGTGACGTGCCATTTTGTACATATACCTAAGGGAAACGTTGTTCAAAGTAATACTGATAAATATTTCATTGCATTTAGTAGAAAATGGGGATTTGGTTGCAAATAAAGCGACGATTTTTGCAAAAAGCCCACAGACTTAAACACAGAGGTTTACGTTATAAAATTGTAAACATAGATTACTCACTTGATTGTCTATGATGTGCTAGCATTTATAAGTCGGAGCACACCCTAAAAGATGTACTTGAATAAGTCTATTTTTATACTTGTTTTAAACAATATCTTTTTAAAATTATTTATATTTCCTTTTTCAAGAAAAATCATTGCTTGCACTGAATGCAATAACCCTCTAACTATTCAGAACCGAATTGTCAAATATAGGAGTACAAAGGCTGTGGATTTTTTAATATAAATTCCATCTGTTTTGCATTGAAACAACAAAAGGTTACTTATCCGTAAAATATACCAGCAATACGCATTTGTGTCAGTGTGCTTAACCAAATATAAAGTATACATTTTTATTGAAACTTCTGCAATTTTTAAAACTATTTGTACCTTAAAAAAAAGGCTGTGACCAATTTTCCCCGTCGTGTATCTTGTTCATAATTTTATACGTAACGGGGAAGTTTGTGAATTGAGATAGACAATCGAATGTGCCTCAAGTCAGTCAACATGTAATGTACTGTTTTTTTAATTATTAAACAGTTTATATATATATATATATATATATATATATATATATATATATATATATATATATATATATATATATATAGAAAAAAAAAAAAAAAAAAAACCGAATGCTGTTACTTAAAATTTCCATAAATAACATACAATCATAATTGACATTTTTGAGTAAGTTGAAAGTTCCCATGAAAAATGGTACATACAGGTCTCTGCTACCCCTTGTCCATTTCATCTTAGAAATGGCTGCAACGGTCATTGCTGGAAACCGCGGAGGCGTTGCAAGAATATACAACGATTTCAAATACAACAAAAACATAGAGCAACTCCGTGCTATATACTGGCGATAAATAATGCAGAGCCAACCTACAGACAAATGTTTTCAACCCCATACACACGAATAGGACGATATTGTTATCGGAGTTGATCAAACACTAGAGCCTTTGCGTGATGCCATTAGACAAGACCCAAGCATCCCAATAACGCGGGTATATAAAAACTTTGCGAGAAATGTGGCACGAGGAGGCGGGGATCGAGAACATATTACTGAATTCCACAGAGTCCGCACGTACTCGGAATGCCTCATGATATTGACGAAGTCTCTATTCACGGACACTGGAAACGAATATGGTCGGAAGATAGATTCCTGCTGTACAGAAACAGTGATTGGGGTGTTCTTATTTATTCAACACATGAAAACTTGAGAAATCTTAGACAATGTACAGAAATGTATTGCGACGAGACTTTAAGAACGTGCCCTAAGTCATATGAACAATACTTTACAATTCATGGACGTTATCGGAATAGGGTGCTGTGTTTTGTGAACTGTCTAATGACTGCTCGCAATATCGGTGACTACAGACATGTTTTGCAAATACTGACAGTCGAAATTCGCCAAATCACAGGGCACAGGTGGCACTCAAGAACAGTTATCTGTGATTTTGAGCTCGCTCTGTTGGCGGCAGTTGTAACTGAGCTACCACACGCTCAGGTAAGTGAGTGCTATTTTCAATTTAATCAGAGTTTGTGGCGAAAAGTCCAGAACTTGGGTCTTGCAGCAAGTTACAGACGACAACCAGCAGTAAAAAGGGTAGTCCGAAAGAATTATGGCCATTGGATACCTACCAATTGCTGTTGTGCGTCAGAATTTTCGTCTTTTGAGAACATCCCACAGAACTCTGAGACTGCAGGCGATATGCTCGACTGGGGACTTTTTTTTCTTGATTATTTCGAAGGAAACTATTTGAAAGGGTTGTTCCTTCCTCAGATGTGGAATGTTTATGAAAGAGATATGAACAACCGAACAAACAACAGCGTTGAAAGTAAGTGTTAACCTTTTATTTCAAAAGAAAACAGAAGTTTCAATTAATCCACCAGAATCACAATGTTTTTACTTTTAAAGGAGCACTAGCTACGATTTAGACAATTAGTGTAAATACGATTCTTTTTGTTACAAGTATTGATAAAGCTAAATTTTGAAATAATATTTCGTTAAAAGCAGTCAGTTTGGTCCGACTTTGTCAAAATAAGCTCAAAAACATCGCTGATGTATTATTGACTTGCAAGTCAATAATTCAACCTCATGTGAATCCGTATTCATGTGACCTTCAATGTAACCGATTAGCTCGAGATGGGCTACGCATGTACTAGACGTGTTCAACTATTTAAAGAATGTCAACATTGAAAGTGAAACAAGGTTGAACCATTTCATTGACTGATTCGATCCACAAAAAATCATTCTTATTTAGGTAAAAATGATGATTAACGTGTGATATTGTGCAATTGCACTTGCTCGCTATCTATTCATATCTAAATGTATTATATAAAATGTCATGTACAATATCAAATACAATCGACTTATTACAAAATATACGAAATTATTTACATATGCATATACGTATTATTTATTTTAATGCTTATATTCTGCCATTGTTCGATTATTGTTGCAATATATGGGATAGTTGTAATAAAAGTGCAATAAATAAACTTAATAAATTATTAAAGAAATCTGCTAGAGTTATAGTAGAAGCTGACATAATGACATCATCCACTTTATTGTTTAATAGTTTAAATTGGTTGAATGTGGAAAAACAAATTCAATATCAAAAGGCAATACTTGTATTTAAATCATTAAAGGATATGGTTCCTAACTATTTACGAGAAAACTTTCATTTTACTGATAATCAAAACTATAATTTACGTTCAGGTGATGAAAAACTATTGAAACTTCCGAATCAAAAACAGATTTTTGAAGAAAACTTTATATATTCTGGTTCTCAAATATGGAAAAAGTTTACCAAAAAAAAAAAAAAAAAAAAAAAAAAAAGAAGATGAGTTATACACTTGTATCTTTTAAAGCAAAATGTTGGAATTTTTTCATGAATAAGGCTGATTAATATGCTTTTCATTAATATCTATATAAAATTGTATACTGTGTAAAATTTTATATCATTATAATATTGTATGTACTTTATGTATATGTTATTTTTATTTTGAGGACTCGCAGGAAGATTAGTTTTAACTAATGGGATTATCCTCTTGAAATACAGATTATTTATTTATCTATTTATTTATGACCGTCGGTAGTCTTCGGAGGTCATCTCGATGGTTAATAAGATGGTGTCTAGACAATTATACACACGAAATACTGAAACATATTATCGAGTCCATCCATTATTAATTGTTTATTTTATGAGAATTTGAGTCAAATCGGTGAACATGAATTTGACAGCTAATGCCTCTTTAAAAGTTGATATTTTCGGTTCGAATCAACTTATGCAATCTCAAAGTTTACAAATTACGTTATTTGATTTCCAAGTTTTCGTTTATTCCTCAGTTTTTCATACATTTTCTTTAGTAAAAAAAGGGCATCGGGTGCCCCTCCACAGCCCCCTTCTTTTGTAAATATCTTACTTAGCTTTGTTACAACGCTATCATAAATAACAACAATAGAAGTACAAATAAATAATAACAAACAATATTATTCAAACATACAAATCAGTTCTTGAAAGTACCAAAATATTGTCGAGAAAAAAACATGTCGCATGAAAATGATCTTTAATATCCACTCTATTTTACTTTGTTTCCCTGACCTATGCTGAAGTCACAACCTGTAGAAATCGGTCATCCTCTAATGTTACTTTAACATGTAACATTTTCATATGGTAGTGCCAAAATCTACATGTCACCGCTATTAACCATTAATTAGTTTAAAATCTGTAACAGGAACCACAACGTGTATTTGAAAGTGTAGGGAATATTTTCACATGTTACTATGGATTCCCCGTTACATTTGTGCATGTACGTACAAACACTTGAAATGAGAATATGAGCAAAACTCATAAATTATAGACATGAAATAGTACGTTAAGTTCATTGTTGTACACGTATATACTATGAAGTTACATTAGTTCCTTGAGGTACGTTAAAGTTGATTTAGTTAATTAAAAAAACCTTATTTTGCCTTATTTTATCCTTTGGAGCATGAGCATCGAACTTCACAAAAAAATAAAGACATGATTTTTTTAAAGATAAAAAAATAATTGTAGTCAAAATTTATAGTTTTTTACAATGCAAGTCAGGTGTTTGAAACACTATGCATCCTTTGATTTACAAATTGAAGTTAGCCAAATATATCACGTAAATAATTATGATATTTCTTTTAGTTGATGAATTCATGGAAATTTTGTTTTCGTACAATATGAAGATACATTAAATTAAGGCATCAGTAGTTTACAGATGTTGAAATCTCGTAAATCGATAAGGAAATGAAAAATCAAAGTAACAAACAAATACTGAGAGAATCGCATGAACTCCAAAAAGGAGCGAGCCCGGGTGATACTACTTAAAAAATCAAGTTCCTTTCAAAACCTAGAAAACGTTGTTTTGACAATAGTTGCAATACTTTACACGACAGAAATGGATTGAGGTTTGAGCTTTTAACTATAGCTCATAACTGAATACATGTTCAATATAAGATAAAAATGTAAAATAACAAAAAAACGAACTACAAGGAAATTCAAAACGGAAAGTCCTTTATAAAATGGCAAAAGCTAAAGCTCAAACACATCAAACGAATGGAAAACAACTGTCTATTCCTGACTTGGTACAGGCATTTCCTTGTGTGGAAAATGGTGGGTTAAACCTTGCTTTATAGCTAGCTAAACCTCTCAGTCTTTGCTTTCTATGTTGTGTTTCGAATACTGTTGTTTGTCTGTTGGTCTTTTTCTTTTATAGCCATGGCGTAGTCAGTTTATTTTCGACTTATGAGTTTGAATGTCCTTTTGGTATCCTTCGCCTCTTTTTTAATGTTCAAAACTCGTAAATACATTTTGATATATAAATCAGGACAAAAAAAAAAAAAAAAAAAAAAAAAAAAAAAAGAACTAATTGGCATGTGTAAATATGAGATCTCTTCAGACCATCGTTAATGCCCTTGCGAGTGACAAGATTAAGAACAGCATCAAACGCACTCTTCCTTTCATATAAGGTTATTTATTTATGTCCATTCCATATCATTTCTTTTCATTTATTTTTATTCATTCCAATATTGCTGGATAAGACTTTATGAGTTGTGAAACTATATTGGTCTAGTACGTTTATAATCATTTTCTAGGCGTTGTCTAATCTATGTTATTTTGAACATGACAATTATCAACTATCATTTCTATATACTTTTATTTGACCTGTCAATTTGTTTTCTTATTTATAATTTGTGAAGACAGTAATTAACCGCTGTTCAAATCTCACAAATCCATTACAAAAATACAAAATACCGACAAATGATCCGGTCTGTGTTTTTGTTAGATGTTTTTTCTGCTTTCGTTGGTTCATGTCTGTTATATTTGTTTTTCGTAAATTGTTTTGTTATATTAGGCCGTCAGTTTTCTTAATTGAATTGTTTTATATTTTTTATGTATGGTCTTTTATAGCCGACTATACGGTATGAGTTTGTTTTGGAACTTTGGTGGATAGTTGTCTCATTGGCAATCATAACATATCTCCTTATTTTTATATAACAAAAACCGAGGGAATAGCATGAATTCCAAAATTAGCGTCGACATGAAAAGCGTCACTTGCTTTGCATTCATCACCTACCATACAAATCAACACTCCGTCAAAATGTCAGTATCGGGGTTAGAACAAAATCGTTACATTTACATGTTTATAGCACCGAATTTAAATGTTACAAGAATTTAGACATTTATTGATGGATACATTATAGAAAAATACCAAATAGATAATAGAATAATTGAATAATATTTTGAAACGTAGCATGTGTTTAGAAATAAATGACCAAATTAGCGCACATTTTCTTAATTATATTCTCGATGAAATCGACAATACTATTATAGATGAAGAGAAGTTTCGTTTCTAAAACTACCATGTGAAACAAGGATAGCCAAACAATAAAGTAAGTCGAAAATTGTGGCGATTTTTTTTTATTCTGCGGTAATTAGAACTTACTTCATAATTTGTCTGTCTTGAATAAAAAAATAAATAAATATGTTGTTCTTGGTTAAATGAAGAACACAAAACAAATAAAAAATAATACACACGTTTAAAGATCGAACCGTTTGAACCATGTTTAGTGTAAACAATATTATTATGAATTATACAAATTACAATATAAATACACATTCACAAATAGGATTCAGAAACAAGCAACATGTGCTTATATTAATCTGTCTCCTTGTTAAATTGGATACAATATACACAAATAAATCAAAACTACATGCTCTGTTACATAATAAAAATATTGATAATGTCAGTTAAGTTTCGTAATGAACTGAAAAAAAAAAGAAAGAAAATTGCAAATATGAAAATGAAATTCTTACAGGTATATTGTGTGAATTATTAACTTGTAAACCTTTTAGATTTAATAATGAACCCTTGTACCATAAGAAATAAACTAATGATTTAAGGAAAAGCCTGTACCAAGTCAGGAATATGACAGTTGTTTTCCATTCGTTTGATGTGTTTGAGCTTTTGATTTTGCCAGTTGAAAAAGGACTTTCCGTTTTGAATTTTTCTTGGAGTTCGGTATTTTTGTTATTTTACTTTTTTCTTCATCTGAAATCATATTTGAGCCGTTTATTAGTAATTCAGTGTCCATTGGTACTGTTAATTGTAGGCTTACAAAATAATATTATCATTTCTTGTCTTATGACCGAATATAATGGACAAAATAATAAAAAATGCGAGTTAGTTTCCAAGTATCCACAGCGACAGTGAATGTTACATGTTGGCAGCTGTACTATTTGAACTTGGCTTCTGTGGAAGCATGGTATCCCTCCTTTTTAAAGGAAAATTGCGTCTCTTAAATTACCTCCAAACCATAATTTGTTTATAAGTAGAACGTTTGGATAAGACGGAAACATTTCCAGTCATACATGTGAAAGTGTAAACGAGCATGCAAGCCATATGTATTCAGACTTTCATTCTTGTTGCTTAGTCTTCGGTTTTCTATGTTGTGTTTTGTGTACGGTTGTTTATCTGTTTGTCTGTTTGTCTTTTTTTTAGTCTTGGCGTTGTCAGTTTATTTTCGACTTATGAGTTTGAATGTCACTTTGGTATCCTACGCCTCTCTTTAAGAAGTACCCGCCTGTCCATTTTATGGTAGCCATCAACAGATTTAATGCAGTTTTACATGTGAATGGTATACAATCAACATGCATTGGCATATTTTCAGAATTGTTCCTGATATGTTGTTTTCTCTTACAAAGTATTTCCTATTTGAAATGAACATCATTTGATTTTATTTCTATAGAGCTGACTATCTAGACCAGATTATTAGAAAATACACTTAAAGTTGACGAAGAACAGACCTCATTATAAAACTTAAAGGCATAACAGAGAAATTAAGAGACACAATAAAAAAAGCTCGAGAAAAATATTTGGCAAGGTTATTTCTAAATTGGAATCTGTCGGTAAAAAAATTGGAAAGGGAATCTGCTAGATTCGGAAAGAAAATAGGCAAATTGTTTAAAACAACTGAAGGAGAGGTGAAATCTGAACTTGAACGTACCAAACAAAATAATTAATGAGAAATCAAAATTTCATGTTATTGCATTATGGCGTGAAAACTATTAGAATCTGGTTACATCTTTGGACAAGTTTGTGATACAGAGAGGAAATAATTTGAGATAATATAGAATCTTTTAGGACTATGTTTAATATAAAATCTTGACCGATGTTTAGACGCACGATAGGAGCATAATTTATAATAGTTTACATATTGAACTAGTATATACTTTTTAAAGCTCGATTTTTCAAACATATTTTGTAAGCCAAAGTTAAAAAATACGGATTTCTGTGCACATGTTTGATGTACCCTCATCAGAAACGTTCAAATACGAAAGGTGGGAATGCCAGGGATGCATAAATACACAAGGAGTCATTCTACAAAAAGAGCCCCAAAAAACTTTTTAAATCCATAATTTTGGATTCAAAATTATTGAAAAAGCTTGGAGAACATTTTGATTATAGGTGGACACTTTTTTGCAAGAGTTTGACCACCGTTGCGGAATATACGTGTTGCAGACGACCAGCGTCAGATCAAAGACAGTTTACCTTGTTTCACGCATATTAGACAATTTATTTTAAACTATATAGTTCAGCAGTGGAGACAGAATATTGTCTTCAATTCTGGTGGTGTCCACTTGAACTTCGGTAACCATTTCATATTACAAAATATTTATAAAGCGTATTTCGTTGAAAACTACACATAACTAGACAGTTCAGAGAGCTCTTTTACCATAAGTTAAACGTAGCATTTTATAGCCGACTATACAGATTGGGTTTTTCTCATTGATGGCCGTACGGTTGCCTATAATTGCTTACATGCGCTTCATTTGAATTTTGGAGGATATTTGTCTCATTGGCAATCAAACCACATCTCCTTATTTTCATATTATATTGACATACTTTAGCTGCGGAGAAACAGGACACCTTTATCAAATGTCATTTGGATAAAAAGGATTAACATTCGCTAGGAAGCTTTAAGGGACAATAAGAGGTCATTATATATTTCCAAGGTTCTTAAACATGTGAAAACGCAAGAAAAACAAAAGAAAAAGCAAGCATCAGGGTATAGATAAATTTAAATAAGAGATCATATCAAACGTTATTTTACCCCCAAAAAATAAATATCATTACTATTAAATCACAAATAAGAAAAGAAAAGGAAATACATACTTTTTAACCACATAAACACTAAGTTAGACTGGACAATTTCGAAAACAAAACCATGAATCAATGAACTTTGGCGAGTTTACTTAAGCTTACTTTAAGTCCATATTGTTGTATTGCACAATTAAGGTAGTTTCAGGTATTGACATTGTCGTCACATAATTTGAGGATAAAGTACTCCTTAACATTATGTTATCATTGAATAATGATTTGTATTTATTTTAATTAGCATTCCACAGAGACCGTTGTTGATCTTGTTACCGAATTTTCAGTTTGAACGCATAAGGAAATTTACGGTTTGTTTTATTGGGATTTACCACAGTTTTGATTGTATTTTCATACTACTTTTTATTTTGTTATTTATGATAACTTTTGTACGAATGTTTAATTAATTCAAACCGGAGGCACATGTAAAAAAAACAATATGTCAAATCGAGTCCGATAAACTGTCCTGACTACGTATGAAGTGACGTATTGTAATAGATCTGATAATATGTGGGAGTAATTATTAATGCGTTCTAGTAAATTGTTTTATACAGTCGGTTTATATACATATTGATTTTACGTGAAGAAAACTTTACAAATAAAACATACCCATGAGGGTCTGGATGGGGCCTTCATTTCTGAATTCTTTAATATTTAGGCCATTTTTCTCTATTTTTATACTTTTTGCCCATTATTCTCTATTCTTTATATTTTGGGTCCATTTTCTCTATTCTTTATATTTTTGCCCATTATTCTCTATTCTGTAAACCCCATCCACACCCTCACCCATTCCTTTTCCTCTTTTCTAATTCATTAATTACAAATTATGTTTTATGTTTATTTTGAATAAAATATTTGAAGATTTCTTTCTTGTAGAAGACTTACAGTAATACCAAGAAATTGGAGAAAAAAAACTAAGTGAACTAACTTCTTTTGATCAAGTCTGTTTTGAAATGTAATTTGATTATTGATCTAATAAATTAATAAATAAAAAGGTAAGAAAACAAAACCATTTATTAATTTGCTTATGTGGTATATGACAAAAACTTTAAATGAATGAGTTACTAGACCTTATTTTTTGTCAAACAATTGCTTTTTGTAAACCTACCTTATGATAGTATTTTAAGCAGCACTAGTCTAACCTTTATGAATATGAGCAATTCAAAACAATGTGACATGTGTTGGAATAAAAAAACAATTTAACATGTTTTACGCCTCTCTTTACCCGAGGAAACTCTTTCATTTTTCAAATATTGTTTAGCCGTTAGGTCCTAATATTCATGACCTATTGTGTGTTTGATTCTGAAAACTGGCGTAACTTTTCAGTATAAATAAAGAAATTTCGCCTATATATTGCAGTTTTGAAAATGAACAAAATGATATTTTCCGTGTTTGTAGTAGTAGTAACATTTTTCTGTTTTTGTCTTGGAGATTTAGAGTCCCTTCATCAAAACAACGTGAACAGTAAGTTATGTTTACATAAGATATTTTGTAAAAAAAAAAGAGGAAGGTTTGGTTTGATTTTATTAAGTGGTTATATGAAAATTAATATAACTGCGTACAGTCATTCCAGACACTGTGCTCACCCTAATAAGGAACATCGTTACCAAAATACATAATTGAAGTTTTATTTACTGTCATACATATGGAGGTTTGGCGGTAACCATCCACATTAATTTATAACTGTAAATATCAAGTCACCACTTGTTCACATGGAGTTTGTTTCAAAATATTCTCTTGAAAATAGACAGTATACATAAGAATTGTTTTATAATATACATTAAAATTAAGTGCACTCATTTCCTATTGTAATGGGATATTGAGACCTAATACAACATATTTTTATAGCCTTTTCGAAACTTCTTAACAGTTCTTTTTAATTTCAAACTGTTAAATTATATTTATGAATGAAATGGTCTTTGTTTTTGCTTTTAGAAATAAATATTCAGACGAGCAAAGACATTTTACTTTATATACTCGATGAAATTGAAAAGATTACAAACACTCAGACGCTTTCATCTTTGGAATGCGAGGCCAACATTAACCAAACAATGGTTTTATGCACACAATGTGAAAAAAATCGTTGTCAATCGTAAGTCTTATTTTGTTATTGATAATATTGATAAAAAACTAATCAAACATACCAGGCTTATAATTTATATAAAATTGGTACCTTTAATTTGATTGATATTTTTAATATACATTTTCCGGCCTGAGTCACAAAACTCATAGCTGAAATATTGACAAACATACAAATAAATATGCATTCCGTGTAAAATTTATTCCAATCCCTGTAATATAGCAATACGGATAAGTGGTACTATTGCCAAGGAAACAAACTATCCACCAGAAACCAAATGACGTGGATGCAAGCAACTATAGATTACCGTTTTCCATCGTACCATTGGTTGGTATAGTCGAGCATTTGGTTTTGTTTGGTTTAATGGGCTTCCCTCTTTTTAAATTTACCTTGGAATTCGGTATTATGTTAATAAATTGTTCACAAGGAAATAACAATAGAAGTGGTTCAATTATAAAAGAAGCAAAATACGGACACATGAACATATGTATGATAAGATTATATACAACTAAAATACGTGGATTTGTTCCGTGTTAAAAACGCTTCTTACATTTCTGACATTTACAACATAAGAGTACAGAAGGCTGCAGATGACATGCATAAATGATGAACAGAAAAAATCCAAAACTGCGATATCAGATGCGTCTATAGGGTAGGCGTCTCCTTGTATGCATTCCATACCCCCATGCGAATCATGTCCTCAACCTATAACAATTTGCCTCACTTGTATATTTTAAACATATACAACGATCACAAGTATTTGAACCGTTTAATTACAAGTAAATAACTGGACGTTAAGCAACCAACAATCAATCAATTATAAGTAAATTACATGGAAAATAACCATATAATTGCTTGTTTCTACCTTTATTTACAAGGACTTAAACATGTTGGTAATAATCTTGACTAATAAATAAAGGAGTGGAAGAATAATGACGAAAAAGTATAACACTTTAAAAGCTGCCACACAAACAAGTATATACATTTCTTTATTTGAAAAAAAAAAAAAACAAAACTGCTTGTTGCTATGGTAAATGTTTTTTTATCTTGTGTATTGTCTCATTGAAGTGTACCCAAGACTCCCTTTCATGCATATGAATACTGAACCGTTCTTTTATTCATTTATAGTAAACCACCACAAATACACGAGCAGATCATTAAAGGACTTTTGAGCGAAGTTAACAAACCTATTACAAAAGCTGCTAAGTTCGGACAGAACGTTGGGCAATTGGTTCAAAATCTAGATAGAAAACTTAATTCTTGGTCCGAAGATGTCACTTGGAAAATGAAAGGATGGTTAAAACAAGCTGAAGAACAGGCTAATAAGGTTAAAAATGGTATTGTTGACACTGGTAAAAAAGTTTGGGGTGGCATTAAAAGTAAGATTGTGATTTACTTATAACACAACAATTACTCAATATTGATTTGTTTTACAGAACATTTCAAAATATGTATGTACACAATTATTGAAAAAAATAAAATGTGTAGCATCGTCTATAAGTTACTTAATCTGTTAATAACATTAACGGCACCAATGTTATTGCACCAGGTGCGCTTTTCGACAATTAATGTTTCGTCAGGGATGCTAAATGTCAAAATATTTAAATGACCAAAAATTTTAAGTTTCATGAATACTAAAACTGTTTTCCAACACTGAGATTTCTTTAATCTTTTCATATACTGATATTTTCATTTCAAAATACATACACCAATTTGACAATTAGAAATAAATATCACATTCTACATATTTCAGGTATTTTTGGTAAACGATCAACCAGACATCTGAAAAACGCTGCGCAAAAAAATGTCCACAATGTGATCGGCTCGATACCAGCAAGAATAAACAGGACAAAATAATACTAACAAGTAAGTAGAACAAAATGTACATTTTAACAGTGTATGTAACCTTCTTCAAAAGATTGGGATATATTTGTTTACTTCTGTTCGTCCGTACGTACGTTCATGCGTCTAACTGCCCGAAACACATTTCTGTTGCATTTTTATCAGAAACTACAAGTCAAAGTGTCTAGATATATGGGACCAAAGTTCATTTCGTTATGCCATACTTTTGCAACACGTTTGCAGTTTCTTCCATGATGTTCTTCCTTTGTAAATTCCCTGTTTGCCAAAAACTTATATTTAAAATATTTGTACATTAACATATTTAAAACATGCACATATATAAAATTTTCTCACATTTTTCTCAGCAATTAACAAGTCAGTTTCCTGATATATGGCATTACGTTTCATCTAATTATGCTATACCGTAAAACACGTTTTTATGTCCTCTCTTTTATTCTTGCAAAAGTTTCAAATTGATTGTTTCACATTTTTACTACAAAATAAAATCATTAAAATTGAGCGGCAGTAATATCAGTGAGGAATATATCTTGTCATTTGTTTGAGGTACGAGAATAAGTTTATCTTAAAATAATTCTCGATGCCTTTTGTCAGTTGCATAAATATGTCAAAATATACATGTACTTTATTTTACATTTAAAAATTTGTTTGCCGATGTGTACGATATTCATTGTAATTTTAGTTTGTGGATCCACTTTTGTTACAAAGCAGAAGATAGCAGCGGAAAAAATAAAAGATTTGAAAGCTCTTTACAGATTCATACTCTCCAAGAACTCAATTGTTTCAAAGGTATTTTTTTTAATTTTGCCTGCCATTGCTTCGCATAGTTTGAAATAACCCTATATCAATAAGTTTGAAGGTTAAATAGTAAGTCCTCTTAACATTTACATATAATGCCTTTCGAAATTGTAACATTGAATGAGTTTGCATAATACAACATGAGGATTTATGCGGTTATATTCATATCGTTTCCTTATGGAACCCGAAACCCATTATAAGTCATAAGTGTTGATTTAGTCGAGGATTGCTATTGGAGGAGGGAGTAATAAGAACATCCGTCAAGCATTGGTTCCTTATCACTATACATTCATGAAAACTAAAATGTCAAGGTCAAAAATTGTCACGTGTCTCTAGCTTTTAATCAATGCTCACTATTTCCTGAATAATTTTTTACCATAATTTATCACCTTTCTACTAGATGTTTGAGATTTACTGAATCCCTCCGTTTTTGTGCACTGTTATGAGCCTACGTAGGAAATCAATTTAAAATCAATAGTCTCTTAACAGTTGATACAATATTTATAAATATTGAATACATTTTATAAATTTGTAAATATTTATTTCTTTGTGTTATACTTTAATCATTTTTAAATCCAGTGCAAACACATGAGAGTTCGACACTTGCTATATCAGTATAAACTTGATATAAAAGTTTGAAATAAAAATGTTGGTCGTATTTTAATCGACTTGGTACCACTAGAACTATAATTGTCGCTGGTTCATTTATTTATTTGGATATTTTTTTGTTGTGAGGCTTTTTCATTTTCTAATGATGTAAAAACAAGAATTATTTGTGCTGTTATATTGCTATACATAATAGAAAGTAATTATCATGTGCGATTAAAAAAAAAAAAATTAATGAAAAAATACTTTGACCAAAGATACAAAAAACTTAGACGACTTTCAAATTATTTTTGAAAAAAATATAGCATAAATTGTCATGACGAATACCTATGCCCAGTCATGGATATACTTATTATAACGTTTCCTTTTTTTTTTATATCAACCCGGCTATTATATGGAGGGTCGAGAGTACCACCATATCTTCAACACCTTTAAAGCTTATTTTAAGCTAATACAATCGCTTATTGTTCTTTCAGTGATAATTTTTACCACAAACCATTATGGAGTTTTTTTCCACTTTCAGGTGGAGTATGAAAAGAATAGTGTCCTCTTTACAGACGGAAAAGTAGAGTTCAAGATATCATTTGTAACATTTCAAACTGATAAAATGAGACAACGATTTAGACTTCCTGGATTGTTTGAAATCTCTGACATTAACGGAATGTCTATGAAAATATCAAAAGAAGTCTTTAGCCGAATGTTTTAAAAAAGGATATGAAAAACAAACTATTGAATATTTTAAGACATAATACAAAATTGTTTTAAATAAACAGTGTCTTCTTTTGTATGTAACGTGAGATATGGTCCCCGTTGAAAGTTAAAAAAGGTTTCAAACATGAAATTATAAGCTATCTTGAGACATAAAACATAATTGTATTAGATACAAGGTGTCTCCTTTTTGCATGTTAAACAAGATGTGCTCCCCGTTGAAACCTTTTCCACAAGCAATCATAATGTTTGGTATAATTCAATTGTTTAATATTTCAGCTTTAATAACATAAACGGTACCAATTTTACTGCACCAGATGCGCATTTCGAAAATAAGATCTCTTGTGATTATTGATGCCAAAATATTTGAAAATCTAAAATCTAATACAAACGTTGATAGGCTGATAAAACCAAGAAGGATCTAAACTTTCAGTGAAGTGAGATTTTTTGCTCCGTGTTGAAGGCCTTACTTGACTTTGAGATGAAGAACGGCAATAAAAGTGCTGTTCCTTTGTTTTTGTGTTAATTGCTGTGCACATACTGATTTTTTACCATGGATGGATACCGCGTATCCTTTCTTTTCTACTAAAGTATAGCCAAATCCGAACAAGGAATCAGAGCTTTGCATAAGGGAGATATATTCCTTAATTTAAAATGATTTTCAAAATTTTATTACAGCAAATTTCAGACAAAACAATATCCGTGTTTCCATGCCAGTACAGAAGTACTGACTACTGGGCTGGTGATACCTTCGCGGACTAACAGTCTACCAGCAGAGGTATCGACCCAGTGGTATTAATCACCCACATTATCGGTACCAATTTTACTGCACCGGATGCGCATTTCGACAATTACTATCACTTCAATGATAGCCAAAATATTTGAAAATCCAAAACCTTATGCAAACGTTGTAAAGATTTATTTAATATGTCACTTACCTTAATTTACAATTTTACTGACAATAAATGTATGCAAAATATGTTGTTTCTGAAATTTATGTATTATATAAGTGAACATTTTGAGAGACAGGGTAAACGTTAACGAGTTAGCTTAGAAACACAAGTTAAACAAAATAGACTATTGGTCTTTTACCGAAGGGTCAACGGTCATACCGTGTGACAAGTTAGGAGTTTATTCAATAAAGGCGATCAAATGTATGTCATCAAACCAAATTACAAACAGCAAAAATAGAAAATATTGGCAACCATAAAGGCGATTCCTTACTACGAACAGGTAGATGTTTTATAAATTTTGTATTTTGCATATCATAAATATGGCTTACAAAAGAGAGGCGAAAGATACCAAAGGGAAATTCAAACTCATAAGTCGAAAATAAACTGACAACACCATGGCTAAAAAAGAAAAAAGACCAGCAGACAAACAACTGTACACAAACATTACATAGAAAACTAAAGACTGAGAAACACGAACCCAACCAAAAACTGGGGTGATCTCAGGTGCTCTGGAAGGGTAATCAGATCCTGCTCCACATGTGGCACCCGTCGTGTTGCTGAAATAAGTACAGAGTCTAATTCGGTAGGTCACATTCGGGGAAAAGGGGACGAAATTGTAGGATGTAAAATTTACGAAAGGAATGATTTCAACTTCACCACTTAGAACTCTTGGTTTAATAGCTTCCTTGTGAGCAGCAATCCTCTATCAAGGAAGTCATGATAGGATATATAAGCCCTAAAATATCGTATCAACTGGGAGATATATAGATATTGCTACATAGAAATGGAAAGTTCACAATTGAGAAGCTGAAATCATCTCTTTTGTCGTAACGTTTTGTTTTCAACCGACCCCATTGTCAATTTCTAGATGAAAGTCAAGATATGAGGCAGACGTATCTGTGTCTGTTGTATCCTTTATCTCAAGTTCGATGGGATAGATGCGTTCAACATAGTCACCAAATGTTGAATTATTTAGTGAAAGAACATCATCTATATAGCGGAAAGTGAAGTTTAAGGACACTGTTAACTTCTTTTCTTTCTTCCTTAGAAGTTCAGCCTCATATAAATAAAGGAACAAGTCGACAAGAAGAGGAGCTCAGTTGATTCCCATGGGAATGCCGATTGCTTGTTGAAAAGCATGTCCTCCAAACGTAACAAATATATTGTCAATCAAGCAATCAAGAATCTTGATAATGTCAGTTTCAGAGAATTATTTGTTTGAATAAGAGTTATTTTTTACAAAGTACAATTCATATCTCCTTAAGAATAGATACTTGTATCTACGTTGGCCATTATTTTATATGAAACAAAGCAGGAACAACTCTTTCAATTTGTATTTAGTTTGGAATGGGGAATACTTGTGTAAATTATTAACATCAATTTTATCAGCAATCAAAGCCGGGCTTCATAGTTATTGTGGAACTACCTATTCTAGAGGTGGAGTGAATCAGATGTGGATATTAAATATTCCAAAAATCTTTAAGAGTAAATACAATCAAAGACTCTTTCACCTTGCAATAGTATTAAAACATTTGACTTTTCTACACTTTACAAAGAGATTTCGTTGAACACTTGGAAAACCAAACAATATAACGTTGTTTGTAAGGACAGTTATGTCGTCTAGGTATCCAATACAGTGAAGGACGACCCAGTCCTTCATCTTTGGTTAGATTACCAAAGGAACATAGAACAGACCTATGATTATCCATATATTCCTCCTTGGTAAGTGTCGTGCGGGTATATGTTGAGTTTCCAAGTGAATTGTCAATACCTTATTCATTCATCAAGCAGTTTATGTAATGTGATTTACACACCAACACGATGATGTGAATAAATAAAATCAGTAAATAAGAATAAAACCAACTATGAAGTATTTAATGTATAAACAAATAACACAAACAAACACATGAACTAATATATCTTATATGAATCCATCATAAATTCGACCCAACAATGTAGGTTTGATGACGGACGCCAAGTCAGGGAAAAAGCTCACATTGCCTTTTGCATTGATTGAAACATACTGATCCGACATTTTTGTCTCTAAATAACGGTAAAGGTGATTCACAGTTGTGACACATTGCACATAATTGTTAATTCTGAAATCGGAGCAAAAATAAATTGTTTTCTTCCTGCCTTTGTTTCAATAGTATTCCAATATAACAAGTATATTTTGACAAAATATGTTTATAGTACTGCTTTGTCTAAATAAGCCTTAAGACATTTAATGAAAGTTCGTACGCAATGAACAGCTGAGAGAGTTGTTAGCCAAATGACATAACGATTCTCTAACCCATCAACTGGAAGGGAAACATTCTGGTTATTGATGGATGCAGTTGAGGACTGTGCCAGAAAATGGGTAAAACGCAAGCGAAATCAACCAAAACTGGACATTTTATCTGAATGGATCAAAGCTGTTCGGTTATGCATTCAGAATAAAACAAGGATATGTGGTATGATTGCCAACGAGACAACTATCCAATAGAATCCAATAAAGTCACCGTAGGTCACCGTACGGCCTTCGATAATCAGACAAAACGCATAGCATATAGTCAGCTATAAAAGGTCGTGACATGAGAAAATGTGAAACAATTCAAACGAAAAGGCAAACGGCCTGATTAATGTTAAAACAATATATAACAGACAGCAACCAAGGAGAACTACTGAACTATAGACGACTTCAAAATCTACAATATACAATGATCACATGTTGATGGGTTTCTGTCCTTGGTAAGAATCCTTTAGAATGTCTAACTAGAGACGGAATCTCTACTTTTCACAAAAGAAGAAAAGTAAGAATATCAAACATCCATCCTTCTCTCTCGGTATTAACATAAAAACAGATGATGAAACTCTCCTGTCTTTATACTGGCTACCTAAACAGATACATTTTTAATGAAAAACGATAAATAGCTGCGTCGTCAAATTATTCGAATAATCATATTCCTACCAGTAAAAGATGGCCTTTAGCAATGTGTGATAATGCATATTCTATCAGTGGTGTCAATCGAATATGTAGCTGAAAGTTTAAGGTCTAAATATTTACTTCAAAATATTCAAAATCTGCAACTCCAATCTTCACAATTTTTCGAATGCTCAATTGAAAGATCGACTGCATCGTCTTATTTAACAGGGCTTTCTCTACAAAAACAGGAATCATAGATGCAAATTCCTTGTTTTAGGTCACGAAAAATCTTTCTTCGTAAAGAACCACTCTGATTCCAACAACAATCATACCAAAGATAATATCATCAATATGCTGGCCTTTTGATAGACAAACATTTGTTGAGTTTGGTTGATTGATATTTCAACAACCATTGTGTATTCAAAAGGGTAGTTATTGGACACCCCTGCTTGCCGACTTGTTTTGTTTTACTCATATGAACCAGAATTCATGCATAACCGTGCCAAAGTCAAAAGAGTGCTTGAAATTAAGGATACTCCCGAAACTAGAGGGTTTACTTCATATCTTACTCTTTTCCTCGATGGTACAGATGGACGACTTCAAAATGGAGTATATGACAAACGTGATGGATTTAATTTTCCATTGGTCAACCTCCTTTTTCTCAGTAGTAACATACCCTGTGCTTCATCATTTGGCGTTTACATATCTCAATTAGTACGTGACGTCCGTGCGTGTTAACAGTTTATTATTTAATTAACAGTGGTGTGGTCAAAAAGTGTTCAACAGAGTTATGAGGAAGAACAACTCAAAATCGACATTAAATTGGTGTACCGATACGATATGTCTGTGTCTCAACTCACTAACAACATGTTTTCGGTGTCTTAGATCTTAAGATTAGGGATAGTGAGGATACATTTATCAACAGAAATAAAGAGAGATTAACAGTATTGAAAATCAATTTAACTTTCAAAGAGAAGATAACTAGTTTACATCGAGTACACCATCTTGAGATTACAATTATCGTTAGGTATATTCGGTGAGAGAGCTGCAAATGTGAAAATCATGTAAAAATTGTTTGTACATACAGTTTTTTTGTGTTTATCAGAGCTGACATGTATAGTGTTTGTTTGATAGAAAAAGCTTGAAAACCAAATATTTAAAAGTTTGCTACCATATACGACAAAAGGGTTAGACAAAAAAGTCAAAAACAATTTAAAATAATCTTGAAATGGATCAATGGGGCTAATCTTAACTTAATTGCCCTGTACTGCTTTGTGTATCATGCTTATTAGATAAGGAAAATGGTTCTTTTTATTCATTAATGAACTCGGTTTGTACTACCTTACAAGTATACAAAGTGATTCTTGATCGTACACAAACATTGCATATGATGAGAAAATGTTGTACATGACCCTAATTATTCATTCTATTGTTTTCCGTTTACGATGCTTATTAAATCTGTATCGATCTGAAACTCACAAAAGTGTTAAGTGTAGCATGATTTAACTGGTAACTTCAGTGCAATTCAAAATTTACATGTACATGATTTGAATTTGGCCAATATTAAGTAGGTTTGAATTGTAACAGGATACCGAATGTGGCTGTGAAAGTGAAGGGAAAATTTCCACATTATTATCGAATACACTCTTGAGATGTCGTAAACATGAAAACTTCCATTTCGATGTGGTTTCCCAAAAAATATATCAACAACAATAATAAATTATAAATATGACAAGTACGTAATCGCATTGTTTTACATGTTCTTGTGGTAAATTGACATTAGTTCCTTGAGGTACGTTAAAGGTTAGTTAAAGTAAGTTAAAAAAAAATTTTGATATGTTTTATCTTTTAAAATATGAAAAAATACTTCACAAACAAAAAACACATTTTTTTATGATGGTAATAAAATATAATGAAGGAAAAATGTATAATATTTCATTAACAAAATCTGATGAAACACATAACAGCCCCCGTTTTATAAACACGGATGACTGAACATATCACGTAAATATTAATAGGATTGCTTTTTAGTAATTAATTCTTGGAACTGCCGTAAATTTGCTTATAAAAACACAATAAAATCTGCTTCGAAATCATCCAGCTTTTAAATTCTTTGAAATGTTCATTCCTCTTCTCGTGGCAGTAGTTGCAGCACTCTGTACTTGTAATGGAGAACTACTCTCACTTCCACAAAATAATTTGGATAGTAAGTTAAATGTTTTAATAGACTGAATGATTTTTAAATTCATTAATTTACATGTAAAATTATCATATCACGTCTTCTTTAACATGCCTTTATGCAGTCCACACCAGGTTTCGTTACTATTTCAGGTTACGAGCGTTACTAGTGAACCACGTCGTGTGCGCGTTAGTGTGTTTTTTTTTCAAGCTTATGTTTTTTTTTAACCGATGCGTTATGGCCGTTTTGTCCTAACTATTAGTTGAGGTTTGAGCTTTGGGTTATTGTTGAACACTTGTTCATGTGAGATGAAATACGGCTATTACAACATTATTCATTAGATATTTGTTCTTTCCTCATTTTTATTAGTTTTTTTTCTGACGTGCATCCAACACATATTCTTTTTATTAATTTATCAATTAATTTATTTATTAAATGCTTAAGTTTTTATCTCTTCAAATCATCGTTGAAGACCAAATCAGTGGCAAGATAAAGACCAGGAATAAAAACACTCTTCCTTTCATATATGTTTATCTATCTATAACTACAATGTGTCCTTTTTCCATTTATGTATTTATTTTGTAGCTACTGGTCATATATTATAGGGTATCAAGAATAGCATTATGCAATAAAATTATTTCGTTCATGACAATATCGTTTTTATGAAAGAAGGCAGTTTATTCAACCATTAAACGATTTTTGAATTAGTTTGTGTAACATGAAACTAGAATGTCACTATTATTTGAAAAAAACCCTAGTTCCCGAATAGAGTATAGCAAACTCTTCACAAAGCTAAACAATTCAAAATGTAATGAAATGAATACAATTTCTTAAAAATAATTTCAAAACATTAAATGTTTTCAGAAATAAACGACCAAGCGCGAGCAGATATTGTAAATTATATCGTCGATGCAATTGATGATACTGTAGATGAGGAGAAGGTTATAACATTATCATGTGAAACCAAAGTAAACCGAACGATAAAGTCATGTGATGAATGCGCTGGAAATATTTGTGCACCACAGTAAGTAAACTTGATTTCATAATTTAACAGACTTGAATATTGAACCAGGTATCAAAGAGGCAAGTTTAATATTTGAGTTTGTCTCCTGTACAGACTTACAACTATTAATCAGCAGGTGGTGTAAAGAAATATGTCCGGTTTAGGATTACTATAATATTATTGTTGCATTAGGAAAAAAGTGTAACTTATAAATTACTACAAAAACACAATTAGATTTTATAGTTGATAAAAAGAACATTCGAATAGGATTATTTTTTTTCAACATAGTAGTCATATTTAACAGAGTACGTTGAATTTTATATTCACACAGATTTTCATTTGTGTAAGAAATATAACTCAAGCGGTCGGAATGTCTGTTATTCGTAAGGTTTCAACATATATGAGACACATTTACACGTGCATGAAAAAATAATATCTGACTTCCAGAATTGGCCCTAACAGTAATGGGTTTTCAGTTCGTTATGAATTTTTATTTTTACAATGTAAGATATTCGCAGTCACATTCTTTAAAGCGGTGAAAATTTTATATTATTTTTTACTACCCACTGTAGTGTCTTAAGAGGATACAAAATGTTACAAAATAATACCATATTTAACAGTAAGTATGCACATGATAATGTTTAAGTAACACTTAAATTAAATTTGAATTTTTACCATTTGTATTCTTTATAGAGAACCAAGACAGGATCATAAGAAAATAAAATTAGGAAAGTTACTAAGTGTTATCAATAACCCTGTTATAAAAGTAGCAAATTTTCTTAAAGTAATTGGAAGAACATTGGACGTAGTAAAAAAAATCAGTGATAAAGTCCTTGGAAAACTTAAAGGCATTACTTCGAAGATAGAAGACACTTTAAAAAAAGCTGGAGAAAAAATATTTGGCAAAGTGATTTCTGAAGTGGGATCTTTCGGTAAAAAAGTTGGAAAGGAAGCTGCTAGATTTGGGAAGAAGATAGGAAAGTTCGTTAAAAAAATTGGAGGGAAGGTTAAAAGTACGATAAAAAAAGTTGGAGGAGCTATTAAAAAAGTTAAAGTCGGGGTTAAGAAAATCGGATCCAAAATAGGAAGTCATGTTAAAAGATTAGGAAAGGGAGTAGCAAAAATCGGCAGGAATATTGGCCGAGGTGTTGCCAAAATAACCAAGAAAGTTGGACATGGTATCAAGAAATTAGGAAGAGGTGTCAAGAAAACTGGCAAAAAGATTTGGAAGAAAATTAAAAGTATGTTATAATAAATAGATAAATGTGTTAATCAAATTTATAGTTGTATTCTTCGAATGAAATCAATGTTATATATTTTCTTCGTGATGATTAATAATAATAACTCTGGAATTTATCAAATGTGAATGAATAATTTGTTTGTCGAATTTTTTTCTCACGGATTTTAAAGCCTTATTAAGCAAGTTCCTCCTTTTGGTATCTTCTCCCCTGTTTTATCATTAAATATTCACCTAGTTTTAAATACGTCTTCTACAATGTTCTAATTTGTTCTTTTCGTATCGCGATATTACACTGTGTCTCTGTGGTATTTGACAATTTTAGTATTTACTTTTTAGAAATATTTGGAAAACGATCAACTAGACATTTAATTGCAAAGCGTTGTGTAAACAGTTGTCCAGTTTGTGATATACTTGATACAACTAAAAACACTGAGGAACAAATAGTTGGAAAAAGTAAGTATATAATTAATATATATATATATAGTCAAATGCGTTTTGTTAAAATATACTTTTTCACTTTTTTGGTCTTTTGGAAAATGTTGTTTGTGCTGTATTTAGACCCTCTAACAAGAAATATATATATATATATATATATATATATATATATATATATATATATATAAAACAACTATTTTATAACACTCATTAGCATGTTAAAGTTACATTCTTAGGCATTTATATATCATATATTATATACAGATATTGCATTCTAGGAAATAACGTGATGCACTTCAAATACGAATGGAATTAACGTTAGTTCATGTCCGTCATATTTTTTTTTTTCCGAAAACGGTTTTGTTATCAAACGTTAGTTTTCTTGTTTGAACAGTTTTAAATTTGCCATGTCTGAGCCTTTTATAGCCGACTTTAAAGTATAGGGTGTTTCTCATTGTTTGAGGCCGTGCGGTGACCTGTAGTTGCTTATATTTTTACTGTTTAAAGTTTAAATGAAAGGCAATGTAAAGAATAACAAACATGGAGTTTAAATAATATGTATATTTTCTTAATTAACTGTACATTTTCCTCTTTGATTTGCAGTTTGTGGGTCAAGTTTTGTTTCAAGACAGAAACAATTATATGAAAAAGTGAGAGGTTTAGAGGACACATACAACTATATAGTTTCTAATGCACCTATAGTGACCAAGGTAATATTTTTATCAGTCTCTTAAAATCTCGAAAGTTAGGACGAGATCTTTAAAACAATTCATTATGTAGTCAAAACTAATATGATTAAATAAACGTCAATGATACGGCCACTCAACTCCAGTTAATACTGGCTCAAAATGGTCCAAATATTTTTCATTCATAAAATGTTTAATGTATGCAAATTTATTCGCAAGTATTAGTATACAACAAATTCAAAAGCGCGCAATAGTTTGTTAGATTAGGGCTTTTTCTACATAAGTTCTAAATGCTAATTTGTTCAATTGGTGGTGTTGCACCTCCATTGTAATATTTGTGTGTAATAAATAGTCGTTAAAAATATTAGAAGTCACCAATCTATCATTCTATCAATCGAAAATAAACACACAACATCATTGCTATTTTTTGTAAAAAATCATCCTTCCAATAATTTAAATATATGATTACCTTCTTGCCTTGGTATTTTTTTATTTTTCCATCACGCTTAATGCTCTATAACCAGATTATTTATAAACTTTATAATTTAATAACTACTAATACCCGTACTTTATGTTTTTTTTCAGGTGGAATATGAAACGAGCAGTATTGTTATCGTTAACGGGAAGTTGGCATTTAAAAAATCATTTATTACATACCAAACTAACAAAATCAAGAAACGATTTCAGTTTTCCGGGCTATTTGAAATCTCTAACATAGATAGCATGGCCATAAAAATATCAAAAGATATAATAAATAAAATGTTATAGAATTACTGTATAGACCATTTACTAAATTTAAAGTAATATAAGAATGACAATGTGCAATGAAATGACAAAATTCTTTAGCGTTATAATTGTAGTAGATGTATTAGAATATACTTGTTGAAATTGTTAGTATGTTATATATTTTTTATCCATTTTTTGTTTTGTTAACTTGTATTTAAAAGTTTATTTAACTACAGATCAACTAATTATTGTAGTCTTTTATATGTTTTATTCTAAATGTAAATATGGATAAATACCGTACACACTTTGCCGAAGGTAACGTTTTATATGTACGATTCATTCAAGAAAGGATATATAAATTTACTATGGTACGGAGAAACTAAGAGTTGTAAACTTGTGAAAGTCTTGAAAGCAATCACTGTGACCTATAATTGCTTTAATCCTATGTTGTTTCGATTCGGTTGGATAGTTGTCTCGTCTGCAATCATACCACATCTCCTTATTTAATACTGGTTCTGCCAGTATTGTTTACTCACAGACTCTACACATTTCATAGAATTATATACTTGATTAATCTGAAAGGTATTCAGTGCAAAACAACGCTACTGCAGACAAATTTCATCATTTTTAGTTTGATTTTTCTGTAAATTTTTAATTAAGGACATCTTTATAGAAAATGAATTGAATAAGATCTGAAACACAAATGAACAGTCTGTAAATAGCGTTCGCACACGGCGTCTTAAATAACATGGTTACGGAAATTAAGTGGCGTTAGAACAAATTGTTGGTTGTGACTGGTTAAGTACCTGTATTTTTTTATTATTAGACTAAATTTGAGCTAATGCTACATTTGTTGCATGTTTTGTGTTTTTTAGAGTCATTTTGTTTTATATAACTTAATCAGAACTGCAAACGAATTGTGTGGCTCCCGCCATTTTTGCTAGACAACTAAATGTTTTTTCAGACGCATAGTTTCTCGTGGGCAAAAGGAGTTATTTTTACTACATGCAAATTCCCAAATGGGTTTTGTGATTACCTAATAAGTGCTTACTATGGTCAAGAAAACGAAAAACAGTTGTTATCAAATAGTCCGTTTCTATGTATGTTGGCGTTTGTTTTTGTTTTTGTTGCAGTTCAGTGTTTATGTTGTTTTCCTCTTATAGTTGACGTGTTTCCCTCGGTTTTGTTTTGTGACCCGGATTTGTTTCAGTTAAATCGATTTATGACTATTGAACAGCGGTATACTACTGTTGTCTTTAATTATTAGTGGGTTGAAATATATTTTAATGAAGAAAAAAATATGATGGTTTATATAACAGTTATAAATAAAAAATGGTACAAGTCAATGGGACAGTTAGCCAACAAATATAGTAACCAAAAGACATCTAGAGGGTAACAGAAAATAAGTATTCAACAAAAGACAGGTGTATATACAAAAATGTCAATTTCTCAGACTGAATCGTCCCGAGTCTATAAAAGTTTAAAACAAATTAAGAAAAGATCAAGAGGAACAATCAAAGATTTTCATTTAATTCTAAACAGGTTTCACAGTTAAACGTGATTGGAAAGAATTTGATGTAGTTTAAAACTGGACACTTGATAGATTATTTAATTTTGTTTGTTCATTGGTTTCAGGACATCTGATTTGAAATTGTACTCTGAACCTCTACTTTCTTTAATGCATTCAACGGGTAAATACTGTTAGTTACGAATCACAAACATGTATATCTTATCAACACAAGTAATGTTATATTCACATTAAAAGTGATTTCTGTTATCATTGTCTTAACTCTCTAGGTAATTCTCCGTCGAGCATACTAGATGATTTGCATTCGGTGCTCAATAAATGTTTATGAGATGATCAGTAGGTATTATACATATGTTCATTTCCTCAGTAAGACGAAGTAATTGTAAATAATTTATCTTAAAGAGAAGTCATCTGAAGTATTATATTGTCTGAATTAATCTTTAAAAATTAGAAAATGTTTTTAGAATATCATGTAAAATATTTTGACAACTTATACGCGCTGGTATACAATTTTACATGTCAAAACAAAGGTATATAATAATACATCTATACATGTGTATTTGAAGGTATATAACATATACAGCTACATGTAAACTTTATGTATTTAAGCCTCTAGATTTAGCTGACTGTGAAAGTTGTAAGGAACGATCATGACTACAATTTTTGTCTATATATTTTGAATTGTGTCTACTATATATCAAATATGTATTTGTTTTAAAAGGGGTCTAAAATTTAATTCAAAACTGCAAAAAATGACAAAATAATCCCTTTTAAGATCATATCATTATATAAATATCATCAATATTAAGATATGATATAAGCCGATGTCTTTATTGCTACTGGATATGAAAGTGTGCGTAAACTATCATTTTTCGGAGGCCTTGGGTCATGTCTAAATTGAACAAACACTATGTGTATAACAGGCATTAATATATAGACAAATATGTAAAAAGTAAAATCACAAAAATACTGAACTCCGAGGAAAATTCAAAAAGGAAAATCCCCAATCAAATGGCAGAATCAAAAGTTCAAACACATCAAACGAATGGATAACAACTGTCATACTCCTGACTTGGTACAGGCATTTTCTTATGTAGAAAATGGTGGATTGAACCTGGTTTTAAAGCTAGCTAAACCTCTCACTTGTATGACAGTCGCATCAAATTCCATTATATTGACAACGATGTGTGAACAAAACAAACAAAACAATAGGTAAAAATGTCACAAATAGGGGTAAATAGACTAATTCGGTAGGTCACATTCGTGAAAAGGGAACGGGATTGTAATTACGACATAAGGAACATCTCATATAAATTAGAACACGTTTATAACTTTTAAAATAATGAGATAACGACTACTTTTTTTTGTTTGAAAGTTTCCAGATTACATAACCCTATTCACTAATCAATGGAATTAACATAATTTAAAAGCATTGGAGAAATTTACTATTTTTGAAATCTCAGGGACCAGATAATAGAACTTAGTATACCTCCTCCAGTTGGTTATTAAGAACTATAATAAAATGAGTTTCATTCAATGTTAGTGGTATATCTTTTAAATGGTATTCCACTCTATATTTCGGATGCATATTACTTTTATATACAATATCAAAAGGAGAATATGTACATTAGGCTAAACGTAACTTAATCTGTTACGTTTCATGAATCTAAAACTAATTTTCAACACTAAGATTTCTTTCATTTTTTCATATATATTGACATATTTGATTCAAAATACATGTAACAATTTGAAAAACTGAATTATTTAATCACGTTTTATTTTAAGTATTTTAAATTTTGGTAAACGATCAACCAGACATCTGAAAAAGATGTGCAAAACATAGTTCTCACTGTGATCGACTAGATACCAACAAGAATAAACTGGAGAAAATGATACAATCAAGTAAGTAGAAAGAATGTACATTTTTAATAGAGTATATGTATACCCTCTCCAAAAAGATTTGGTAATATTGGTTTACTTCTGTCCGTCCTTCATATGTTCGTGAGTCTGTTTGCCCGAAACACATATTTGTCGCATTTTTGTCGGTAACTTCAAGTCCTACTTCTTGATATATTGTACAAAGCTTCATTTCGTAAGACCATACCTAGCAAATTTTTTAAATTATTTAAAATTAAGGAATGTATCTCCCTCATGCAAAGCTCTGATTCCTTGCCCTGCTTTGGCTATACTTTTTTGTCCTTTTTGGTTTATAGCTCTTCATCTTTTTAATAAGCTTTGGATTTTCAAATATTTTGGTCTCAAGCATCACTGAAGAGACATTGATTGTCGAAATGCGCATCTGGTGCAGAAAAATTGGTACCGTTTATGCTATTGAAATTTTAACATTGAACGAGTTATTATACAACACCAGGACATGTGCAATAATGTTCACATCTGTTTCCTTATGAAACTCGAGACCCATTATAAGTCACAAGGGTCGAAGTAATCGAGGATCTATAATGATGTGAGAATATTAAGAAAATTAATCAAGCATAGCTTCTATATGACGATACGTCCATGAAAACTAAACAAAAATGTCAAGTTCAATCACTAAAAGTGCTATTCTAGCTTTTAATCTGTGCTAACCTTTCCTGATTAATTTTTAAGCCTTTTTAGCCCGATGTATGAATACACCCGTATTATTACAGCCTTTTGTCATCATAGGCTATTTCCTAGTATCAATAAACCTGAAAATCATAAACGGCATTTTCTTAAATTAAAATATATAAATAGAGGTATTGATTTTATTAACTTATCTAGTATATTCAATGACTCTACCATCCAAAGCCAAATACCTCCATATTTTGATAATATAGAACCACCTATTATTTCGTATTCTTATAAAAACCCAGCAGAAGTTTGATTTTTAATTATACGTCAGTTACATCAGACGTCAATATATTAAATAATGTTCCTTCCACTTGAGATTGTGAAACATCTAGTTTTAGATATGTTCCTATGGTCATGTCCTTACAGGAGACCTCAACATCGTCGAAATTGGTGTAAACGTGAAAAATCTGATAAAAATCTCTAGACAGTTATTTGTATAAAATTATGAATACTGTTAATATTCGTATATCTCATTTTGAAAACAATTCTGAAATTAGTAATAGGGTCCATGATATTCCCATTTCCAGAATAAAAAATAAACTCCATATACTCGCAAAGCGGTTTGTGTTCGTACCGGCAGATAAAGCAGCAAATAATGTAGTGGTGGTGTGACGCATATACTACACGGAAGTTCTCCAAAACGAAATTACAAATTCATCTACATTCAGGTCCGTACGCTCCACAGAGAGTCAAATTGTAAACAAGCATATCACTGCCACTACCCAGCTTAAAGTCTCTTCCGAACATTTGAAAGTCCCTACTATGTACTGGTTACCTAAATTGCACAAAAAACCATTTAAATTTCGTTTCATCTCCGCATCTAGTAAGTGTTCTACTACCAATCTCTCAGTTCTTCTAACTACCTCCTTACTACTATCAAAGAACTTGTTATTAACTTTTGTAATAAAGCTTATGAAAATAATGGTATTAATTACTTTTGGAGTGTTAAAATTCTTTAGAGGTTTTAGATAAAATACATGCTTTTGATGGTCCTTTTAATTCTGTTGACAGTTATGATTTTTCTACTCTCTATACTACACTTCCACACAATCTTATCAAGAAAAAGTTTTCATATTTAATTAAATGGTCTTTTGAAAATCTCATTACAAATTTATTTGCTGTAACTCGTTAAAAGCCTTTTCTGTAACGAAAAGGAAAGTATGCTAGATACACTTACTGGAAATGTGAAGATATGATTGAAGCTTTAAATTTTCTCCTGGACAACATATATGTACGTTTCGGCGATAAAGTGTATCGACAAGTAGTAGGTATTCCTATGGGCACTAACTGCGCCCTTTAATAGCAGATTTATTCCTGTATTGCTATGAATCTCAGTTTATGACCAAACTCAGTAAAGACACGTCATTGTTAAATTTGGTTGATACATTCAACAATACCTTCCGTTATCTAGATGATATTTTTCGTTAAATAATCCAGAGTTCTCTAAATATACTACCTATTAATTACTTTCAAAAGTAATTGACCCCATGTCTGCCTTCTACAGTTTTAAATTTGTTGAATCAGCCCGCTTTGATGTACTGCTATAAGCTTACGATGGATATACAGTTTGCATCACTAGTCTCGTACAGTTAATAACAAATTTATGAATCTTAAATACACTTCTTAGATATTTATTCTTTTGTGTTATTTGTCATCTTAGATTATTTTTAAATACAGTGCAAAGACCTAATAATTTATCATCTGCTTTTTTGCAGGATAAAGTTCATACAAAATCACATTTAAAGAAAAATAATGGTCGTAGTTTAATCAACTAGAGGTATAATTGTCGCAGGTTCATTTGTTTATTTAACCATATTTTGGTGGTTAGGTGTTTTTATTTTATAATGATGCGAACGCAAGTAGAATTTTGTCTGTAAATTTGATAAACAATTTCAATTTAATTGAATTGTTAGTAATATTATCAAGTGTGATGAAACAAAAACGAAAAGGAAAATGAAAAGAAACTTGCGTCTTTGAAGCCCAGGTTGACGCCTTCAAAATAATATTGAATAAAAAGGAAGGCGTTAGTATATGAAATATATAAAAAAATTGTCATGGGGAATACCTATGTCCAGACACTGTACATACAGATTATTACGTTTCTTTTTCCATTTCAACCCGGATATCATAACGAGAATCCAATATTCCTTTAGTGATAATGTTTCACCACAGACCAATATGGAGTTTGTTTTCTCACTTTCAGATGGAATATGAAAAAGATGTCCATTTACAGATGGGGTTGGTAGAGTTCAAGATATCGTTTGTAACAATCTAAATTGGTAAAATGAGAAAACCATTCAGACTTCTTAGTTTGTAATATCTGACCTTACTAGAATGTCCATGAAAATATCAAAAGAAGTTTTTAGACGAATGTTTTAAAAAAGGATATGAAAAATAAACTATAGAATATTTTTAGGCATAAGACAAAATTGTTTTAGATAAACAGTGTCTTCTTTTTGGAAGTAAAAATGAGATATGGTCCCCGTTGAAGTACATTTGTTGTAATTTATATAATGTTTGATATACTTTTGTAATAAAATTTTAACTGAAAAAATTTGCTGGTGAAACTTGCTTAGATTTGCAATTTTACTGACAATAAATGTATACAAAATATGTAGTTTTTCGAAATTGTGTATTATATCAGTGAAAATTCTCTGAAACATGGTAAACGTCAATGAGTTCGCAACAGGAACATATAAGTCTTCTCCGGGGAACCTAAACCTTCACTTTGAAAAGCTATAAGTTTATTCAACAGAGAAGATCAATATCAAACTACGAACAGACAAAACAGTAACCCGGTAGCTACCATTAGGAGAATACTAAATATGAATAGACAGAGGTTGAACTAGTGTCAATGTTATGGTAATCAATAATTCTGTTGACAAGTGATGTGATTCTGGACATCAAGTCATTTTTGAAGAAATAATATCCTTGTCCGTAAGTAAGTTGTTGCTTCCTTGTGTAACTCGATGAATTGAGAAACTGGGAACTAATCGTTGAAATCAAATTGTGGTCGGAAGTGATAGGCACAATTATATGCTGTACACACTGCTGGTCAAACCTCAGGAGGTCAAGGCTTATGTGGCTGAATAATCCGAACGAATAAAACAAATATGCGTCTTCTTGATTTACGTCTTTTTTATACATGCATCACCTGTCGTGTCATTTGAATGTCAGATCCAGATCGAGTTGTCACGGCCTGGAAAATAACAAAACTATTTCAATAACAGACTTTTAGATATTTGGTTGATATTTTGGCTCTCAATAATGACGACTTCAGTATGTACCCTTAAGAAATTTATCCGGTTGAACATACTTCAAAGCTAATACTAAAATTAAACACTGCCTTTTCCTGGATCTTAAAATCTTAAGGAAGATTAATACTGAAGTTACGATAAAAGAGATGATTTTCATTTTCTATCGTTAATTATCCGTTTTAGATTCTAAAAATATTAAAATTTTTAAAAAACATTTAATAAAATATAAAATTTAATTAAAATTTAAAATTTTTTTAATTTAAAAATTTTTTTAAAACAAAAAAAAGTTCCCAATTAAAATGAAAAAAAAAAAAATAAAAATTTAAAAAATAAAAAATTTTAAAATAAAATTTAAATATTTTATTTAAAAAAAAACGAAAAAATTATTCTTAATTAAAAACCCAAAAGAAATTAAAACAAAAGGGAAAAATTAACAAATATTAAACCCAAAGTTCGGAATATTTAAAGGTTTGGAAGTGAATATTTTTTTAAAGAAAACCGAAATTAATTAGGGTTTTAAAAAAATGTAAAGTTTTTAAAAAAATTTAAAAAATTTTTTTCAAATTTTAAAAATTTGGTTTTTAAGTTTTTCCCTTTAAATTTCTCTTGTAGTTTATTTTCTTTAAAAAATTTTCCCTTAGACCGTGAGGTCATAACTTTTTAAGAAAGGACCGAAATATCGTCCTCCATCTAAAATAGATTGGAAACAGTGTCGTCAGGTTATTAAAGACGCTCTGTCTGTCTACTGTAAAAATTGGTGTAAACGTGAAAAATCTGATAAAAAATCTCTAGACAGTTATTTGAATAAAATTATGAATACTGTTAATATTCGTATATCTCATTTTGAAAACAATTCTGAAATTAGTAATAGGGTCCATGATATTCCCATTTCCAGAATAAAAAATAAACTCCATATACTCGCAAAGCGGTTTGTGTTCGTACCGGCAGATAAAGCAGCAAATAATGTAGTGGTGGTGTGACGCATATACTACACGGAAGTTCTCCAAAACGAAATTACAAATTCATCTACATTCAGGTCCGTACGCTCCACAGAGAGTCAAATTGTAAACAAGCATATCACTGCCACTACCCAGCTTAAAGTCTCTTCCGAACATTTGAAAGTCCCTACTATGTACTGGTTACCTAAATTGCACAAAAAACCATTTAAATTTCGTTTCATCTCCGCATCTAGTAAGTGTTCTACTACCAATCTCTCAGTTCTTCTAACTACCTCCCTTACTACTATCAAAGAACTTGTTATTAACTTTTGTAATAAAGCTTATGAAAATAATGGTATTAATTACTTTTGGAGTGTTAAAAATTCTTTAGAGGTTTTAGATAAAATACATGCTTTTGATGGTCCTTTTAATTCTGTTGACAGTTATGATTTTTCTACTCTCTATACTACACTTCCACACAATCTTATCAAGAAAAAGTTTTCATATTTAATTAAATGGTCTTTTGAAAATCTCATTACAAATTTATTTGCTGTAACTCGTTAAAAGCCTTTTCTGTAACGAAAAGGAAAGTATGCTAGATACACTTACTGGAAATGTGAAGATATGATTGAAGCTTTAAATTTTCTCCTGGACAACATATATGTACGTTTCGGCGATAAAGTGTATCGACAAGTAGTAGGTATTCCTATGGGCACTAACTGCGCCCTTTAATAGCAGATTTATTCCTGTATTGCTATGAATCTCAGTTTATGACCAAACTCAGTAAAGACACGTCATTGTTAAATTTGGTTGATACATTCAACAATACCTTCCGTTATCTAGATGATATTTTTCGTTAAATAATCCAGAGTTCTCTAAATATACTACCGAAATTTACCCAATAGAACTTACTTTAACTAAATCTAACATAAACAGCAGTAGTTGTCCTTTTCTGGACTTGGACATTTCAATCTCTAAAGGAAAACTCCATACGAAAATTTACGACAAAGAGACGATTTTCATTCCCTATTGTTAATTTTCCTTTTTAGACGGCGATGTTCCTTTGGCTCCATCATACGGTGTGTATATATCCCAACTCGTTCGTTATACCCGTGTGTGTAGTGATGTCATAGATTTTAACGAACGTAAGCAATGCACCACTAGTAAATTATTAAGTCAGGGATTTCGTTACCATAAATTACGTAAAACTTTTACTAAGTTCTTTCATAGATACAAAGATTTGATTAGTAAATTTGGCTGTACCTGTAGAAAACTGATTAAAAACGGTATTTCACATCCTAAATTTTACGGTAATATTGTACTTAAAGCGCGGAAATCACTACATGATCCGTGTAAACTCATCGAACTTTTAAATAAACTTATTAGTTCAGGTTATCTTACCAATGTTGTAATTAGATCTTTGAATATAGTTTACATTGGCACTAATATCGATTTTGTCATCAGCAAATTAAAACATAACTAAATTTGTATTCTTTTCAAACGGGATGTTTAAAGACACACCCACGTTCATTTTTAATCTATAAAGAGGTTAAACTCCTAACTATCCTACTGTCTGTCGATACATTTATTTTTGGCATTGCACTAGTCATGTCTTCTTTGACTGTCCATGACGTTAAAATACTAAATCCCTGGGATGTGTTTTAGTTGATTTTAGTCTCTGATACATGATTTTTATTATTAATTGTTTTGGCTTTTAACTAGCTGTCAGTAACTGCAGTACTCTCAAATCGTACTTTCTCGTTTATTTGACCTGTTGATACTAATTGTAATGCTTTTTGTTATTTAATGTTATTCAGGGTTATATCTGGTCTATATACCAGCTTTGATAAGTGTTTGGTACTAATATAAATTTCCACTTCGTACTATGAACATCAAAATTATTTATTTTGTTAAAATATTTCCTTTCTCTATTGTAACTGTATACGTATACCTAACAACAAAATTATTTTATTTACCTGTGTTTAAAGTTATTGCAAATGGCTGATATTTTTGTTCGAGCATATTGTTTTCTTAAATTGTTTAACATTTCATACCGATATAACATGTTACTTTTATTATTCTTCCCTTAGTTTATTTATTTTGAATTTACATTGTATCATAGGTCAAATTTATTTGTTATGGTTTGTCATCCGTTTGAATGGTTTTTTACCAGACATGGGGTAATTGAAATATGTAATTGTAATTGACCATAATTAATTACAATTTCTCAAGTAATTGAATGTAATGTGTAATTGAGCATTTTTTCAATTACATGTAATTGAAAGTAATGAATTACAAAGCCAAAATTGTCTGTAATTGACAAATACTTTTCAATTACAACTCAATTACATTTAGATTTTGGGTCAGAAAGATTGAATCTTGTGTTTTCTCAAAAAATGATTAAAAGCCATGACCTTAGTAGAAATAGTTAGCTGACAATGCAAAGCCTACACAATATACTCCCTGTAATTACACAACCATGGGAGATTCTTTATTTTGTATCGAATGAACAAAAAATAAAAAAGAAGAATAAAAAGATTGTAGAAACATGCTATAATTTGTGTTGAAAGGAACCATTAGTAAGTCACTGTCTTGTACCTTAATTAGCTTGTTACCTACATGTATATTCTGATAAATATTGTTAGACATTGATTTAACATAATCAACTTTATAGGATATAGTCAATCAACAAATATAACCTCTGGCTATTTGTTTTGTTATAAACTATATAATGACTGTTTTTACAACAGATATATTTGCTTGTTTAACAGGTGTTAATTTAGCCAATTAGATAGAGATAATAAATTATACCTCTAGGTGCATGAATGTTTTAAATCAATTAATTGTGATTAAAATTAAAGTATATATTTTTTAAAATCTGGCTTTCTGAATCATTTCTTTAGGAAAATATTTTTAATAAGTTGTGATCAAAATAAAAATCATTTCAAAAATATTAAAATTAGGGCTCTCTTTTGTATCATTTTCAATGAAAGACATTAAAATATAAAATTTCAATAGGTAATTACAACAAAATTTAATATTTTCAAAAAAATTGAATAAGTCTTTTTATATTTTGAGCATTAAATTTAACCAGACCTCTAGTCCTTACGATTCCTGATAGGCAAAGTATTATGTGCACTTCAGATTTATTTATGTTTTTCCCCGTAACACACCAGATATCTAACTTTAACTCTTCTTTGGTACTGGCTGAATTTGAAAATAGTTGCTGTAGATCTCATTTGTTATTACTATAAAGCAATGTATGATACTTATGTACATATCATAGAATAAATGCATGTTTTCAATATTTTATCTAAATTTTCCTTTCAAAAGTAATTGAAGTAATTAATTACATTTGCCAAGTAATTGGAAAGTAATTAATTACATTGGTAAAAAGTCAAATGTAATGTGTAATTTAATTGAAGATTTTGTAATTGTAATTGAATGTAATTAATTACTTTCAAAAGTAATTGACCCCATGTCTGCCTTCTACAGTTTTAAATTTGTTGAATCAGCCCGCTTTGATGTACTGCTATAAGCTTACGATGGATATACAGTTTGCATCACTAGTCTCGTACAGTTAATAACAAATTTATGAATCTTAAATACACTTCTTAGATATTTATTCTTTTTTGTTATTTGTCATCTTAGATTATTTTTAAATACAGTGCAAAGACCTAATAATTTATCATCTGCTTTTTTGCAGGATAAAGTTCATACACAATCACATTTAAAGAAAAATAATGGTCGTAGTTTAATCAACTAGAGGTATAATTGTCGCAGGTTCATTTGTTTATTTAACCATATTTTGGTGGTTATGTGTTTTATTTTATAATGATGCGAACGCAAGTAGAATTTTGTCTGTAAATTTGATAAACAATTTCAATTTAATTGAATTGTTAGTAATATTATCAAGTGTGATGAAACAAAAACGAAAAGGAAAATGAAAAGAAACTTGCGTCTTTGAAGCCCAGGTTGACGCCTTCAAAATAATATTGAATAAAAAGGAAGGCGTTAGTATATGAAATATATAAAAAAATTGTCATGGGGAATACCTATGTCCAGACACTGTACATACAGATTATTACGTTTCTTTTTCCATTTCAACCCGGATATCATAACGAGAATCCAATATTCCTTTAGTGATAATGTTTCACCACAGACCAATTTGGAGTTTGTTTTTCTCACTTTCAGATGGAATATGAAAAAAGATGTCCATTTTACAGATGGGGGTAGGTAGAGTTCAAGATATCGTTTGTAACAATCTAAATTGGTAAAATGAGAAAACCATTCAGACTTCTTAGTTTGTAATATCTGACCTTACTAGAATGTCCATGAAAATATCAAAAGAAGTTTTTAGACGAATGTTTTAAAAAAGGATATGAAAAATAAACTATAGAATATTTTTAGGCATAAGACAAAATTGTTTTAGATAAACAGTGTCTTCTTTTTGGAAGTAAAAATGAGATATGGTCCCCGTTGAAGTACATTTGTTGTAATTTATATAATGTTTGATATACTTTTGTAATAAAATTTTAACTGAAAAAATTTGCTGGTGAAACTTGCTTAGATTTGCAATTTTACTGACAATAAATGTATACAAAATATGTAGTTTTTCGAAATTGTGTATTATATCAGTGAAAATTCTCTGAAACATGGTAAACGTCAATGAGTTCGCAACAGGAACATATAAGTCTTCTCCGGGGAACCTAAACCTTCACTTTGAAAAGCTATAAGTTTATTCAACAGAGAAGATCAATATCAAACTACGAACAGACAAAACAGTAACCCGGTAGCTACCATTAAGGAGAATACTAAATATGAATAGACAGAGGTTGAACTAGTGTCAATGTTATGGTAATCAATAATTCTGTTGACAAGTGATGTGATTCTGGACATCAAGTCATTTTTGAAGAAATAATATCCTTGTCCGTAAGTAAGTTGTTGCTTCCTTGTGTAACTCGATGAATTGAGAAACTGGGAACTAATCGTTGAAATCAAATTGTGGTCGGAAGTGATAGGCACAATTATATGCTGTACACACTGCTGGTCAAACCTCAGGAGGTCAAGGCTTATGTGGCTGAATAATCCGAACGAATAAAACAAATATGCGTCTTCTTGATTTACGTCTTTTTTATACATGCATCACCTGTCGTGTCATTTGAATGTCAGATCCAGATCGAGTTGTCACGGCCTGGAAAATAACAAAACTATTTCAATAACAGACTTTTAGATATTTGGTTGATATTTTGGCTCTCAATAATGACGACTTCAGTATGTACCCTTAAGAAATTTATCCGGTTGAACATACTTCAAAGCTAATACTAAAATTAAACACTGCCTTTTCCTGGATCTTAAAATCTTAAGGGAAGATTAATACTAAAGTTACGATAAAAGAGATGATTTTTCATTTTCTATCGTTAATTATCCGTTTTTAGATTCTATTGTACCATTTTTTTCTGCTTTCTTCAGGTGATTTTATTTTTCAAAGAATATTTTTTCATATCTATCTGTATAAATTATTCTTTTCTAAGTATTTCGTAATGAAATCTTCTCTTGTTTACTTTTTTCTCTTATACTTTAATAATATTTATATACTGAAATGAAAAACACGACTATGCTACAATTCAAAGCATGGGCTTTACATACAGGAAAATTTTCATCCAAGTTATTTAAATATCTGGCTTTAATTGTTGTAGCATTTGCTGTTTTCGGTATAAGAAACTCAAAGTGTGTAAATTATCTGCCATGTAAGTGTATAATGGTGTTTATATATCTCAACTTGTTCGATTCGCTCGTGTATGTAACAACGTATTTTTTTTTTTATATCTGAAACAATGTATTTGATTTTAACGAACGCTACCTCTGTATAACTGAAAAATTATATCATCAGGGTTTTCGATATCACAAACTTGTCAAAACATTTACTAAATCTTATCATCGGTACAAGGACATCATTCGTAAATATAAATCAACGTGCAGACATCTTATACGTTCAGGTATTTCACATCACATCTTTTATGGTAATATTCTATACAAAGCACACAAATGTCTTAGATTTCGATATCACAAACTTGTCAAAATGTTTACTAAATCTTATCATCGGTACAAGGACATCATTTGTAAATATAAATCAACGTGCAGACATCGTAAACGTTCAGGTAGTTCCTATCCCATCTTTTATGGTAATATTCTATACAACGCACAAAAATGTCATCATTCTTCTCAAAAAGCTAACCAATTTTGTAAACAGACATATAGTTGCGATACTGTTGTCAAGTCATTAATTTTAAATGGTATTATTTGGTATTAATATTGATTCACTCAAAGCGTCGGAAATAAACACATTTATTCTAAATCTAGTCGTTGGCACGATATGGGTTGTGTTCTTCTCTCGTATAGTCTGTTTGTTTATCACACATTGGCTAGAGGCATAAGGGAAAGGTTGAGATCTCACAAAACATGTTGAACCCCGCCGCATTTTTTGCGCCAGTCCCAAATAAGGAAGCTCTCTCTAGCTTTTGCTAGTTTTTTGTGTATTTTTTTATTTTGGCTAATTGTATGTTTCAGAGTTCAGTATGGCTTCCATTTCGCTGAACTACATGTAGTAAGTATACATCGCTGTTCAGGGGCCAGCTGAAGTCTGCCTACGGATGTTGGATTTTCGCTGCTTTGAAGACCTATTGGTGGCCTTGTGCTGTTTGCTGGTCTTTGGTCTGGTTGTTGTCTCTTGGACAAATTCCCCGTGTCCATTCTTCTATGTTAGTTTACATGAAGCAAGGATCTGTGTCTGTATAGAATTAAAACTTTGTGGTGGGTATCAATGCCAATTTTAAAAGAAAAAAACATGATATGAAGCAGAATTTCTTGTTTATGTAGTTTTTGTAGAATTAACCTGAAAAATCTATAACAATTTGAATATTTTTTTTATCTTGCATATCAGAATAAAAAGATTGCTGAAAATGTATATAAATAAATTTGTTAATAAGGGTACAACCAACAAAGAAGTTTACATTTTTTATTTGAAATATATACAAATATAACACCCACACCCAACCACACAAAACACACACACACACCCACACACTCACACCCCCTCCCCTCACACACGTTTTATATATTAGTTCGTCCTAAAAATACAAGAAATGCAATGTTACATTTCAAAATGTATAACATTTCCTTCGCAGGATAAGACCTCAAGATGATGAGACAACGATAGAAAGGCTGTTTTCAGTGTCTTGATATAGCTTCCGCTTTTGGTATGAGACTTTTCTCGTAGTCATAATTTTATAATGTAGTTAAGTACATGTTGTACATAAATATAGCATTTCCTATACATATATATTCCTAATATACTAGATTGAGACAAAATAATTTTTTTGTCTACTGTTAATAAATCAAAAGAAAACAATACTTTACTATCAAATATTTTCATATTCAGTTATGTCGGTGATCGTCCGTTAAAATAGTTTGTTACACCAAAAGGGTCTGAACAGAAGATCCAAACGGAAAAAAACTATTTAAAAACAACTTTCAATAGATTCATTTGACTAGCCATTAACTAAACTTTAACTACACATAAATGATAATACAGTAAAAGATAGATAACAGAAAAGACAAATATATGTACAATCATACATTGTAGGTGCTAACCATGCACGTTACACTTTTGCACCATACACCTTACACATTACACCATAATGCAATTTAATTTCAAAGAAAGCGTGCGACTACAAAATTATTTATTTAAAAACTGATAATTTTGTTTATTTCGTTTTGGATCAATTTATCAACGAGTGCTTCATAATATGCCATCGTTACGTTGATTTGCATCCAAACAAAACTCAACTTGGAACGATGAAATAGTTGAATAAACGTTAAATAAAGGCAACAGTAGTATACCGCTGTTCAATAATCATCAATAGATTAAGCGAAAACAAATCCGGGTCACAAACCAAAACCGAGGGAAACACATCAACTATAAGAGGAAAACAGCGGAACAACAGAAACAATGAACTGCAACAAAAACAAACGCCAACATACATAGAAACGGACTATTTGATAACAACTGCCATATTCCTGACTTGGTACAGGACATTTAAAGAAAAAAAATGATGGGTTAAATCTGGTTTTATGGCTAGCCAAACCTCCCGCTTATATGGCAATGTTAAAAATACCGCTAAAATGACAACATTACGTGACAGGAATATAGTACAAATAAACACAATAACATTCAGGACAGAGAAACACATAAATAAATAATATAATAGTACATTACAACATGTATACCACAGAATAACAACGGACACCTCCCATGAATCCACGACATCACACCAGGACACCACAAACGAATTATAAACTGTGCGTCACACGAATGTGTAAAACGACCCAGTTCAAAACTAAACCCAAATAACCAAACAAGATGAAGTCCCCACACACTCCAATCTAAAGTGGAAATATTAAACTTTAAGAACTAAGTCATTTGGAGCACAAATGAATCGTTAAAATCAGGTGCTTCGTGTGAGACACTTTCACCCTTGCTGTCAGAGCCAAACAGATATGTAAACTCTTACCCAACGGCACAAAACACAGAGATATTTAATGGTCAACACGTTTTTCTTTCTTTTAGTATTCGTTCAAAATTTTTATTATTAATCACTATAGTTTTGTCTTTCCCTTTATAGATTTATGCTAGTAAAATAATCGAAATTCCTGGAGTCGAAGCTAGCGTAAATTTAAAACAAACGAAAATTAAAACATTTATAAGACGAAAAGAAATACGGTATTATTTCAAATAGAAAAACATAACATTCAACGGATTCGATTTATTCTGTTTTGCAGGGTTTGTGTATGATTGCACAACTTGAAAAAAATCCAGAATATTCCAAATAGTCTGCAGAAAATGGCTCCATTTATAAATCAAGCTATCATATTAATGAACGACAAACCAAAGACAAGGGAGGTTTTAAAGTAAGCTATGATGTTTGATATTTGCTTGATATTAAGTTGCTTACAAGGAAGCTATTGAACCATAGTTCAAGTGATAAGTTTGAAGTCATCCCTTCGAAAGTCTTACGGACGCCATCACCGGTTGATGGACCGTTATGGTATATCTGTGTCGCAAATGACCACCAATACGTTCCAATCGTCGTAACCACGTGCACAATCCCGTCCGCGTTTCCTCGTTTGTGACATCTCCGAATGAGACTTATCATCGAATTTGTACTTACCACGTGCAACATGACGGGTGCCACTAGTGGAGTAGGATCTGCTTACCCTTCCGGAGGATCCCAGATCACCCCCATTTTTATTTGGAGGGTTTCTTGTTGCTCAGTCTTTATTTTTCTATGTATTGTTTGTCTTGTTTTTTTCCATGGCGGTGTCTGTTTTACTTCAACTCATGAATTTTGAATGTTCCCTTGGTATCTCCCACATCTTTTATCCAATAAAAGAACTTCTCGGTTAGGAGCTTGACATATAACATATATTTATATATTCTATACATGTCTATTGCTGCGGGCCATTTGTTGACCTATATGTCGTTTAGCTGTTTCGTATCTCTGGATGGCTGTCACTTTGGCGTATGCCGCACATTTATTCAATATAAAAAATATAAATCACCTTTTACTTTCATCTTTTTTTTAATTCGTTCTACAATTTCCCGCAAAAGTGGTCTACAATACACACCTCGTCTAGCTTTGAATATGTTTGATTACGTCCTTTTGGTTTCCTCCAGCATGAACGTTATTGTCCTTTCAATTCGGTTGACAGTAATGACATTTCAATACTCTTCACTACAATTCCACAAAATCTTATCAAACAGAAGTTTTTTAACTAAATTAAATGGTCTTTTAAAATATTTCATTTCATATTTACTTGCTGCAACTCATTTGAATAGTTTTTTTTGTAAAACAAAAGGTAGCTAGCTATTCTTACTGGAGCTGTGGTGAAATGATTAAAGCTGAAAATTTTCTCCTTGACAACAACTTATACAACAACTTATGGACGTTTAGGCAAAAAAATTTATCAACAGGTTGTCGGTATTCCCATTGACACCAATTGTGCCACTTTGATAACAGACTTGTTTTTGTATTGTTATGAATCACAGTGTATGGCCAAACTCAGTAGAGATCCATCTTAATTTAATCTAATTGATAAATTCAATAACATTTAACGTTACCTTAATGATATTTTTGCTTTGAATAATCCCGAATTCTCTAATTATTCTGCAGAAATTTTCCCAAATGGAACTTACTTTATATAAATCTAATACTAGCAGGAGTAATTATCCTATTCTAAGTTTGGATATTTCAGTTTCACACGGGAAAATCAAAACAAACATTAACAACAAAAGAGACGATTTTTTGTTCCCTTTTTTAATATTCCTTTTGTTTGGAAGATGATTGTCCTTTAGCCACTTAGCAATGTTATTAATTAGGCACGTAAATTCAAATACGATTCATGCAAACTTACTGATACTTTGCATACACTAATTCGTAAAGGATTTCATTTTAACGGCGTAGAAGATCTTTGAATACAGTTTTATCGGTATTAGCATTTATTTTTGGGGGGGTGAATTAAAAGATACCGTAGTATGTATTGCTTTCCATTGATAAAAAATTATGTTCCTACTCTGTGGATATCAAGTACTTATATTTTGGCATTGCACAAGGTCATGCTTTTCTCAGACAATGTATGAGGTCTATATACTAAAGATAACTAAATATTTATCTATTAATTGTTATTAGCTTTGAACTAGCTTTCAGTAACTGCGAATACTCTTAGATCGGTACCTTTTGTCTTCATGTCTTTATATCAATTTTTTTGTGCTTCGTGTTTATACTGGTGAGTCAAGCCATTTCCAACTGATTTTACAGTTTGTTGGTATGTTGTACTGTTTCACCATTGTCCCAGGTTAGCGGAGGGTTGAGCGCATACAAACGTGTTTAACCCTGTCATATTCTTTATATGCCTGTCCCAAGTCAGGAGCCTATAGTTCATTGGTTGTCGTAGGTTGCTGTTTGTTATGTCTGTTTTTCGTTTATTGTTTTGTCATAAATCAGGCTTGTTTTTTTTCGTTAAAACTGTTTCACATTTTGTCATATGGGGGCATTTTATAGTTGACAATACGTTAAGGGTTTTGCTCTTTGTTGAAAGCATACGGTGATCTAAAATTGCTTAGACTATTGTCTTATTGGCATCATACCGCATTTCCTTATTTATACTCCAGTTAGGTGTAACTTTGCACAGGCACAGACGATGCTTCTTTTTAAGTTCTGCTTCCCCCTTTTCCACGGATATATCAATTGAAAGGCATCGTGTTCTACATGGAGAACTATTGGCTCAAACTTTGATGGCATAAAGCAGCCTTCAAATGTATACACTGAAGGACAGATAACAGCAAGACGAAAAATATAAGACGAAAACAAAGTAAAATGTCAACGACAGAGAATGACCGGTGGTTTGTTTGAACGTTTTCTACAAATTTCCACATGACATCATACAAAAATGTTCTCCGAGTATTATAAAATTGAGAATGGAAACGGGGAATGTGTCAAAGACACAACAACTCGATCAAAGAGCAGAAACAGCTCAATGTACCCTTTTTACTTTTTATGCATTTTTCAGCTTCCATGTAGTTGAAAGTTATATCCAGTACGAGGTGTCACGGCCAGGAAAATAACAAAACCATTTTAACAGATAGACGATGATTTACATGTAGCTAGGATCTATGACGGTTATAAGGTTTGTAATAATATAAGAAACTAGGTGGCGGCTACATTAGTATAATACCGTCGGTCTGTACTGTTGTTTTTATAATTCCCGCGTATTATATGAGGAAAATTGTTGTTTTTTTCATTAATGGACCTGATTTGAACCATTTTACAAATATACAAAGTACATGTACTTCTTGATTAATACCAAAATACTCTACGCTGAGGAAATGTTGACTATGACCTTAAATATTCAGTCTATTTCTTTCTGTTAACGATGCTCAGTCATATTGTGTTGATCTTATTGAGTGTAATATGATTAAACTGCTATCTTCGTATAGCATTTCAAAATCTTCATTTACATGTGAATTTTGCTAAGATTAAGTAAGTTTGATCTGCAACAAGATACAGAATACATCTGTGAAAGTGAAGGGAATATTATTTTATTATCGACTCCCGAAAACATTTAATTTTGGGGCCCTTTATAGCTTACTGTTCGGTGTGAGCCTAGGCTCCGTGTTGAAGACCGTACTTTGACCTATAATGGTTTACATTTATAAATTTTGACTTGGATGGAGAGTTGTCTCATTGGCACTCATACCACATCTTCTTACATCTATAAACATATAAGAATACGCATTTGAAATGTCATAAATAACAAAAAATTCCATTTCGATGCGGTTTCCCAAGAAATATACAAACAAAATAATGCATTATAAATATGACAAGTACGTAATCGCATTGTTTTGCATGTAAATGCGGTAAAATTACATAAGTTCCTTGAGGTATGTAAAAGGTTTGTGCATTTAAGTTAAAATTAATTCTGATATTTTCTATCCTTTAAGATAGGAAAAAATACTTCAAAAACAAAAAACTAATTTTTCATGAAAGTAAAAAATTATAGTGAAGCAAAAATGTATAATATTCAAACATCCAACTCAGATGAAACACAAACATTCCCCGTTTTATAAACACAGTTGGCTAATCATATCACGTAAATTTCAATAAGTTTGTTTTTATGTTAATTAGTTCTTAGAAATTCCATAGTTTTGCTATATAAAATGCATTAAAATCTGCGTGAACATCATCCAGCTTGTAATACCTATAACATGTGCATTCCTCTTCTAGTGGCAGTAGTTGCAACACTTTGTACTTGCAATGGAGAATTACTCTCAATCCATCAAAATAAATTGGATAGTAAGTTAAACTTTTAAGAATTATAATTTGTCTTTAAGCCGATTCATTTTTAAAACTTATTAATGTACATGTAAATATTATAATACCAAGTTTACGTTGCGTTAATTTGTACTGTATTCCTGTCACATAATGTGGTCATTTTAGCGGTATTTTTAACACTGCCATATAAGCGGGAGGTTTGGTTAGCCATAAAACCAGGTTCAACCCACCATTTTTCCTTAAAATGTCCTGTACCAAGTCAGGAATATGGCAGTTGTTATCAAATAGTCCGTTTTTATGTATGTTGGCGTTTGTTTTTGTTGCAATTCAGTGTTTCAGTTGTTCCGTTGTTTTCCTCTTATAGTTGATGCGTTTCCCTCGGTTTTGGTTTGTAACTCGGATTTGTTTTCGCTTAATCGATTTATGACTATTGAACAGCGGTATACTACTGCTGCCTTTATTTACGTTAAAATATATATTTTTTGCAGTCCACAACAGATTAATTAAAGTTTAGCAACAAATATATTTAATCATATTTTCTAACATTTCAAAAATAAACTATACGTCTTAACATACAAATCCATGAATTATTGTAACAAAGGAAAAACCATAAGGTGCAAATTTTGAATCGAAAAATCACAATTATAAGGATTTTTTTATTCAAATGATTAAAATATATGTTGCTTAACATTTTTTACTCTGTATATTTCTGATCTGGAGCGTTGCTGATGGAAGTTGGTTAAGAAAGACCTGTTGTGCCACGGATATTATATTTTTTCAAGCTTATGTTGCTTATATTCGATGCGCTATAGGCCATTTTGTCCTAGCTAAAAGTTGAGGTATGAGCTTTGGGTCATTGGTGAACAGATGTTTCCTAAAAGACGACGTACGGCCAATAACAGCGCTATACAATTCTTAAATAGTTCGTTCTTTTCTCGTTTTCATTAGATTTTCGTCTAACGTACATCCAACACATATTCTTTTTCTTAAATGATAAATTGATTTATTTATTAGTGGCTAAAGGTGTGATCTTTTCAAATTATTGTTAAAGACCTAAAACGTAGCAGGATTAAGAACAGCAGTAAAACCACTGTTCCTTTCTTATAATTGTTTATTCATCTATATTTACAATGTATATTTTCCATTTTGTTTATACTGTAGCTGCTGAGCAATTGAGAAAATATAAGTATATGTAAATAATATTTGTTTAAGCATAAGCTATTTCGTTAATAACAATAGTCAACTATCATTTTAATATCATAAGGCAGTTTACATTTTTACCATTCAATCTTAAATTTCTTTTCTAATATATAACAAAGAATTAAAGTGTCACCACAAGTTTTAAAGAATAGTTCACGAATTGAATATAGCAAACCTTACACAAATTTATACTGAAAAATAATCAAAATGATTTGAAATTTTAAATATTTTCAGTAATAAACGACCAAACAGGCGTAGTTATTCTTAATTATATCGTCGATGAAATTAAAGACACGGCAGATGAGGAGAAGATTCTAACACAATCATGTGAAACCAAAGTTAACGGAATAATAAAGTCATGTGATGAATGTCATGGCAATATTTGTGCACAGGATCCGGAGTAAGTAGAACTGATTTCTTAATTAGACAGAACAACTAAATATTACCTCAAATGTTTCAAAAACCGATCCCTTATTACAAGGTTTTATAGTGACAAGTCGCATATTGAAGTATGTCTCCTGTATAGACTTATCATCTTGAATTCAGAAATATGTTCTCTTAAAGATAATTATAGTACGAAGTTTGCTTAAATGAAAGGTTATCTTCTTGTTGCTCAGTCTTTAGTTTACTATATTGTGTTTTTAAAACTGTTGTTTGTCTTTAAATTTTTGCCATGGCGTTGTCAGTTTGTTTTCGACTTGTGAGTTTGAATATCCCTTTCTTCTCTCTTTTTTTATTACTACAGACACATAATTTGATGAGGTGATTTACTCAGCATTGTTTCATGCATGTACACGTTTAAACAGAACACGTTGAATGTTACATAATACTCAACTTTTTATTGTGTAAGAAACTTAACTCGAGTGATACACATGTCTGTTATTCGTTAGTTTTCAATATATATGAGACACTTTTACATGTTGAATGTATACATTCAGCAGGGAAAGATAATATTTGACTCAGATTTGAAGCTAATGTCAGTAATGGGTTTTCACGGAGTGATGTGTTTTTGTAAACGACATAAGATATTTGCAGTGTATTATGTTTGAATACCATATTTGACAGCCAATTCAAATAACTTAAGTATTACTAATATAATATTTGAAGTTGTCATCTTTTGTATTCTTAATAGAATACATAGACCAGACCTAGGAAAGTTACTAAGAGTGATCAAACCTGTTCCAGAAATAGCTAAGTTCATTGGTAAAATTGGTAAAAAAGTGGGAAAGGAAGCTGCTAGATTTGGAAAGAAAATAGGAAAGTTTTTTAAAAAAATTGGAGGAGGAGTTGGACGTACCATAAAAAAAGTTGGAGGATTTGTAAATAAGGTTAAAGGTGGGATTAAGAAAATCGGATCAAAAATAGGAAGTCATGTTAAAAGATTAGGAAAGGGTGTCGCAAGAATCGGCAAGAATATTGGACGAGGTGTTGGCAAAATCGGCAAAAATATTGTACGAGGGGTTGGCAGAATTGGAAAGAATATTGGACGAGGTGTTGGCAGATTTGGCAAGAATATTGGACGAGGTTTGGGCAGATTCGGCAAGAAAGTTGGACACGGTATCAAGAAAACTGGCAAAAAGATTTGGAGTGGATTTAAAAGTACGTTATAATAAATAGATAAATGTGTTTATTATTATATAGTTGCATAAATCGAAATCAATTAATGTAATTTATTTTATTTGGTGATGATTGATAACAATAACTTTTTGAATTCATACGATTTTAATAAATAATTGGCCGTCGAAATTTTTTTCAATGATTTTCAAGATATATTTATAAGCAAGTCCCCCTTTGGTATTTCCCTTTTATTTTTAAATGTTCACCTAATTTTAAATGCAAGTTTTCAATGATCCAATTTGTTTTGTTCGTATCACGATATTACACTATTCGACAATTATGGTATTTTCCCTTTCAGAACTTTTTGGAAAACGATCCACAAGACATTTGATTGCAAAGCGTTGTGTACACAGTTGTCCAGTTTGTAATGTACTTGATACAACTAAGAACACCGAAGAACAAATAGTTGGAAAAAGTAAGTGCATATAGTATTGTAAAACATGTCTATTTCGATTTTGTCATTAGCAAATTAAAACATAACTAAGTTGTATCTTCTTTTGAGGCGGGATGTTTAGAAACACACACACGTTAATTTTATCTCTTAAGAAGTAGCTCCTCACTATCCTACTACCTGTCAATACATTTATTTTGGCATTGCACAAGTCATGTCTTCTCTGACTGTTCATGACGTTAAAATACTAAATCCCTGGGATGTGTTTTAGTTGATTTTAGTCTCTGATGCATGATTTTTATCATTAATTGTTTTGGCTTTTAACTAGCTGTCAGTAACTGCGAGTACTCTCAAATCGTACTTTCTTGTTAATTCGACCTGTTGATACTATTTTTAATACTTTTTGTTATTTTATATTAATATGGATCTTGTCTGTATACCAGCTTTGATTATTTGGAATATCTACAAATTTTCACTTCTTCGTACTACATTTGTATTAACATCAAGATTATTCTCCTTTAATCTGTACAGGGAAGTTTTATTGTTGATATTTACCCTTATGTATCTAGTGTTAAATTAGGTATTTATATGACAGACCTTTCTTGGTATTCCTAATTATTGGAAGATTTTATATAGACAGAAAAAGTATACCTAAAACGACAAAGTTATTTTTCATTTACCTGTATATATTATGAAAACCGGTTTTTTCAAAAGTGATTATTTTCTAAGGGTTTAATATTTCGCGGTAGTGTTTTGCCATGGCTTTATTTGGACTTGTTTGTTTGCTTTTTGGCCTTGAATGTTTGTCCCTAATATTTTATTAACTATGTATTTACTTTCAGGTATCACAGATCGAATTTATTCGTTCATAGTGTGTTAATTTACGTTTTTGATTGAGTTAAGCCTTCCAATTGATGTTTTATCGTATGTTTTTCTATGTTGTGATGTTATACTATTGTTTCAGAAAAAGGGAGAAGGTTTGGTACCATTAAAACGTTTAATCCCGCTGCAAATGTTTGCACCTGTCCTAAGTCAGGAATCTGATGTACAGTAGTTGTCGTTTGTCTATGTAATTTATACGTGTTTCTCGTTTCTCGTTTTTTATATATACTAGACCGTTGGTTTTACCGTTTGAATGGTTTTACACTAGTACTTTTGGGGCCCTTTATAGCTTGTTGTTCGGTGTGAGCCAAGGCTCCGTGTTGAAGGCCGTACATTGACCTATAATGGTTTACTTTTATAAATTGTTATTTGGATGGAGTGTTGTCTCATTGGCACTCACACCACATCTTCCTATATCTATTTATATTAGATTGTTCACTTTTTGAAGAAATGACTCGATGCCCTCCAAATACGCTTGTACTTTATCAAAAATGTAGACTTCATTTGTAACAAACGAGAATTTAAAGAGAATTAATATTTTCTCTGTTTGAAGTTTAAATAAAAGGCAATGTAAAAAATAAAAAGCGTGGTATCTAAATTATATACATTTTATCCTTTATTTGCAGTATGTGGGTCAAGTTTTGTTTCAAGACAGAAACAGATATTTGACAAAGTGAGAGGTTTAGAAGACACATACAACTACATTATTGATAAACCTGTAGTTACAAAGGTGATTTTTTTTATCAGTCTCTTAAAATAATACAATCCATTATGAAGTCAAAACTAATATGATTAATTTTTTTATTTTTTATTTTTTTATTGTTACAACGATTATTTTGCTGATACATGTATAACCTTTTTCGGATAAAATGGGATGTTAATATATCTGAGATCATATTACCGACCAGACCTTGATTTATTATGTATAAAACAAGATGTGGGGTAAACGTCACTGCGTCAGCAACCAATTGGCCAACGCAGTTTAGAGTTTAGTCGGAAAAAGTTTACATGTTGAATTAATATTACCTAATTTAAAATCTGTATTTTGGGGATTTATTTGTAAATCAAAGTAAAATGCAAAATTTTGCTGCTTTTTACACTTTTACGATTTGCCCTCCTTAGGAACATTCAGAGTCAAAATGATAAATAAAGTAATAAAACACATAAGGAACTTTCTTTTACCATGCGGGGATTTTTGCAACAGGTTTTTTCTAGATGTTATGAATGATTCTTTTATTTCAGCAAATATTTAATGAACAACACATAAAATTACCGTTACATTTACACAACCATTCTCAAACTTATATTTTGCATGTAATAACGAATTTTAACAATTAAGGACAGGCTAATATACTTTTCATTGTTCAACATGCTCCACTGTTATTTGCTTTCTTTTACAAAACAATTAACCATTACTGAATCACTATAAAAATGTAAAAATATAAAAATATGTGTATGGATCAATTTCAGTTCTGTTGGCGCGACAGGCTTACTACGATGACCAAGATTTTAAACAAACTATACTATTCTTCAATCTTTAGGGCAAAATTTATAACCTGACTATATTTCCGCAGAATCCAAATAATTCCAGGTCTCATTCAACCAATCCTAAAGCCCTATATTCAACCAAGTGTTTGAATTTTCACAGATCTTTCAATATTTTACCCTAACGTTAACTTTGTGAAAAACAGGTATATCCTTAATTAAACTTATATCACAATAAGCAAAACAATGTAGCACATTAAACTAAATATTTCAATGCAAATTCGTGGATAAGTAAAATGAGCCCACATATATATATACAAACGTTACTAAACAAAATTATACCGTCTACTCAAATTCCAAATGTAAAACGGAGAACTCAATTTATATATTAACATGTAACACTTGTGGCATTCAGTATGTGGGAGAAACAATTGATAAATTCAATATTAGGCTCAATAACTATCGTTCATGGTACAAAACCAACAAAAACTGTCCTCTCACAAGACATCTTCGCTCAAAGAAACATCATTTTGATAAAGTTACTTTCCAAATCATAGAAGTCAACACCGAGTGGGACACCACGGCGAGAAGGAGAAGAGAAAACTTTTGGATCCACCAGCTCCACACTTTAGAACCGGATGGTCTTAACGAAAAAGACGAGAAGAGATACAGGAAAGATAAAGAATAATTTAATTCACAGCATCGTCCTTTTTATCCTGTAATATTGGCCAATGGACGTTGCAAACTTCAACCACTAATAATCTTGAACTTCATCCAAATTATGTATTATTTACAAGGCAGCTAAATTCAGGTGCAACATGTACATTGAGCTGCAAAAGTTTCTTATCATCTACATCCGATTTCACCTGGATATATGCACGCTTGATAAAACTAGTTTGTCTAGCGAAATATTGCGTTTATTTTTATCGTTTTGTAAATATTTTAAACATTCTAATATTTACATACTAAATAGTGTGTTAAAATTACATTGTTAGGCAATCTATATATATATATACAAACAAGTCTAAATTGAAAACAACGTTCAAACCTATGATTGCGTTGGATAAAAACCGCAATTTTTATACGTGTGCATGCAAAACAAATTTCTTGGTAGAGGGGTCTAAATACAGCAAAAACAACATTTTCCAAAAGACCAAAAAAGTGAAAAAGTATATTTTAACAAAACGCATTTGACTAGCAGGTCGAACAACGGATGTTCTTAAACCCTGTTGACTGCCATTTTTTTTTTCATTTATGCACATTCATTTTCTTGTTTTGTAACCAAAAGCACTATGTTTTGTCAAAGTAGGGCTACTTTTACCTACGTTCTCAATGCTAATTGGTTGAATTAGTGAGGTGACACCTCCAGCGTCAGATTTGCGTATAATAAACAGTCGTTACAAATATAAACAGATAGCAATTTTTTAATCCAAGTTTAACAGACAACAGCATTGTTATTGTTGAATAGCCTTCATGTAATTACAATATATGATAGCCTTCTTGCATTGGTTTTTTTTTTTTTTACTTTCACGACTAATGTTTTATAAATTATAATACATTTTAAATTGATAACTACTATAACCTGTACTTTATGATTTTTTTACAGGTGGAATATGAAACTAGCAGTATTGTTGCTGTTGGCGGGAAAATGGCCTTCAAGAAATCCTTTGTTACATTCCAAACGGACAAAATCAAGAAACGATTTCAACTTTCCGGACTATTTGAATTCTCTAACATAGATGACATGGCCATAAAAATAGCAAAAGACGTATTAGCTAAAATGTTCTAGAGTTACTACATAGACTAATCAGTCAATAGTCCATTTGCCCATTACCGATTTGATTCTGCTATTACACACTTTTTAAACAAATTACTTTCAGAATCCCTTTGCCAATGGAAGACTAGTTCTATATCGGACACAATGGGTTTTTGCCCACGCACAGTATGATAAGTTGAAAGAGATATATCGGCGTTTTCACAAATTTTTAGTGAAAAATAACTTCGGTTATCAAAAGTATTTAGCTTAACAACAAATTAAATGTAATTAAAAAAATGAAAAACTAAAAGGTTACACACATTACGCACAGATAAATTTGCTCTTTCCACTAGCTCTCCATTGTCAATAAAAATTGATGTCCCTCCAAAGGGAGACAACTAAAAATAGGATCTCTAATTACAGGGTCAATTACGGGAATTGGCAAACAGACTTTTCAGAGTAATATAAAAATGAAAAATGTGCAATTAAATGACAATATGTCCTCATCAATATAATTGTGTGTAATGTTTTAAAATATGCTTGTTGAAATTGTAGGTGTGATATTGTTTTACTATCCTGTTTTTGTTTAATTGTATTTAAAATTGTATTTTATGTTTTACTTACAATAAAGATCAATTATTTACTGTAGTCTTTTATATGTTGCATTTCCAAAGAAAAAGAGAAAATACGAATAATTACCTTATCCGCGTTGCAGAAGGTAATTATATATCATATATAATACTTTATATCTACGAACCAAAAAGGACATATGATTTAACTATGGTACGGAGAATCCAAGTGTTGTAAACCTGTAAAAATCACTGCTTCTAACTCCGAAACAACTCTAAAGCAAACAGGATAGCTAGAAATAGAAACCCTAGTTTCTTTAAATTTCATAAACTGCTGAAGATCACATTTTTTTCTTTCTTCTTCAAAACGCTATAGGAATCTATTTATAATAGAACATAGACAGTCTGTATTGGCTTCTATTTTGTTTACCCTACAGTAGAGTCCGAGTGCTTATATATACAACATGTTCGTTTTCCTTTGCAAATACTACCAAATTCACGTTACCGATTTGATGACGTAAGTAAATTTTCCGGCAAATTTTGGATGCTTATCATTGGTTGCAACAACGAGATAAAGTTGGAAGCACTAGTATCTGCCGTTGCTTCTGTATCGTATGTCCTAAACAAATGTGACGATTAAATACAGATAGTTACAATTTTGCAAGACACACATACATGTGTCTCTTCTCAACATAAGAGTTAAATACACGTTAAAAGCGACTTCGTTTGTCATTGTCATCACTGTCTAAATAATTCTCAGTCGACCCATTCGAAATATAGGATGACCAGTAAAATATATGAACACTTCCTCTTTAGACGAAATAATTGTGAATGATTTATTTTTATGACAAGTCATCTGAAGTATTACATTGTCTGAATGAAATTTTGTAAATAAGGAAATGTTTTAAGGTAAATCATGTCAAAAGTTTTGACAACTTACATGCGTTAGAATACAACTTAACATGTCAAAACAAACGTACGTTGTATTTCTATAAATGTGTATTTGACGGTATAAAACAAACAGAGCTACAAGTTATGTATTTTAGCCTCTAGATTTAAATGACTGTGCAAGCTGTAACTTTTACCATGACTACAATCTCAGTGTATCTATTTTGTTCTTGTTTTCTTTACTTCTCGTTTACTTTCGTGGAAGGAAGATATAAGCGCCAAGCAATAAATGTGACGGAACTTGATGTTACCATTGTCAAAAGTAAGTTAAAGATTAACATTTCACAAACTGCATGTAAATTTTATCTCACTGTTTGGAGACATTTAACATGACATACAAAATACTTCAAGAATAATATCACCAAGAAAAGAAGTACTTTCTTATTTTTATCACCTACTAACGCAGTATCTTTGTAGTTTGTTGTTTTGCCTTTTTAAAACTTGATGATGATAATGATGATGATGAATGACTGCTTAACGTTCAACGGCAAATTAAATGCATATTCAGGACGATATATGAGTGATAACCCTGCTTTGTACTAGACCGACACGCTGAGTCGGATTTGTAACGAGCTAGTTCACATGGTGACAGCCCGCAGAAAGACATGTCACCCTACCCAGACACATTATTCTGACTCTGAGCCGATCAGTCTTTTGTCTTAGTCCTTATTGCGCGTGCTTAGCACTTGAAAAGTTGGGTATTTGAAATGATTTTCCTTAAAAAGAAACTCCATAAGAAACCTAAAACACACAAAAAACAAGGGACACCAAAACCAGAAGATCAAAACTCGGGTAAGATTAACTTTGCGTGGAGGATTAAGTATAATTAAAATAATCATAGACTTAAAATTAACAGTTAGAATAAATAACTTAATCATGCCAGAACGGAAGTCCACCAGCAGCGGCAACAATTTAGTGGAGGTAACAGAAAATGAATCCTGTTTCTTCAATGAATAAACTTTATCATGTACGCTCGAGGCCAGCATAGAGAAATCCTGAACAGATCAGTCAAAATCGGTTCAAAGGTCAACTTAGCCGCAGGGAGTTGGAACTTTTGTTTTAGAACAATTACATTATTTACAAACCAAGTGAAGTCAGGTCGTAAATGACATTTAATAAGGTAACCTGCGGTTAAGTAAAGGTATTGGAAGAATATATGATCTAATCATATATCCCAATTATTGAATTACATGTATATTTCGTATTTATGTCTTTACTCTTGTAGCTATACATAACGATTTCTTTAATTAAATATGTTTACATTAATCATTGCTACTTTCCTATATCAATTAATTGCTACTCCGATAGGCATTTAAGTGTTTAAAAGAGAATGTTATGACTAGCTAGAATTTTTCAGGTATTGACAAGGAAGCTCGGAAGCAGCTGATGTTCCTGATAGCAGATCGATTGAATGATACTGTATCTACGCAATCTGATTTGGCTGGAAACTGCCAAAGTAAATTAAACGGTACAATAGATGGTTGTTCTACGTGTAAAGCAGATCTCTGTACTAAGTAAGTTGTTTTTGTACAATTATAATGAACAATTTAACATTTTTAAAAACATAAGTTTATTTGAATTTTATCTTTTGATAAGATATCAATAAAAATGTATATGATATAACTAAACTTGATTCCAAAGGTACTTTTTATCATGTATATACAGACTTCTTACAGTCATATTATTTTCTGCTAAAATATACAACAATTTAAATATCATAACGCTGAAAATACTAGTTTTGTGTATCAATAACACATCAGCATATCAAGTCGTCCTTCTAGGTTGGTTTCCTCCGTATAATATCAGTATGCCTACGGAATGTAAAAATAAGTCAAACTTGTCAAATAACGGCCGAGTAACAGTCTATTTTTCTGAACACACGCTATCAATCCTAATAAATCACACACAAATGATATGAAAACAAACGAATTGGTGCGACTAACTGATATGATAAGGCGGTACTAAATCTTGGTCGCTTTGCAAGGTAAGTTATTATGTTTTACGTTATTAGTATACCATGTTGGCCTAAATAACTTTTTTGATCCGAGCGTCGCCGATGAGTCTTTTATAGACGAAACGTGCGCCTGGCGTATAATTTTATTTTTATCATGTTATTGATGATGAGTTTAGGAGGTAATACTTCTTGTTCACCAATTTTGTCAATGTTACGGAACTATAAACAACTGGCATACAAGTGGGAGGTTTAGGTAGCTATACAACCATTTTTAACCCACCATTTTCATCGGAAAATGCCTGTACCAAGGCAGGAATAATGAAGTAAAATCAAGAAAAGCACTTCGGATGCACGAAATGAATGGTATTATGTTCCTTTAAATACTTTTCTTTCGTATCATTTAAGTATGATATAGTGGGATTTATGACCGTGCTGTTTACTTCCGTCATAACCTGCAAATGTCGGAGAGCTTGATTAGTATCATCTGCCAATTACATAATTACATACAGTTTGATAAAAACACTTATGCTCATATAATAAGTACGCCATTGATAAAATAGTAGGATAAGAGTGGACAATCGAAAATCTTATGGGAAATAAATTATATTAAAGGCGATGTTCAAATCTCACAAATTTATCGCGAAGATAAGAATCAAGGTTAAAAAAACAAAACATGCGCGATTCGCATAAACTCCTGCAAGAAACCAAGTTAACGTAAAAACAGACAACACCATGGCCAAAAATAAAAACGCAGTGGGAAAAACAATAATAACAACACATTACATAGAAACTAAAGAATGAGCCAGACGAAACTCACCTCAAACCTTGGGTGAAATCAGGTGCTCCGGAGGGCTAAGTAAAAACTCTTCAAAGCTTTTACAGATTGAAATAATTGGTAAATCAGTAAATAATTTTTATGTTTTTTGATATATTATATTTTCAAATTATGAAGTGAATTAAATATCATAGAAGATCAAATTCAAACCAATATAATCTATAATATATATTTTACTGATCTTAAACATACTATGATTATTGTTGCATCGTTTCTCTGCTAAGTGTGAAATTTAGGAGGATATGTTTCAGTACGTTTGTCCATTAAAAGTTTGCATTGAATTTACGGCATTTGATATAAAACATTGCAAAATCGTCTTACTAATACTTATACCTACTGCCAGACAATTACTTATACATTACACATCAGGAAGTGAAAAGTGTACTTAAATGCTAAATTAATATTAAAATTAATTTTTTTTAGTGTAGAAATTCCATCTTTATCTGAGGAAGTGGTAAACAAAATATCAGTAGGCAATTACCGTCCGATTACCTATGCCGGAGAGGTTTTAAAGGAAATTGCACAATGGGCAGTCGGAGCTAAAGACTTCTTGGGAGATCGATTGGGTCCGTTTCTTAATAACATAGGAGATGATCTGCTAGAAGTTGCTAAGGTGCTTATAAAAGGTGGAAAATATATAGCATCCCCCGCCGCTGATGCATTTAAGTCACTTGGAGGAACAATTGCGAATGCAGGAAGGGAGATAATTCAAGCTATTAGTGGTGATGTAACCAATGTTATAGGCGATATAAAAGGGCTCATTGGTAAGCCTTTCGAAGACTTTGAAAATGCATTGAAAACAGTTCGTCAGACAGTATCAGAAAAAGCACCTGTCGTTTTAAATACTATCAAAGATGCAGTCTTACCTGTTTGGGAGAGTAAGTTTCAAATTTAAAAGATATTCAAAGTAATACCAATCCATTTCAAAATCAATATAAAACTAAGACAATAAGAATAGAATTAGTTCCCGAGTGTATCACAAGCTCAGTTGCCTACTGTGCTGCGATACTTGCATAAACATACGGATATTGTTTTATTGAAATTTGCTGTTATGGAATTTTGGAAATCATTGGAAATCTACGAATGTATCTCAATCTTGTGTTGGCAACTTTTGTTTTTGTTTTGTTTTATCAGCTTTTTATCGTTTGTATAAACTTTTTGATTTTCAAACATTAAATATACATAAGGTGCAGTAAAATCGGTTTCGTTAATGTTATTATAACTATAAAATGAACAAATGACCATCGTTTAGGAAAGTAAATAGTTTGAATGTTAAAGGTAAGTTATATAGTTTATCTAAATTGACAATGAACAGGTACGAAATAATGTACAGTTAGAACGGGTTCCATTATTGGAGCAGAAACATTTTACCCTTCCGACCAAGTGAGTTCATCGGAAACTTTTTGTGGTCTTCGTGTTGTTCATTTCATATTTCCTGTGTGGTGTTTGTCTGTTTGCTTTTATTTTGTTTTTGACATAGTGCTGTCTGTCTGTCTTTGGCTTATGTTTTTGATTGCCCCGTTGATACCTTCTTTTTTAATACAAACTGACACTGTAGAAAGGGAATAAATACATAATGGGTTTTGCTCATTGTTGAAGGCCGTACGGTGACCTATAGTTGTTAAATTCTGTGTCATTTGGTCTCTTGTGAAGAGTTGTCAATCACACCACATCTTCTTATTTTTATAGTAATAGTTGTGTCTGCTGTCTTCAACTAAGAGCACAATTCAAACAATGCATTTAAAAATAAGAATATTCCAAGTGTTATTCTGAAAAGCTTTTATTCACATAAGCAAATAAGTAAATATTGAAAAGATGCGAAAAGACTTTTTTGTTATGTGTTTGTCTTTGAAAAACTAGCCTTCCTCTGACATAATAGCATTTATTTATTCAAAAACGGAATCAAAACAAATATAAGATATATTTTAAAAACTCACAGGACCGTAAATAGTTGAATTAACTTTCTTCAAACGACCGTCATAGACTGGACGGATTATGGTATACTGTTGTTTGTCTGTCTGTCATGTTTCTGTCCGTCCGTCTGTCTAGCCGTCTGTATGTACTACGTATAAAATCTATAGATTTTTTTTAATTAGTTTTTGAATATTTGAATCGGTAGAAGAAAGTTCCCTGCCGAAGTTTGTCGGTCTGTTGTTCTAGAGTTACAGGACTTTAATCGTTAGATTTTAGACCATTTTTTATATCATGTTCACGGTCTTAAATATGCTCGAATCGATTTATTTGAAACAATAAGCTGTTGTTTAGGATTAGGACACGTAAAGTCCAATCAAGATGGGTCCCTTGCGTCGACTTTAGAAGCAATGCAATTTGAAAATTTTAAATAACTGTAACAGTATGCGTCGTTCAAGGATCATGTATGCCCTAGCAATAAATTAATTCCAAAGTTTTTGTCTATGACTTGTATGGTTCTTAGCCCGATGAAGGACTTTATATCAAAACAATTTAATTATTATAATACCCCTAAGAGATGTGTAACATAATTTGACAAAAAGGTATGACCATCACAGTTCATAAACAATGGCTAACATTTCTGTCTGTTTTCATTTCGTTCGCGTATTTGTTTTTTTTTTCAATTACAATCGAACATCATAAATAGTTACCAACGATGTTTAATTGTTTGGTACATAGATCTTTAACTAATATATAGAATGCCATCCTGTATTTTAAAGTGCACTTAATGCTATATTTTTTTTCTTCATCCAATACATCAAATTGCCGGTATACAGTAAGTAGCCAAAATGTGAACGCATGAATTGACGTATTTTTGAAATTTATTTCAGGGACACTGGGAAAACTTTTCAGGAGAAAACGTTGTGTATCATCTTGTCCATCTTGTGACAAGTTAGACATTAAAAAAAACACTATAAGCCAGATCATTGATTCAGGTAGGTATCTGTTTAAATTAGTCTCCAAACGTATAGGGCAAAAATCCGTAATCTTTTCCAAATAATTTAGGTTCATATTAAAATTAGTTCCCCTAACATTTCAATCTGATTAAAATCCGATGTTGTGATACGCTACACTAGCAAAAACTAACAGCTGATGTTAACGAGATTGCCTAACATTTCTTTGTGTCATTTTCGAAAAATTATACTTTAATTACTATTATTGTGTATTGACTATGCCTAAATGTCTTATAATGTTGTTATGTCTATTATATGAAAAATGTGAGTTAGACATTTCGGAACCTGTATGAAAACAAAGTTTAGTTACTGTACATACATGTATCTTACGATTTCTAAGTATTTCCCTAATTAGACGTGATTTGTGGGTCACCGACATTTACAAATATTAACATATCAGAGTGCAAAAAAGTGGAATCTAGGAAAAGACGGGGGTAGTTAGAAGTGGGAAAAATTATAAAAAGAAGCGGAATTTGGAAAATGAGCACTCCGTGTCACCCCCTCTTCTATATATCAGCTTGGTGTGCATGACCAGGATCAATGTCTGTAATCATAATACCGATGTGTCATACCCTATAGGCACATTGTGGTCGTTCAATGTACGACAAGCGCTGAAATAAAAAGCTAAAATTATGTATACTTGTACTCCCCAACTATGCTCTTTTATACAAATGCATTGTTTATTTGGTGTATTACAGACTAATTCTTCGTTAGAAATAATAACGTACTTTATGAACAATTATATTGAATATTGAATACACAAGATAATAAAATATACTTTTTATCATAGTTTGTGGTTCAGATACAACAAAACAAAAGAAACAAGCAATGGCCGAAATAACATATCTAAAAGACCTGTACAATAAAACAAAAGACAACGAACAGATAACAAAGGTTTGTACTCCCAATGTATTTTACAATTTGTATGTGGCCCTTCTTAACTGTACAGTTTTGCCAAAAAAGTAGATATTTGAATTTTAAAAAAATATACTCACCTAATCAGTAAATTTTTTCAACTGCATTTCATTAACATAAAATCTATAGAACGCAAGATTAACAATATTTCTATTATTTTCTGCAGTGAAATTCTATCAAACTTATTTTTGGCATTAAATAAAATTGTTTTTTTCCCTGTGTTGTTTATGACTTTAGAGTATGAAAGCTACTCTGGTGATACAACAACCGATTTAAGATTGTACACCGGCACGATTTCGCATCATCTGTTAAGTACTTTTAAAAATATGAAAATAAGGCGATGTGTTAAGCTTGCTTTAAGAAACATCCAGCATTGTTAGATACGGTATGAGATATCCTTGTTTTGATGCATCTGTAACTGTTGTTTAATCATACATATTGTATTACCTCATTTGCAATTTAACTGATCGAGATTTAAAATCGGAACGATTGAAATCTCGAGAAACTAGTTTAACCCCGCAATATATTCATGTACTTGTCCCAACTCTGGAACCTTCTTTTGGTTAATCTTAATATTTTGATGGCGGGGGATTTGTTGTTGATGGCAAATAGAATTAATTCTTTTATTTTAGTTTGTATACTATTTTTCTTAAATTGTAAAATCCTGAGCCTTTATTTTACTTTTTTTTATACTGTCTCGCTCATACGTAACTGAACTCTTAAATCTGTAGCTATATGACTGAAAACCAACAACGCACCACAACAAAACCTATTAAATTAGGTTTAGACCTAAAACCAATAAAAATTTCTAAATTCAAATTGAGAAATCACAAATTAACAGTTCAAAAATCTAAATCAGTAAATATGTTGGACTGACTATAGGCATGTTTTTACTGCCATGAATAGCAATGTTCGTAAATAATACTCAGCAGGAGTCGGTTTCACAAAAAAACTTACGACTAAGATTGATCGTAAGTCATAAACAATTCAGTATATTTACGATCAATCTTGGTCGTACGTTTTATTGTGAAACCGACTCCAGTTCCCGCCATATGTTAAAATACTCCAAATAGAAATAAATCCCGCCATATCGTATTCCGTCTGGCTCTACTGTCAAGCTGTGACACTGGAATCCATGCTATGTAGACAATGGATTAAAGATTACTTGACGGATGCTAACTAATTTTATTTTTATATTTCAGGTTGAGTATGATTTGTCTACAGCTGTACCTGATAGTCCAAATCAGGTTTACATGGACTCATATTTCACAATCGGAGGGAAACAGATGCAATTGATGGCAGGTGTCCTAAACATTTCATCACCAGACGAGACAGGGATGTCAATAGCACAACAGTTTTTCGCTACAGAAATAGCTAGTAGACAATCAAGCACGACGGTCTGATGACTGGAGTGTATTTGATGTAACCCGAACGACACCTTCGTATTATATTCCCTCATACAGCTCTTTTAAATAAAATATTGGATTTTATTAATATGTATTTTATTAATTTGCCTATTGTAATTGTTATCTACTGATAGCTATTGGCATTATTTTATCAACATAATCTTCGACCGATTTCAGCCAAATATTCAACTGATATTGGTATCTTCATTTCTGCTCCAACTGCCCGCGTACAGTGCAATTGAAAGGATTTGTTTTCTTTTCAGACGCCAATTTCTCGAAATTCCGTCGTAAGATGTTTTATGGAAATTATATTTTAACAGTGAACATTTACTTTTCAAGAATATAAACATTAAAGAATGGTCGCCAGTTTCGTTTGCCATCTAAATCATTTCAGTTTGAGTGATATATGAAAATGAATTTGTAGCGTGATGTCGTTTTAACGAGCAATGTGTCTTTATGACGCTTTTAAATCTACATATGAAGACTAATCAACTGATTTCTACTGACATAATAACTAATCCGATGATTTTAAATTTGATATCATTAAAATGGACATAAAAGCGCTGTTCCTTTGCTTTTTGTGTTTTTGTTTTGTTTTGCTGTGCATGTACTAATTTTGTGTCATGGATGGATACCCCATATCATTTATTTTTCTATATTCTGAATACGGTGTCGTCAGATCATTCAAGATGCTCCTTCATCCCAGTGTAAATATTGTGGTTATTTGTAGGTGACATTAAGAAAGTAATTGATAATTTAAGAAACGGGTTAACAATACGCCCATTTCTAGGATATGAAACAAACATCAATGGTACTTGAATGTGTTAGTACAGGAGGATAAAGCAGCCAAGAATGCTTTTGTAGTACATGTATGACGTAAATACTACACAAGAAAGTTCTTAGGAATGAAATTATAAATTCTTCCATATCCAAGGCCGTGCGGTCCACAGAGAGTCAAAGATAAACAATCATAATTATCACTAGTACATCTCAGCTGAAGGCCTCCTGTGTGAAATTGGGTGTCCTTATTATGTATTGTCTACCTTATCTTCGCCAAAAATCATATTTGTAACAATCTTGTCTTCTAGTAATTCTATAAGTGTTCTTCAATTAGTCCTTCTATCCTTTTTGCTACCATAGTTTATTTTCTAATTCCGTAATTGACCCCGTTACAAAGATCTATTTATACAATTGTTTTCGCTTTGGTTGGACATACATTTTCATGGACAATGAAGAGCTATTGAAAAGAACATTTTTTTCTGTGCGTTATGCGTGTAATCTTTAAGGTTTTCAAATCGTTTGATTACATTTAATTTTCTATTAAGCTAAAACCTATTGATTTTTTTTAATTTGTTAAAACGCCTTTATGTCACTTTCAACTTATATACTGCTTGAAATGAGCAACAGCATATTTTTGTTCGGTTTAGAACCAGTCTTCAATTGGCAAAGGAAGCAACTTTTGTTAAAAGTGTGTAATAAAGCAGATGTTAATAATGGAATTAATTATTTTGAGGGTGTACATTTTTTTAATGTTTTATATTAATTACGTGCTTTTGTATGGTTCTTCGAATTCGATTGAAGGTATGTTATTTCAACTCTCTTTACAACACTACCACACAATCTTATCATGCAGAGTTTATTTTAAATAAATGGAACTATAAAAAAAACTGATTGCAAATTTATTTCCTGCAACTCATATAAAGCCTTCTATATATACTTTCCTGGAACTGAGATGTTAAAAGTCGTAAATGTTCTCCTTGAGATCTATGTACGTTTCAGTAATACATTTTATTAACAGATAGTATTCCTATGGGCACCAAATGCGTCCTTTATTAGCAGACTTGTGTCTGTATTGTTATGGTCAAACTGAGTTAAAAGTCTTTTGATTCCATTTCATTGAAAGTTATAACAACACTTATCGTTGCTTTGTTGATATTTTTGCTTTCAATCACCAAGACTTTTCTTAATTATTATGCGAAATTATATCCAAGGGACTAAATTAAGATAATTCTAATGTAAACAGCAACAATTGTACTTTTCTAGATTTAGATATTTCAGTTTAACACGGGAAACGCCATACTAAAATTTTCGACAAAAGGAACGATCGTTCGTTCCTATCGTTAATCCTTTTTGTACGGCTGCCCATTCTGACAGAGTGTATTTTCTCCAACTCGTTTGCTGTGTCCAAGTCTGTAGTGATTTTTTTATGTCGACGAAAGTCATCTATGTACTAATGGTAAATTATTAATTCGGCAATTTAGTTACTATAAATTACTCAAAATCTTTACTTAATTCTTTCATAAATACAAAGGTTTGGTTTGGAAGTTTGATTATTGAAACCATTTTACAAACGGGATGTCACATCCTAATTTTTCTGTGATTTTTGGTTAAAGATCCCGTAAATTTAGATACGATAAATGTTAACTTATCATTTTGTTTTAATCAACTTATTATTAAAGGTTATCAATTCAAAACTGTAGAACGATTTTTGAATATTGACTTTATTGGTCCTAACATTAATTTAAAACATGTGGTTCTACACCCTGTCGATAAACTGTAATTTTATTTAAGCATTGCAGGAGAGCATGCTTTTCTCAGACTGTTTATGACACCTTTACACTGAAGCCGTTGGATAAGTACTGATATTTCAGTCTGGGAAAACATAATTTATCAGTTGTATTTGACTTTGAATTAGAGGCAACAGTTGTAGTTTATCGATTTTCAAATCTCATTTATCCACATGAAGATACAAATCAAGATACACAGTAAGAGTGAAGAAATGCCATGAACTTCAAAGTGAGCGAGGTCAGGTGCGTCGACAGCTTTCAACTAGTTTTTAGTAGCTGCGTGTACTCTTAGCACGACACTGGGTGTTCTTTGTCTGTTTGTTAGTTCATTCTAGTACTTATCTAAAGATTCAAGCTCTTTTCAATTGATTTTTTTAGTTTGTTCTTATGTTGTTCTGTGCGACTGTCTAAGGTTACACCCATGTCCTCTTGTCTTTGGTTGATAGTTGCCTTACTGCGAATCATACATTGTACCACATCGCCTTATTTTTATTTTTCAATAATTTGCCATTTTAGACAAAACTCTAATGCTTTCGAGGAATCTCAATTTAACAAAAATAAATTTGTATACTTTTATCTGACATACTGATGTCTCTTAAGCAGCTGAATAATGTACCAGAAATTTGTTTGAATTAAAATATTTAATCTGAATTCCGAAAAAAAGTGGTCGTACCATACCTTCTCCTCTAAGGTAAAAAAAAAATACCGTAAAATAAATCTATAGTTGTTAAAAGTGATTTATTTTTTATAATAAGCACAAGAAATTTAAATAAAAAAAGTAAAAAATCAACGTTCTGTAAATGTGGAGGAATTGTTTTCGTTAAATGACGGTTTTACTAAAAAAAACATCTTAAAGTTCCTCTACACCGAAACTTTCAAGTACATCTATTTCATATTTATTGAACATTAAATGCCAAAAACATCCTCTTTTCTTGAAGGACAGACAACATTAACGGCAGTTCGAGGCATATCAATCTGATGGAATTTAAACCTAAGCTTTTGTAAAAGTTTTTATAATCAAAGAGAATTTACAAAACAGAAACAAACAGATTATAGCCAATTTGTACATTTACTTGACATTGTAAATTTGTCGAATTGGTGCTTTATATAGATTAAATAGTTCTCCATTACACATTTTACTAAATTTTTTCAGACACTGGTAATAACTCTTCCGTAAAGTCTGTGTTACCCGCGCCAAACTATTACGTAATTGTACATGACTCTTAAGTATTTATTCGATTTGGAGATAAGTCATAACATAGAACGGTATATCACGAACACTACAACTGATAACTTCTATCAATATTTTGACGAACAATAATAGTCCTGTCAACATGCGGTCGTTAATATTCTTGGCTTTAATCACTGTTGCTGTATTTCAATGTAACTGTTCCAGTATTGTCAAAAGGCAATATTTTGCAAACTTGGATGATGGGAATTTACAAAGTATGTATAAGTTTTTTCTTCAAAATAACAAATTAATTGCATGATACATGAAGAGTGGAAGTGTTGTCTTCTTTTATTATGCTAGTATAATTTTGGTTCACAGTGATTGAAATGAGAATGGCAGGACCTTACTAAAATAAAATCTTACACATGCAAGAGCAGAACAGAAACCAAAGGAACAGCATTTTCATTCTCGGGTATCATATTGAAAATTGGTGGTCACCACTAACTAGTCGAAACGAGATCAAGCGTTCAGTTCAGTTGATATTGATAAAGAATGTATGCTGTCAGTCAGTTATGAGGAAAACTATTTACTGGAGGACAAAATGGAAAAATAAAATGTATGAAATTACACCTTTTGAGCCTTGAAACTATAATGATTGATAATGAATATATGTTTCACAGATGACGACGGATATGTTCCAATTTTTGTAACCACAATGACGTCCGCTTTTTCCTCGTGTGTGACATCACGTAGTTAGACGCATCACCGAGTTTGTACCCAGATGAGCAACACGACGATTGCCACATGCGGAGCATGTCTGCTTACACTTCACGAACACCCGAAATCTCCTCCTGTTTTTGATAGGGTTCTTGCTGCTCAGTCTTTAGTTTTCCATGTTATGTTTTATATAATGTTGTTTGTCTTACCGAACTCGTGTTCTTGCTACATAAAAAAATAGATACTATAAGTTCTTTAAAAAATACGAAGGATGTTAGTGAAGCAGGAAGTGCGAACTTCCGGTTTATAATGGTGTCGTGTTGGTCAATCTTAAGGCTTCTTGGCAGTTGTGTGAATTTTGTTTGTCTTCACATCTTGTTTCTTTGAGGGAAAGCTTTATCCGTCTTTTTATGACTTCTGGTTTTGATAACATTGGTATCTACTTACTTTTAACTGTCCTAAAATGAACCATGAATATAAATTATATATATAAATTAATAACATGTAGTACTAATGTATAATGTAATTCAAACAAAAAATGTGTCATTTTTTCAGAGCTTGATATTGAAGTTAGACGGGAAATTCTCATAATGATCGTAGAACAAATCAACAAAACAGCAGTACAACAAAAACAGTTGTCCAAGTCTTGTGAGGTGAAAATCAACGGTTCTATTGACAGCTGTAAAGCTTGTAATCAAGATTTGTGTGTCCCGTGAGTTGTTTTTATCATTTGTTGCCAACTCTCATTTTGAATATTTCCAAATATGCAATGAAAACATTTAAGTTAAAAAAAGAAATGTTTCCCTGCAAAGTTATCATATACCTTAGTTTTGTTATTCACAATTCCATTAAAATTTGGTAATATGATGTAAAAAATGTTCTAAACTGACAACCAAACATTTAAGCAGACTTTGTTTGAGTGGTTCATCTCTTTAGTCCCGGTGTGTAGACGATGTAGATAAAACATACTTTCTGGGGTTTGTTTTATTATGAATAAAACATGTTTTTGTTAAAGTTCACTCACGTAAATCAGACATACAAACATATATATATTTTTTCAAAGAATATGTCTGTTGTTTTAGTATTTTCCGAAATCTATAATATCTTGTCAATCTCTTAGACAGCCACCACCTGTTTATGAAGCTATTTTGGTAGCTGTAGGAACAGAGGCCCTCAAACCAGTCCTTGCTGCAGGAGAATTTGTAAAATCTATTGGATCACAATTGTCATCCACTACCAAATTTCTTGGAGGCGAAGCAGGCGAATTTGTCAAAGACCTTGGAAGCGTTTCTAAGAACATTGGCAAGGGCTTAAAAGATGGCGTAACAAAAGCTTTGGATACGATAGGATCTGGATTTGAAAGTCTTGGAAATAAATTCGCAGATCTGGGCAACAGCTTGGCTTCTGGTACAACTGATCTGGTAAACGGTCTAGGAAGTGGTACAACAGATCTGTTGAATGGGCTTGGGTCAGAATTTACAGGTCTGTCTAGCCAGCTTGGAGGGGGATTGGACTCACTAGGTGGTTCTCTTACGGATCTTGGTAACAAACTCGTGGATGGAGTCAAGAATGTAGGAAATTCGATAGGAAATACATTCGGTCGTGAGTTATACTACGATAAGCATACTTGATATCTATACCTTGAAATAATTTTTCGAGAGTAGCTAGTATATTCTTATACCACTGCTTCTGTTTCTGCAGCGATCACTAATTCTAACATAAATATAATTAATTATTCAATATAATTCATATAACCATCACATATATACATAAGTTCATTGACAATGCGACACTCTGACATTCTTTACTTAATGGTTTCATAGGAGATTGTTTCTTGATTGTATCAAATTGTTTTAGATACATGTTGAACATGTTGAAAATCTATTTTGAAAAATTAAGGAAAAGTATCAGTAACAAAATGATTAATATGTGTTGAATTTAAGGTAAGAAAAAAATTTGAACTCTGTTTCTGTCCATTTCACAGATATTTTCGGTAAACGTTGTGTACAGTCATGCCCAGTATGTGAAAAACTTGATATAAAGAAACACACAAAAGAAGAAGTTTTACAATCAGGTACCTTTTTTTCATTTTATAGACTGACACATTGTAACTAGTTTTAGTTAGGATAATCCATTTTCTATCTTTCAAATTATCATTAAGAGTAGGTTTTGCGTATCTGTGATAAAATGTGTCTAAAGGCTTCTTATATCCACTTATTTTCAACTCTGGTGGATAGTTGTCTCATTGACAATACTACCACATCTCCTTATATTTATATTCATAATACATGTAGTTAATTAAAAAATCTATAATTAAAGTGGATATAATACTCATTTCTACATTATCGTATATTAACTTCTTTTTGTCTTTGATTGATATTTGTCATTTTTACAGTATTACCGCATATCCTTATTTACATATATTTCAACAAAACAAATCTACAAATCGAAGTAATTTTTTCAAAAATGTTCAGTGATTCTAAGAATTAGTAAGAGTTTTTTTTGCTAAATTTTTTATACTGTCAACATAATCTATTTTCAGTGTGTGGAGCAAATACAATTTCCAGTCAAAAGAATGCTATTGAAACCATTGCATATCTAAGATCTCTCTATAACACTACCCTCACAAATCATATCGTATCTAAGGTAAATACATGCTTAGAGGAATAAATAAAAGATACTTTGAATTAGATAAGAATACAAACAGTTATTATCAACTTTCTCCTAGTTACTGTATCAACTTTCTCCTAGTTACTGTTTCAACTTTCTCCTAGTTACTGTATCAACTTTCTCTTAGTTACTGTATCAACTTTCTCCTAGTTACTGTATCAACTTTCTCCTAGTTACTGTATCAACTTTCTCCTAGTTACTGTATCAACTTTCTCCTAGTTACTGTATCAACTTTCTCCTAGTTACTGTATCAACTTTCTCCTAGTTACTGTATCAACTTTCTCCTAGTTACTGTTTCAACTTTCTCCTCTGGTCTTAAATAAATAGATTTATCATAAAAATGAAACACGAAAATACGCATGGTAACTGATGTGCATGTTTATGGCGCACATATTTTGTAAAGGCTTTTAAACAAATAAAATACAACGTGCAAATACATATACCGGTATTTTCTTTTTGATTCGGTAGAACAAAGAGTATCAGTTCACAATTCTACCCTAGGAATAGATTACCTTATCTGTATTTGGCTAAACGTTTCGGAATGTCGGGTCCTTAATGCTCTTCACCATCGTACTTTATATGGCCTATTCTTTTTAGCTCACGTGGACCAAAGGGCCAAGTAAGCTTTTCTCATCACTTGGCGTCCGTCGTCGTCCGTCGTCGTTAACTTTACAAAATCTTCTACTCTGAAACTACTGGGCCAAATTTAACCAAACTTGGCCATAATCATCATTGGGGTAATTAGTTTAAAAATGTGTAAATGTGTCCGACAACCCCGCCTGCCAACTAACATTTGCCGCCATGGCTAAAAATAGAACAAAGGGGTAAAATGCGGTTTTGGCTTTTATCTCTGAAACTAAAGCATTTAGAGCAAATCTGACATTGTAAAAATGTTTATCAGGTTGAAATCTATCCGCTCTGAAATTTTCAGACGAATCAGACAACCCGTTGTTGGGTTGCTGCCCTGAATTGGTAATTTTGAGGAAGTTTGGCAGTTTTGGTTATCTTGAATATTATTATTATAGATATAGAAAAACTGTAAACAGCAATAATGTTCAGCAAAGTAAGATCTACAAATAAGTCATAATGACCAAAATTGTCAATTGACCCTTAAGGAGTTATTGCCCTTTATAGTCAATTGTTAACAATTTTCGGAAATTTTGTAATCTTTACAATAATCTTCTCCTCTGAAACTACTGAGACAAAATTAATCAAACGTGACCACAATCATCATTAGGGTATCTAGTTTAAAAATGTGTTCGATGACCCCGCCTGCCAACCAACATGGCCAACATGGCTAAAAGTAGAACATAGGAGTAAATGCAGTTTTTGGCTTATATCTCTGAAACTAAAGCATTTAGAGCAAATCTGACGGGGATTAGAATGTTCATCAGGTTTAGATCTATCTGCCCTGAAATTGTCAGACGAATCAAACAAACCGTTGTTGGTTTGCTGCCCTGAATTGGTAATTTTAAGGAAATGTTGCAGTTTTAGCTCACCTGGCCTGAAAGGCCAAGTGAGCTTTCTCATCACTTGGCGTCCGTCGTCGTCGTCGTCGTCCGTCGTCCGTCGTCCGTTAACTTTACAAAATCTTCTCCTCTGAAACTACTGGGCCAAATTTAACAAAACTTGACCATAATCATTATTGAGGTATATAGTTTTAAAAATATGTCCGACGACCCCGCCTGCGAACCAACATGGCCGCCATGGCTAAAAATAGAACATAGGGTAAAATGCAGTTTTGACCTATATCTCTGAAACTAAAGCATTTAGAGTAAATCTGACATGAGAAAAATGTTCATCAGGTTTAGATCTATCTGCCCTGAAATTGTCAGACGAATCAAACAAACCGTTGTTGGTTTGCTGCCCTGAATTGGTAATTTTAAGGAAATGTTGCAGTTTTAGCTCACCTGGCCTGAAAACTTAAAATGATAAATGGGTTGAAAGCATTTAAAATCAAACGAAAGATTAGATTTTGATCCACACAGATTCCTTTAAAAATATTATTGTTGCATTGTTTCATGTATCAATTGTAAACAAAAATATCAGGTGAGCCACACAGGCTCCTTGGAGCCTCTAGTTGGTTATTATCTTAAATATTATTATAGATAGAGATAAACTGTAAACAGCAATAATGTTCAGCAAAGTACGATCTTCAAATAAGTCAACATGACCAAAATTGTCAATTGACACCTTAATGAGTTATTGCCCTTTATAATCAATTTTAACAATTTTCGTAAATTTTGTGATCTTTTACAAAATCTTCTCCACTTAATCTACTGGGCCAAATAGAATTAAACTTAGCCACAATTTTTAATAGGGTATCTTGATTGAAAATGTATCCGATGAGTCTGTCATCCAACCAACATGGCCGCCATGGCTAAAAATAGAACATAGGGTTTACTATAGAAGTCTATGGGAAAATTGAAAAAAAACAATTTCAAATGGTCACAACTTGAAAACTAATTTAAATAATGATAAGGGGTCTTCAGTAACTATTGTAAGACTACAATGAGATGACCTGCTTTTAATTTAACTAATGGGCCAAATTAAACTAAACTTGGCCTCAATCATTACTAGGGTATCTAAAACTAGTTATTATGATTTTAACCTTATTTTACATTATTTCCAAAACCGCAGTAGATACAGGTGAGCGACACAGGCTCTTGAGAACCTCTAGTTTTATTTGAGCGTCACCGATATGAGTCTTTTGTAAACGAAATGCACGTCTGGCGTACACAATTTTAATCCTGGTATCTATAATAAGTTTATTAACACTGTTTGTTTTGTGTTATCTGACCACAGATTTCTTACATTTATTTTCTAAGTTTATGACTATACGACTTGTATATTTGAGTCAAAAGTTCAAAAACGAATCAGGAGTATGTTGCTCTATCTACCTATATATCTATAAATATATAAATGTATGACGTTCAGTCCTTATAACAGATCTTCAATAATTGAACATAGTTTTTCTGATTTCTCTTGCAGGTTGAGTATGATCCAACTTCAATTAAAACAGTTGGCGGTGTTTCCTTTACAAATAATTTTGTAACATACACATTGTACGGACAAACCGTCCGTCTACATTCTAGCACAGACTTGAAAATTACAGATATAACAGCAACAGCAAAGAGTGTTGCTCATCAAATTTTGAAGAAGTAAAACATCAGAATTCATAAAACTTGTTATTTTATTTACATTGCAGCAAACAAAAAAAAACAACCCCCCTAGTTATAGATAAAACTAAACAGACAGCCGGCCATTTTAATCCTTACCCATTTTATTTTCCATGGCAATTGATTATATTTTCATTTGAACTTTTAGTTACTTAGTTAATGCGTCAATCGATTTAATAAGTTTACAGTCCTTTTAGTAATACATGGAACAAAAAATAAGTATTCAATTTTTTAAATTCTAGAAACCACTGAACGCATTGAATTTTTGTGGTTTGGATGACATTTTGTTTTCCGATATATTTGATAATATTTGTAGCAAGTATCACATTTATTATACGTATACACCTAATGTAAATTGATGGGACTTGGCTTTAGTGTTTTGTTCATTTGTATGCGGAAGTAATCATATTTATATAGCTACCGCTAAGATGTTCCGTTATACAATGCAGTTAATATACTTGGTGAATATACTCCATATTCACGAAGGAGTCAACAAGGGTGATTCTCTTGTAAGGTGAAATTATCTAGGAATTAGTGCATTTCAGCAAAGCGTGTTTTGGTTTTTTGAAATTCTGGTCAAATAACTCAATATATATGGTTTATATTTCTGAAGAAACAAAATCATGTAAATCCCCTGTAAGATGAAATACTTATAATTCACGTATCAAACAACTGTATTACCAAGGATGACGTAGGTATAGGAGTAGGGTCACTTGAAAGTCCCGTTCGGTAGTAAGACCTTGGTTGGAAGTTAGGGGTGTTGTGTTTGGCAGTACAGGGTGTATAAATACGCAACAGCAGCCAGTTGAAATGTGAACATCAAATCCGATTTCCCTGTTTGACGAGTTTCAAGTTACAAGAACCCTTGAACATCATATACATCAGATATGATCATGTATTACATTTGATTGATTGATTGGTTGATGTTTCTTTCAGCTCTATTTTGCTATTTCGTGGCGGTAAGTTTTATTGGTGGAGGAAGCCGGAGTGCCCGGAGAGAACCACCGTAAGAGGGATCGTAAGTCATGAGCAATTCAGTATACAAAATATACTTACGATCAATCTTAGTCGTAAGTTTTTTTGTGAAACCGACTCCAGTTTGATACCAAAAGTAAGAGAACTGAGGACAAACAATTCGTTCAGTCAATCATAGATGAAGCTTTGATAAACCAAAAGAGTTATGAATAAAAGGAGATTTGGGTTATACGCCAAAGGGTCAGCAACTTAAACTAGTTGGTATGAAAAATCAATTCATACGGCTTAGAAATGTAAAAATATCATATGTTACTTGTACTGAACAAGAAGATATAGTTATTACACATAGACAGATAATAATAAAATAACAAATCAAACAAATTAATAACGGCTCTTTTAAGGGCCAGATCAAATTATTCATAAAATAAAAGTGAAAATTGCGCATGTTGTCACATTACAATTTACTGAAAGACGATCATGTAATTTTTCTCTATTTCCTCGTCTGTCATTTTGAAGTCTTTTTATCTATTTCTCCTCCCACAAAAAAAAAAAAAAAACTTTAACGTAGGTAAGACGTGCGGTTGTACAACTGATAGAACTAACTGGCACTGCTCTAAGTTTTATATGATTTTACCATTATCCAGCAATAAGTGCAGACAGAAAATTACGGCCCGGAATAACATAACGTTCCCGGAAGAGATGTAAGAACAGTAGCAACTTAGAACTCATGCCGTCGCTACAAAGAACGAGTAAGATTTACTCACGTCAAGTGATAAGGACTGGCATACATGTATCTTGACTAAGATTAATTTCATAATGCTAGTGCTACAAAATACTTATATCAAGGAATTATTTCATGGAAACAGATATTGATACGGAAACAGTTCACAAACGTTAAGAAAAATTTTGTTTGTTTGTTATTCATAACCATAATACTAAAATGTCATTTCCTTGTTGATTCGTTGCTTTTGATATTTTATTTACTTCAGTTCTGAAATATAGCAAAATTACTGAAGGACAAAACACTGTTTTGAGCCCCCTTTACTTCATTATAACAAATAATTATTTTTTCAATAGTTAAAATGTATTTTTACGGTATGTGCATATAAATGCCAATATGCCATATATCACAAGATAATATAAATGTTTACTATCAATGTGCCCCTCAATTTTAAAATATAAACGTCCGGACACAAAGGGGATGTTAAATCCAATGCCCAGTGCAGAGACGGTGTCACGCTCTATGTACGTTACAAAGCCTTGCACCAACCCTTTGAGGGGCCCATAGGTGACCTGAAGCAAAATATTTGGCCTTGTCTGGTATATATGTATATATACCATTGTTTTCAGTGCCTGTCCGAATTTCCCCCTTTATAGGCCTGTAGTCCCACCTAACAGAACCCACCTATTGTAGTAATTTTTGTCCTGAATATATGCATGACATAATCTCAACAGGACGTTAAGCAAGCAAACTATCAATCAATCTAAAAGTCTTAAGCCTAAACGCCGAATTAAGAAAACTACTATCCCCATGAACATTTCTCTCAGTAAATTAAAAATAAAATATCTCACTTTCGTGGTTGCTCTGTTAGTAGATATAGGAAGATGTGGTGTGAGTGCCAATGAGACAACTCTCCATCCAAATAACAATTTATAAAAGTAAACCATTATAGGTCAATGTACGGCCTTCAACACGGAGCCTTGGCTCACACCGAACAACAAGCTATAAAGGGCCCCAAAAGTACTAGTGTAAAACCATTCAAACGGTAAAACCAACGGTCTAGTATATATAAAAACGAGAAACGAGAAACACGTATAAATTACATAAACAAACGACAACTACTGTACATCAGATTCCTGACTTAGGACAGGTGCAAACATTTGCAGCGGGATTAAACGTTTTAATGGTACCAAACCTTCTCCTTTTTCTGAAACAATAGTATAACATCACAACATAGAAAACATACGATAAAACATCAATTGGAAGGCTTAACTCAATCAAAAACGTAAATTAACACACTATGAACGAATAAATTCGATCTGTGATACCTGAAAGTAAATACATAGTTAATAAAATATTAGGGACAAACATTCAAGGCCAAAAAGCAAACAAACAAGTCCAAATAAAGCCATGGCAAAACACTACCGCGAAATATTAAACCCTTAGAAAATAATCACTTTTGAAAAACCGGTTTTCATAATATATACAGGTAAATGAAAAATAACTTTGTCGTTTTAGGTATACTTTTCTGTCTATATAAAATCTTCCAATAATTAGGAATACCAAGAAAGGTCTGTCATATAAATACCTAATTTAACACTAGATACATAAGGGTAAATATCAACAATAAAACTTCCTGTACAGATTAAAGGAGAATAATCTTGATGTTAATACAAATGTAGTACGAAGAAGTGAAAATTAGTAGATATTCCAAATAATCAAAGCTGGTATACAGACAAGATCCATATTAATATAAAATAACAAAAAGTATTAAAAATAGTATCAACAGGTCGAATTAACAAGAAAGTACGATTTGAGAGTACTCGCAGTTACTGACAGCTAGTTAAAAGCCAAAAACAATTAATGATAAAAATCATGCATCAGAGACTAAAATCAACTAAAACACATCCCAGGGATTTAGTATTTTAACGTCATGAACAGTCAGAGAAGACATGACTTGTGCAATGCCAAAATAAATGTATCGACAGGTAGTAGGATAGTGAGGAGCTACTTCTTAAGAGATAAAAATTAACGTGTGTGTCTCTAAACATCCCGCCTCAAAAGAAGATACAACTTAGTTATGTTTTAATTTGCTAATGACAAAATCGATATTAGTGCCAATGTAAACTATATTCAGAGATCTAATTACAATATTGGTACGATAACCCTTACTTATAAGTTTGTTTAAAGGTTCGATGAGTTTACACGGATCACATAGTGATTTCCTCGCTTTAAGTACAATATTACCGTAAAATTTAGGATGTGAAATACCATTTTAATAAGTTTTCTACAGGTACAGCCAAATTTACTAATCAAATCTTTGTATCTATGAAAGAATTTAGTAAAAGTTTTAAGTAATTTATGGTATCGAAATCCCTGACACAATAATTTCCCAGTGATGCATTGATTACGTTCGTTAAAATCTATGACATCAGAACACACACGGGCATACCGAACGAGTTGGGATATATAAACACCGTATGATGGAGCCAAAGGCACATCGCCGTCTAAAATGGAAAATTAACAATAGGAAATGAAAAATCGTCTCTTTTGTCGTAAATTTTAGTATGTAGTTTCCCGTTAGAAATTGAAATGTCTAAATCTAGAAAAGGGCAACTGCTGCTGTTTATGTTAGATTTAGTTAAAGTAAGTTCTTTTGGGTAAATTTCGGAAGTATATTTAGAGAACTCTGGATTATTTAACGAAAAATATCATCCAGATAACGGTAGGTATTGTTGAATGTATCAACTAAATATAACAATGATGGGTCTTTACTGAGTTTGGTCATAAACTGAGATTCATAGCAATATAGAAATAAATCTGCTATTAAAGGGCACAGTTAGTGCCCATAGGAATACCTACTACCTGACGATACACTTTATCGCCGAAACGTACATAAATGTTATCTAGCAGAAAATTTAAAGCTTCAATCATATCCTCACATTTCCAGTAAGTGTATCTAGCATACTTTCCTTTTTCGTTACAGAAAAAGGCTTTAAACGAGTTACAGCAAATAAAATTACAATGAGATTTTTCGAAAGACCATTTTATCAAATACAAAAACTTTTTCTTTATAAGATTGTGTGGAAGTGTAGTGTACAGAGTAGAAAAATCATAACTGTCAACAGAATTATAAGGACCATCAAAAGCATGTATTTTATCTAAAACCTCTAAAGAATTTTTAACACTCCAAAAATAATTAATACCAATATTTTCATAAGCTTTATTACAAAAGTTAATAACCAGTTCTTTGATAGTAGTAAGGGAGGTAGTTAGAAGAACTGATAGATTAGTAGTAGAACACTTACTCGATGCGGAGATGAAACGGAATTTAAATGGTTTTTTGTGTAATTTCGGTAACCAGTACATGGTAGGGACTTTCAAATGTTCGGAAGATGCTTTAAGTTGGGTAGTGGCAGTGGTATGCTTGTTAACGATTTGACTCTCTGTGGTGCGAACGGACCTGAATGTAGAGGAATTGATAATTTCGTTTTGAAGAACTTCCGTGTAGTATATGCGTCACACCACCACTACATTATTGGCTGCCTTGTCTGCCGGTACGAACACAAACCGCTCTGCGAGTACCTTGAGTTTATTTTTTATTCTTGAAATGGGAATATCATGGATCCTATTATTAATTTCAGAATTGTTTTCTAAATGAGATATTCGAATATTAACAGTATTCATAATTTTATTCAAATAACTGTCTAAAGATTTTTATCCGATTTTCACGTTTGCACCAATTTTACAGTAGGCAGACAGAGCGTCTTTAATGACCCGACGACACTGTTTCCAATCTATTATAGATGGAGGACGGTATTTCGGTCCTTTCTTTAGAAAAGTTATGACCTCACGGTCTTCGACGATGTTGAGGTCTCCTGTAATAACATGACCATAGGGAACATATATAAAACTAGATGTTTCGCAGTCTCAAGTGGAAGGAACATTATTTTCTATATTGACGTCTGATGTAATTGACGTATAATTAAAATCAAATTTCTGCTCGGTTTTTATAAGAATACGAAATAATGGGTTGTTCTATATTATCAAAATATGGAGGTATTAAGTTATATACGGAAGAGTCATTGAATATGCTAGACAAATTAATAAAATCAATACCTCTATTTATATATTTTAATTTAAGAAAATGTCGTTTATGATTTTCAGGTTTATCAATACTAGGAAATAGCCTGTGATTTGTATTTTATTTCTACTGATCAAGGTGAACAAATGGGAATTTATTTAATTAATAATGTTGATGTAACGCAAAATTAAAGATTGTTGAAGCTATGCAAGATAACTCATCATATTAAACTTTTTGAAAGTACAATTTGTACATACATTTTCAAATATCTATAGAATGCTCGAATCTATCAATTCTGCACTTACTGACCATGTTATGTAATTTCCCTAATAAACTGTTAAACTCCTGAGAGTCCGGAGAGATAAGAGTTACCACTTATTATCTTATGTACATTTACTTTATACAACTTTTAAGATGGCATTTACTATTTTATTAGTTTTACTTTGGACATCATTAATGGCTTCGTGTGAGAGAAGACAAAAAGTCCTAACACTTGCAACTTTGGACACAAATAGTACACAAAGTAAGTTATTTGTAAACACTTGTTTTCTCTTTAAATCCGTACTTTCATGGGTAATTCGATATAAGTACTACATTTTGAACAAATTCAGCAAATTATTATGCTCTGTTTCAAATAACTATCTTTTTAAAAGACTGTTATAAATTATCAAAAAGCAGAAAAAAGGAAAGAACAGTGTCCTTGTTTTTGAAATATAAGACATTGAAAAGTTGGCGGGAAATGATTGTCTCTATATTTTTCATACATTTAACGTTAGCACCTTTTTCTTTCAAAAAGTATGAAAAATTACTAGGATTTTATATGATTTTCAAAAATGGCTTTTAAAGGGCATTTGCTACGATTAAGACAAACATTTTAAGTACGATTCTTTTTGTTTCAAGTATTAATTAAAGTGGAATCTTGAAATAATTTTTCGTTTTAAGCAGTAGTGTTGGCCCAAATTAGTCAAAATAAGCTGAAAAACCAAGCTCTGATGTACTATTACCTTGCGAGTCAATAAATTAACCCCAAAGAATCCGTAATCATATGACCTTTAATTTAACCCCTTAGCTGGAGATGCGTTACTCATGTGCTAGGCGTGTTCAGGTATCTAAAGGAAAAGAATGTCAACATTGAAAGTGAAACAAGTGTGAACAATTGGTTTAACTGATTCGATCCACAAAAAAATCATTTTGAAAACGATGATTAAAATATTTTTAAACTATAATATGAAATCAAACAGACCTAGAAAAATCCAATTGCACGTGCTCGCTATCTATTTATATGGATATTAATGTTTATATCGGTTTATATGATCGTCGACAGTCTTCGGAAGTCATCTCGATGGTTAATAAGATGGCGTCTAGACTAAAATACACGTTGAAAATTAATGCTGACACATATCATCGAGTCCATGCATTGTTAATTGTTTATTTTAGAGTAAATTGGATATATGTTTTAGTATGTTATACATTAAAGATGAGAATTCGTCAAATCGGTGCACATGAGTTTGACAACTAATGCCCCTTTAAACTTTATATAATAAAATCAGGAAAAGGAAAATAGGGCTTAGAGGGCAAACTTTTTACTACATGAATAAAACCAGAGAAAACCGAAAATCTGACAAAAACAGAGGCAAAAACAAGATCATGGAATATCCTCAAACCTAAAATTCTTCTCTCCCTTGGGCATTAATCAAAATCTTACATGTTTATTTCTAATTGTAGCCTTTAATCAACTAATCGTTCTTTTATATGTAGAATTTGATACCTATGTGAGAAGAGAGATACTGTTTTATATACTGAGCAAAATAAACGAGACAAACTTTGCCCAGCTATCATCATCCATAGAGTGTGAAATGAAAATTAACAGTACTGGTGAACAGTGCCAACAATGCCTCGCTGGAGTTTGCAGAAAGTAAGTTGGTGGACATATAAATAAGGATGTTTGTGTGTGTTAATATGTGTTCTATGAACATTTTAAGCATTCAAATCCGCTCTTTCTTCTCCGGGTTTAAACACATTGACAAATGCACAGGTGTAGTTATTAAGAGTAATTATTTGGATTTTCATAGATATAAAAATGTGAAGATGTGGTATAGTTGTTAATGAGACAACTATCCTCCAGAGAGCAATTGATACAGATTTAAAAATCTATAGGTCACCGTACGGCCTTCAACAATGAGCAAAACCCATACCGTAAAGTAAGCTATAAAAGGTTCGAACATGTCAAAATGCAAGACAACTCAAACGAGAAAATAAACGAAAATCCAATATGATAAACAGCAACAGACGACAAATGGTTTACTTACTCTATATACTGTACCATGTTATATATAATATAAAAAAATGCGTTGACTATGCAGTAAAAAACGAGCTTTTATACTTTTCAGCAATACGCAAATGTTGTATTATCAAAATTCGATAAAACAGATTATGCCAACTATCTTTAAGCCAGTATTAGAAGTGAGTAATTTTGTGGACAAAATGGGGAAATCTCTTCCAGCTGCACTTGGACTGTTAGGAGAACAATCCGGCTTGTTCCTTGAAGGACTAGGTCAAATATCTTCTCACCTTGGTTCAGGTTTGACAGGGTTGCAAGAATTCTCTGGAATCGCTTCTAATTTGCAGTCTTTGGGAGGTAAACTAACATCACTCTCAAAAGATGTGGTAACTGTTAACATTAACAAATTACCAGATTTTAGTAGTCAGGGAAGTATTTTAGAAACATTGGTACAGCTTGGAGCTCAGACTTTACTTGATCAAGTCAAAAGTGGATTTTCAAGTATCGGTGATGCATTAACAGCTCTTGGTAACAAAGTGGTCGGTGGTATTACTGTCGCTGGAAATGCTGTTATAGATACCGGTAACACTATAGGGAACGCCTTCCATAGTGAGTATACACTTTATTAATAACGATCTAGAGCTATAATGATAATGATGATGTATGGCTGTTTAACGTCCAGCGGCAAATTAAATGCATACTAGTACTTAAGACGAGAACATGTTAATGCGATATGAATATTCACCCTGCTTTGTACTAGACTGACATGCTGAGTCCGATTTTTAACATCAGCCGGATTACCCATACATTTTAATATTCTGACTCCGAGCCGACCGGTCTTTGTGTTTATATTCCTTAATGCCGCGTGATTAGTGTAGAAGCAGCAAATACCAATTTTAAAGTCTTTGGTTTGACCTGGCCGGGTTCGAACCCACGACCTCCCGCAATCGGTGCGAACACACTACCACAAAACAACAGAGGAGGTTATCTAGAAATACGTATACAAGATATTGATATAATTGTTTAAAAATTCATATTGTGAACTTGCTCATTTAAAGTTCCTGTTTTTACTAATATAGTGATGATGGTAAACTCTCAGTTATACAATACTGAACACATTTAAGGCGATTTCTTCCTTGTGTATTTGCTTCTAGAATCCTCAAACTTGGTCCATGAAAAACATGTAATAAATAACCAAGGGGGAATCAGAATTTAAGGACATTTTCATTGCCAAAAGAAAGAAAAAAATACTTAAAAGACAAACAGCATATCAAATATTACTACACAGAAAACTCAAGATTGAGCCACATGAACTCTTAATAAATCGAGATGAACAGTTACTGCTCTTGAAAGCAGATATTGTTTCATAAGTGGAGTGCATGGCGTCTTGTTAAAATCTGAGGAAATGATAATTGTATTTTGTGTATCAAGTAACACGGAAATGGGGAGGGGTTGTGGCTATAACAAAGTGTAAAGTTTAACATGCTAGCGTGTTTAACATGCCCAAATTGTATGCATAAACTTATTAAAATCTCTTTCGTCACCATTAACTGTTACATGTACTTAACCGTTGACATATTCACGATGAAATTTAAAGATTTCTTTTCTTTGATTAAAAAATCAGATATGGGAGTATGATTGATTAAGCATAACTTTTTGTACGGTTCAAAGGAATACGATATCACACCTCAACTATCAAACTGATCTTTACTTTAAACTTTTACTTTTAAACGTCGGACTCCAAATTTTCCTAAAAGCAGAGTAATAATAATCAAAAGGTGTCGCAAAACTTTAAATGATTAAATCATGGTTCCTATCGTGAAATAACAAGATGTACAGTAATATTACTTACTATATTGTAGGCTCGGTTAAATAGGGGGATAGGAAAATAGTCGTGGGTTTGTTTGTAATAATAAAACCGTGTAAAGTCATGCATTAAACATATTTCTTACAAAGGATTATACATGTAATTAGTCATGCCCAAAATGATTTCTTACAAGGGCTTACAACTTGTCATGCATAAAAAGACTCGTTAATACAGTTTTCATCAAAAACATAATAAAGGTAATACTTGTCACTAAAGGGCAATAACTCCAAAGGGGGTCGACTGATAATTTCAGCCATTAGACTTATTTGTAGATTTTTCAAGCTGCTCATTTTTGCCCATTAAGTTTATTTCTATAGCTTTCAATATTATAGACAAAAACAAAACAAAAATCGTAAAAACCGTTATTGAAGGGCAATAACTCCTACTAGGAATCAGCAGACGGGCATTTGACTTATTTTTTTTGCTGTTTTAGATAGAGAAAAACTCAAATTGCAAAAATGATCAGCAAGACACGATCTGCAAATGAGTAAAATGTGAGGAAGTCGACTTTTTAACGAAATTATTGCCCTTAAATGATAAATGTGGACCGTATATTTTATGTATTATATTGAAACCCATAATCGATAAACTGGAAATTTGAACACCGAAATATTATCAACAAAAACAAGATTTTGGCGCACACATTTTCATTGAACTAACAAATCCTTGTTGCGTTGTATCAGTTTAATGCAAAAATAAGCGCCTAGTTCAGTTTCTACATCTGTAAGTCTGTGACGACTAATATAAGTGTTCATTTGTTTTTTGTGTTGTTCTTACTGACATTGGATATATTTTTCCTGGTAAAATGAAGAAGACACTGAAAAAAATCAAATGTATCCACATTGTACAACACATTTACATAATATAGAAGTTTTATGCTACTAACATTTATAAGTAATTGAAAAAGAAAGAACTCTTGATTGCAGTTGTTGTTATTTAGATCTTATGTGGAGATTTTGTCGTAAACAAACAATTTCAATATAATAGTCTGTCAAAATAAGAAAAGAAAAACAAAGGCTATGAGGTATCCACCAATGACACAAAATCAGTACATGCACAGCAAAATACACTCAAAAGCAAAGGAACAGCGGTTTTATTGTCGACTTATAATTTTATCTTTTGATCTTATAGGTATATTTGGAAGGCGTTATGTGTCTGTGGAGAAACGTGACTGTGATGACCAGTGTACGGTTTGTGGTAAAATTGATCGACGGTCACATGACACAATGACTATTTTAGCAATAGGTAATTACCAGAAATATACCGAATAAAGTCATGATCGCTCCCAAATTATGACTGTAGCATTTGATAATAGTATCAACTGAAATAAAAACATCCTTATACATTCATGTAATTAAAGAATGTCAACACAGAAAAATCAAAGGGTACTTAGGTCAACTTTGGTTAAGTGATTGAACCTTAAATCTATGAACAAATGCATATTGTATTGGCTTAGAAATATCACTTATTCAATCATGGCCAGTTCAACTACACCACTTACAATGTCAGAATCAATTTCAGAATATGAACGAAACGTATGTTCAGTATGAAAAAGAGAATGTTTGGTACATGTACATGCCGATGAGAAAGTAATTCAAAAACACTTTAAGACTAGAAAAGACATTTGTCGAATGCAATACTTCCCCAAAAAGTTTTAAAAAATAATTATAAACTGAACACCCTAAAGGTTACTTAATATTAGTTTATCTATTACAACGTAGTTGCATCAAAATTTTCCTCAATTTCTCGGTCCCTTGAACTTACCATCCCAAAGAATATATTCACATTTTTTTACAGTTTGTGGAGAAGGTATAATATACAATCAACGAAATACTCTGGAACATGTCAAATACCTACAAGGACTTTATAACAATACCATCCAAAACCAACTCATAACAAAAGTAATTATGTTGTTTTAATAATAATAATATGTGTTCTTTGATATATCAAATTTCATAAATTCATTGTTTCAGATAGAAATTTAAGGTTCAGAAGTTAATAATTTACAAACACCGTCTTCAGTTTGTAAGTTATATTTCTGATGAAGTATTCTGTGAATCAACCAGTTCCCATGTTCATCAAGCATATAGGATAAAAAAAAAAAAAAAAAAAAAAAAAAAATAGAATAGAAAGTAATACAGCCTACCATGAAAACGTAGTGAAATATATCATAGCTTCAAGTTCATCATCACTTCATTGTTTATTGCATTGCAATCGTTTCACCTTGGACCCCCCTTTTTCTATTTTTTGTGGGTTTTATTTTTATAAGGATATTTCAGAACGACCCAATGTCCTAAAGTTCATCTCTGTGTCTCGGTTTATGCTATCCTTTATCACAAATTTATAATAAAACATATATTATTGACGACTTGCTTCAACAGCAACGGGTAAGTCTGAATACAATTCTTTTTATGGATATACTTGCAAAAATATTTGAAACATTTCACGAGTGCAACAAAAATCGCTCTTCAAATATATCCACTATGGCATGGTATATAAACTACTTGGTCATCCTGCCTCTTAGGCGACCATAGTTTATACTATGATTTTACTATCATACAATAAAGAGATTTCATTATATTTGAATTTAAACAAATTGACCTGTCAATATTGTTTTTACATGCATGATAATTATTATGAATGTATAATTACAGGTTGAGTACGACCCTTTATCAATTAAAACAGAGAACCGAATTGCTTTTTCCAAGGCATTTATGACATACAGTGTCCAAGGAAGTGTGGATAGATTTCAGACTGATAATGACTTTGAAATAAGTGATCTGAAGAAGTCCGCAAAAGATGTCGCTAAACATATTTGGCAACTTATGAATTAAATAATTATATTTTGCTATTATCAACTGACTTGTTCCTAATAATCAAGCCTGTTACTATACATGTATATGTATATACTAGTTTATAAAGGCACCTATGCATATAAAACATATACACAATTAATTTGACTGTACTGAACATAGCAGACTATAGAATTTAAGTTAGACCTTGCATTTATTAACAGAAGTCGATACTACACCAGGCATCTGCATTCAAGTAAAAAAAAAAAAAAACAAAAACAAAACAAACAAACAAACTCCGATATACCATGTCTGTGTTCGTATATAACATATGTAGAACAATTTGTAACTAGGGATTTATCAATGTTTACCCGGGAAAGGAGGGGCAGGTCATTTTGATAATGTGGCTTTGAAATTATTTTGATTCCATCAATGAAGTTCCTCCGAAATGTTTTATCATCCCCTTTACCTTGACCAAAATAAAGCATTGTCCCCTGTTTTTTTAGGTTATGGCTATGATTAATGTGAACAAGATAATTTAATATGTGTAACATCCCAGATTGTTATAAAGTTAAAAGTTTTAGATTTAAAATATATTTAAAATCTTTTTTTTTTATCTAGACAGCCGATATGATAAAATGAAACAAATTAGTATCATTTTTATCAAATACTTTCTAAAAGGCACAAGGAAATACCTGTCACTTAATAACTTAGATAGTATGACTTAAGCATTATTTTTCTAATATTCCACAATATTTTTTAAAAGATTGCTGAAAACAGATGTACCATGCCCTCATCGCGCAGCCGTTTTCTAAAAAAAAAATAATAATTGCATTCCCATTTGATAGACAAATGACTGTTGTATCACTTCGAAGTGGGATGCTGATGAGATACAACATACAACAGAATACATTTATGACTTTATACAAATATTTGATAGGATTTATCTGCCAAAACAAATTTCTATATTTTCAAGTTGTTAAACTTTACCAAATCCTCCACAAAAAATGATCCCCTATGAAAAAAAAATCCTATTATTCATTTGACTTCGCCTCGACGAAGTCGCGTACGGCGAGACCTGGTCGTGCTCTTTCCGACATCGGCGGTGTCAACAATTTGTTTTGTTTAAGTGGAACCACTAATGATATACATGTATCATTTATATTAGATGTGCAGATGAATAATCATCACTACAAAGTTAAAATTATTCGACACCTCTGGGGTTCGTGTTGCTCGGTCTTAGTTTTCTATGTTGCATTTTGTGTACGTTTTTGGTCTTTTCGTCGTTTTTCATTTTTTTGTCATAGTGTTGTCAGTTTGTTTTCGACTTACGAGTTTGAATGTTCCTTGGTATATTTCGCCTCTCGTTTAAAGTGCATGTATTGCCATTTTAATTTCAACATTTACATTTTACTATTTTATTATCAAATACATATAAGCGAAATATTATCTCTGTGTCAACTGTTTATTACGTACTAATATTGGGGTTTCGATCAAAACTGATCGTATACACTAGTCAGTACACAATTTATTATAACATAAATTTTGTATTATAATCTATTTACTTAATTTCGGTTTTTAAACGTTTTTGTTTACATAGATTGCATAAGAAAATAACTCGTGAATAAAACGGCATTTAAAAAGAATTTCAAATTACTATGTAACACTCGAGTTCCAAATTGTGACCCCCTAAAAACAACGAATGAAATATCTTTCCAGAGATTTCAATGAATAGTATAATAATAGTTATCACAAGAAAAATTCACACATATTTTTAAAGTAAGAATTCAGAATGTGATCTCATATAGAAATATCAGGCTAGATATGACATCGAAATATTTTTCATGTTATAAGCGGATTTTAAATTGAATTACATTGATATAGTTACAAAATATTAGATGTGTGCATTGCAACACTATATGGTATACATAAAGTGATTTCTAAATAGTTTAAGTTCGAATCCTGCTGAGGGAACGATATAAAATACAAGTGCACACATTTTTAAAAGAGAGGCGAAATATACCAAAGGGACATTCAAACTCATAAGTCAAAAATAAACTGACAACGCCATGGCTAAAAAAGAAAAAGAAAAACAGAAAAACAGAAAAAAACAATAGTACACGTTATACAACATAGAAAACTAAAGACTGAGCAACACGAGCCCCAACAAAAACTAGAGGTGATCTTAGGTGCTTCGGGAAGGGTGAGCAGATCCTGCCTAAAGGTAATTTCATATACATCATTCTATATATGTTTTGTGTCAAGTAATATCTAAACCTACCAGCCAGCCAGGAAGAGAAAACCACACACACAAATAACAACACAACCATAAACTATTGACGTCATTATTCAAACATCAAAATCATTCTTGTTCCATAATTATATCTAGCAATCTACACATCAGTATACAATGTAGAATGTCCTTACTTTGAACCAACTGATGATTTACTTTTGGACATAAATGTCTTCGTACAAATATTTTTTTTCAAAATGAACTTCTAAATATTAATAAGAAGATGTGGTATGAGTGCCAATGAGACAACTCTCCATCCAAGTCACAATGTGTAAAAAGTAATCAATTATAGGTCAAAGTGCGGCCTTCAACACGGAGCCTTGGCTCACACCGAACAACAAGCTATAAAGGGCCTCAAAATGACTAGTGCAAAACAATTCAAACAGGAAAACCAACGGTCTAATCTATATAAAAAACGAGAAACGAGAAACACTTATGAACCACATCAACAAACGACAACCACTAAACAACAGGCTCCTATTCTACAATATGTTTTGTGAATATCATCTCCGACCATTAGGAACTCTACAAGTAAGCAGCCATGTAACAAAGAATTGTTCATCTTTGGCCTACATTGTAATTAGATTGTTGACAAATTTTTATAGTATATGAATATACATTTTACAAACTTAATATTCTTGAAAACCAAAGAATTTCCTACTTGGAAACTTTTCTTTAGAATAATTCCACACACACACACACACACACACACACAAACAACCACTAAGGTGAATTAAGTTATGAAAGTTAATTGAAGTATCCAGATTGTATTTGCTACTGATTTACACACATGCTTTAAGTAAATTATTTCTTTTTATTATAAATGACTGTCATTGACAGATTTAGATAATCGTTAAAAGTTTTTTTTTTCCTCACAGCAGATTGTCATTTCTTGGAATGCATAATAAAAAAAACAAACAAATATTGATTCATAATAACAAGCGATCAGACGCATACGTATACATGTAGTGGTCACTTTCAGTTTTAATACCGCATGGAAGTCAGGAATCTCGTTATCGACGATAACTAAAGATCAAAATGAGTCTATCTATCTTGAAAATATTCAGGAAAATCGGACAACCTATTTTAGAATTATCGCCTTAGAAATAACCCTTTTAAAATAACTTCGCAAGTTTTTGCTATTTCCTCAAAAACTGCACGCTAGATGCAAATGTGAATCGCAGATATCAAACCACTTATTTTGGATTTCACAGGTTGGGGTATTATCTCGAAAACTAAAGTTCCTATATAAAACATGGAAATTGAAAAAATGATCAGCATTTAACCAAACTAGATATATCTATAGTTTATAATTCATCTTCTGTACTTTCTAAATCTAAGAACATACCCGACGACTCATTTTGAAGTTGTTGCCCCTGTAATGTCCGAAGCCGGCGTTAATTTTTTTAAATTACAAAGGTTCTCACCTCTGAAACGGCTGAACAGATTTAAACTTAAATTTGTGTGAATGTTTCTATCATGGGTAGCTAGATACTGAAAATCTGGCGGATATCAAAATGATCAACATATCAAGATTTACAAAAGTCATCATTAGGTCGATATTGTCCGGTGACAACTTGAATAGTTATTGCACCTTGAATGCAGTTTTTAGGACTTTCATTGGTTTTGTCTATTATCTTGCTGTAGCAAAAATGGGAATGCAAAAAGTTATCAGCACATGCCATATGTTGTAATTATCTGACGACTCTTCTAAGAGTTACTGCCCCTGAAATTCGCGTCTTTGTCAATTTTGATTAATATTTCAAATACAATAAGTGAGCTAGGGGAAAAGCATAAATTCCTGTATGTACCAAAGTCTTTATTGAAATATGGTCCATGTATTCATTGAAACCAGTTTTTAATTGATTTAAAATGAGACAGATGAATGAGAAAAACGAAATGTATCAATTTGATGGTCTTAATTTTATATATATTTTCTGAAAAGAAAACGTTTCTAAAATGTCTGCTATAGTGACAGGACTGCCATTAAAGCTCCTGGAGAGCTTCTCATATACAAAAACATACAACAATATTTTCGGCGGGGTATTTCATATCGGAGCTTCATGAAAGTAGCTTCCGGCTAAGGATAAACTAAATAATGGCGGGAAAAAAGTAAAATCAAAAGACTGGTGGAAGAAAAGAACTTAATTGATTAATACTTTAGTCTGGGAAAATATGATTCATTTATTAGTTGTCATTGGCTTTAAACTAGCTTTCAGTAACTGCGAGCACTCTTATACCGGTGCTTTGTGTCTATTGTTTTATGATAGTTGTTTGTTTGTCTCGTACCGATCTTTTGAGTTAAGCCAATTGCAACTGATTTTTACAGCTTGTTCTTAAGTTGGGATTTTACGCCATTGTTTCAAGTTAGGTGTAGTGTTGAGCGCTCAATAACATGTTTAACCCTGCCACATTCCGTATGTGCCTGTCACATGTCAGGAGCCTGTAGTTCTTTGGTTGTAGTTGGTTCATGTCGGTCATATTTGCTTTTATAAATTGTTTTGTTGTTAGGCTGTTATTTGAATTGTTTCACTTTTTTAATGTCGGGACCTTTTATGGCGGACTATACGGTATGGAATTTTTTCATTGTTGAAGGCCGTGTGGTGGCCTATAATTGCTTATATCCACTTCATTTTAACTCTGGTGGATAGTTGTCTCATTGGCAATCATACCACACAGCTTTATTTTTATATTATTGATCAGAAGTGTAATCAAATGTCAAGTTGTTTCAAAATTGAAAGAGACGGAAAATTCTTCACCTAATAAATAAAAGAATTGGAACACAGTTACTGGTTTAAAATCTGTCTAATTATGATATATGACTATTTCTGTGCTTACCTAAAACCTTGTAGTTATTTTTTAAAGTCACAATTCCAAAAATTATGACTGCTAATATTATCAGTTTTAGAAATAATGGTCCGTGGTTATAAAACCACCAAATTAATTCTCCATCCCAGCTATGCCAGCTTCCACCGTGATAATGCTTGAAATATTTCCCTTCATACAACGAAGGACTCACAATATGTATTTCATGCTTATTTTTATATAATCCATACTTTGCAGTAAAATATAATGGACCTGCAGATAGCAACACTGTTAGGTATGGAATAGGATATCTTGCTTGAGCTGATATCAAACCAGATATCACGGATTTCATAAAAGGATGACCTTTCGCAGATATAAGCACTTCTAAAGAAAATCCGTATGGTTTAACTTCCATGATACTGACTCCTTGATGGCCTTCTATGCTAGATAATATCTTTCTTATCGACTGATTATTACATCCTATATCCAAATCGGAATAAACTCCGCCATAATGGTATAACAAAAAATATCTTCCGGCGTCCGTCCGTGATATAGGAAAATGATAACTATGAAAAGCATTGTAGAACCATGGATACTTCTCCTTTATGAAAGTGTCTAACATTTTATCGGTCCATAACATGTAAACGAATTCGTTGTATTTGCGTTTTAATGGATATATCACCGACTGATTTGTCCAAGAGGCCTGTGCATCTTTCCACTTGTCTGGAACATTATTTGATTTCCACGTTTGATGTATGATTAGAGGTATACCGTTTACAGTTGTCTCTGAAAGTGGATGTACACTCAATCGTTTTGGTGCCTCGGACATTTTTATCTTCCAATTGAATCTTAGAATCGATGATACAATCAATAGAAGTACAGTTAAAGCTATAAATATTAGAACTCCAACTAAAATCTTAAGTCTTTTCAGTATTCTATTCACGGAAACTCTCCTCATGATATCTAAAAATAGAAATGGAGTCGTAAAGCGTTTGAATAATAAATTCATAGTGATTCTAAACATATTCTAAAGAAAAACAAAGGATATTTGGTATCCATCCATGACACAAAATAGTACATGCACAACAACAAAAAACATACAAAAAACAAAGGAATAGCGCTTTTATTGCTGTTCTTCACCTCAAAGTCACAATGAGGCCTTCAACACGGAGCAAAAAAAAAAAAACAAAAACAAAAACAAAAACAAAAAAACTCTCACCTCACTGCATGTTTAAGACGGTCTCTAGCATCGGCTTGAGCGGAATTATGCGCAAAAATAATTCGGATAACAGAATAATTCTGTTTGTTTCTTACTGTAAGTACAAACTTATTTTTTTTTTAAATCCAAACTAAATTCTAAAAGTATAAAGTAATATTTTACCAATGGTCTCCCTCAATTCGTCATTATATATGTATTCAAAAATATTTGGATTGTACATTTTTTAGCCTTAAAATACTAACACATACAGTCCATACCAGATAAGTTTTATTCCTCTGTAGGTTAAAGGAGAATAATAAACATATATAGTAACAAGAAATTAATATGAGTACTCCTGTCATTATAATTATGTACATATACTCGTACAACAGAAATGATTTAATGAAACTAATTACATTTAACTTTTAATTAATATTTAGTGGGGTTTGTGTTGCTTAATCTGTAATTTTCTGTGAACTGTTGTTTTGTTTGTAAGTCAAATGTCAAAATATATGACAAGTTTTAATCCGTCTAAATGACACTCAAAAAACAAAATATTAAAAATAAAATGACTAACCAGGAGTTATATAAGCCAAAACGATAAATTAATTACTTAAAAGCAGAAGCGATCAACAACTAGACTGTACATTTTGTGCGCCTTCTTTTTTTCTTTTTTCTTTCATTTTTCTTTTTTTTATTGCATTTGCTTTTGAAATGTTACACCGAATTTATATTCTAGTTTATAATAGCACAAGAATCGACACTGTGATGCAATTATGATTATAGTATTAACAGAGATGGTGGGCGAGTCCTTGGATGGGGTCTTGATGCGCAATGATAAACTTGCAGTCTTAGTGATATATGCGTAAAATAGCATAAAGACTGAGTGTTAATAATACAACCTAAAGTTTTCCATATAAATCCGTATATTTAATACAATTAAATCATTTTTTAAGCACAAGAGGGAAATACTAATATTCTATTTGTAAAATTAGTTAAGTTTTTACCTGGTTCAAGATTATCCTCCGCCATGTTGCCGGTCAGGATTTTATTCATTTGAATGACATATTTCAAATGAACAGTTGTACACGTTTTATAGAGATATTGTTTTATTACTTTACAACAATAAAGCTGTAAAACTTCATTTGAATTATCGTCGTAAATTATGAAAAGGACAATTGTATAATTAAATTTATTGAGCATTTTGGAGTATATTGTGACATATTCTTCTACAAATGTAAGTCCCTGGTGGATAGACGTCTCATTGACACTATCAATTATACCACATCTCCTTGGTTTTTAGTTTACAAAGATATCTTAGGACTAGAACATGCATTAGGTTGGTTTGAGGACTGGTCATAATCGCAAGTCAGGTTAACGAAAGTCTCCTAAGGTAAGATGTGTCTTTCATTTTGTTCTTAAATTAGGATAACTAAATCGGTGTCTTAAGACGGTCGTATGATAGTCCTAAAACCTAGGATGTCATAAATCGAGAAAAAAAGCTTCACAACGGAATAACAGTCATGTTCTATGATTGTTGACCTTAGCAAGCAGAGTTTGAATTTTTTGTTTGTTTCCGAAATTATTCAACTTGAGTGAAATCCTTTTCTAAGCATGTCGATTCAATGAATACGTGTAAACAGGTAATGAAAACGAGTGAAAAAGGGTCACAGTCATATTTTATACACATTAGCTACAGCGCGATTATAAATTGTATTCAATTCTCTGCATTCAGTTTCTTATTCTAAATATTTATGGTTATTTTTTATTATTAACAGTATTATGATTATTCATCCTAATGCTATTCTTGTAATGATACCCCCCCCTTTTACATCTTTTTGATCACTTCTGTTTTCAGTGTTTCTTGCAGTTTTAATTTTTCTAACTTACTATTCATGTCTCAGGTTTACAAAATCGGCCCTCTATTTGCATGAGGGAATAAGAGTTTTTGTTTTAACATATGTATTATTTACTGTATGCCGATAACATTCAGCAATGTTCTAGCAGAAAGTGCTTTCGATTTACAAAAGCCATTATATGTGTAAAAAAAAAAAAAAGAAAAAAGAAAAAAGAAACTAGCTAAAAAAGCAAAAATGCCGTGTATGTTCAATTTCAATGTATGCATGTGAATCTTATGAAGTACTTTTTTTTTACATCGGATGACCGTGAGGGCATTCCGGTGTATTGTTGCCACAGACATTTCTACCCACGTGACTTTCGTTTTTGACTGATAACCGAACGCAAAATAACATTTCTTTATCGCTTGTTATATATCAATTTCATCAATAAATATTCATGAAAATAATTTTTAAGAACATAGATAAATGATATGAAAATGTTTTGTCTTGAGAAATATATATATCAATAACAAATTAAGAATACCGAAAATTTGTGTTAACGCATGCGGAAGAATATCTCAAGAACGTTTTGCGGGATAATATGAATGCCAACTCAAATCCAATCTATTAGTAAAATCGAGTTATTACAGAAGAATGTCCAACATGCACTTGCACTGCACTTTTATTAGAATAGTAGAATAGAATGATATACAAATGGACGAAAATTATATAACGTCACAGTACCCAAATTGCGCCTATTCAACAAAAATAGCTGCGGAAATCTTATTAGTTTTCTTTGAGACTAAACAATTTGTATTTTTATAATGTGATATTAAACACGTCTTTCAACATAGGTAAATAAATTTGAATATACACAAAACCAGCACAGTTTATATTAACAGATGAGGCATTCCTGGAAAAAGTAAATCTACGGAAACGTCGCCATGCGACGTTCTCAAAATGTCATCTTTTAAAAACGAGCAAAATAAAAATGTTACACAAGCATCCATTTAAAAAAAATGAATAGTAAGCATGGAATAATGTCAAATTGTTCAAAATATTTGAAGAAATAAAACAAAACATCTGTTATTCGATTTTTAAAGATGTGAATTTAAACATGGATGCAATTTTGGTACTCCTCATTACAGAATCATTGGTCGGTTCAACCCCATTTTTCTATGATTCAATATGGATTCAAATTTGAATTGGTGTAACTATATAGTAAGTAAGGATACGTCTACAAAATAAACACAGAATGCATGGAAACTTTTGTCTGGATCATAAAAAAACGTAGGTGAAAAAACTGTCAAAATAGGTGCAATATGGGTACCCTCTCGTTATACACGAAACTGTTATATAGAAGTATTAATATAATATATAACAACAAAGCAGAGTATACTGATTTGTATCACTACAATATAATAGTTATTACGGCGAGGTTGAATTCCCTGTCATTTATTCATCATCCACGCACGAACTTGTCTCAGACAAAAATATATCTATGTACCTTAACCTCACTTTCAGGCATAGAGATGTGATTTTTTTCTCTGAGACAAGTGCTTGTGACCACCCACAAGAACTTGCGGTCATCCTATGTTCAGTACTTCAGTACTTTGATTTTAATTTGCAAAAGTACCACCTACCACAACATATCTAAATTTATGATAAACGTACAAGTCTTATGTTTGTTAACTTCGAATTGTGAATGTTTGTAAATATTGTCATTTGTGTGTCATATATGACTTTGAAACAATCTGTTAGTAGAATTCGTTTCTCTAATAAAAACAAATCACAATCGAAAGAGGTAGTTTGACTATTCATTACACCTTCACCTGTTCACCTGATAGATTGTGCAGCCAGAGCTTAAGATAAGAATTCACAAATTGGGGGTTTTACCCACCATTTTTATGTAATTGAGTGAAATAGTTTTTTCAATTGCATTATTAATTCTACTTCACCCCTCGAGCAAATATCAAATTGGGGTTTTCACCACCAAGCTCCTTAATGTATTGGGTTTTTGCATCAGCAAGATATTGAATTTAGGCATGTTATATTGAAAATATATGAACCCGAGATGTTCATCCATCTTAAATATGTTTCTTTCAGTATATATGTGATAGCTGTTTTATTTGGTTTATACCTGGACAAGCAATTGTTCGTTTAATTTGTGTCTAGTTTAAACTGCTCTGCCAGTTTTGTATTTTCTCTCAACTTATATAAACTGGTGTCACTACTAGGACAGTTACTAGTTACTTTTCCAGAGCACGTACGATCACCCTTCAGTTTATTTGGGGTAGGTGTGGCTATGTTTTTAGATTTTGATGTAGTATTTGTGAACAAATAAATGACAATGTTGTACTTCACTTGCCAATAAGACAACTATCTATAGCATAAGAACAGTTAGACAAAAACAAAGAAAGTGTCAAGCTACATTTACGTCAAAACAAATATGTGTGTTCAGTCATCAACTAAAATAAAAAAAAAATACTCTTTTAAAACTAAAATAAATTAAAAATACTTGAATGTTTTTTTTTTTTTATTATTAACATAAATCTGGTCTTTAGTTGTCCCTTATTAGAACTTTTGGTTTCCAATGTTTTTTAAATACATGATTGATTTGGCCTTTCACTCTTCCAACTGATTTAGTTCTTGCTTTTGTTTGTCGTACTAACAATCTTCTCGTTCAGGCAATCATACTCGCCCTGGACGCGCCATTGCACGAACCCGACGCAATCTGATAACACTAGCTGATTTTTGTTACCATCATAATTATCCCTCAGCTATCAAAAAGAAGCTGAAAACATGCTTCTATTCAATATTTTTACCCGAAATTTACTTTCGTTTTAAGTCATTGCTATGCATGTGTAATGATAAATCCCGAGCAATACAAAAATAATTATGATTACATGACTTACGTTAATTGGATAAACGCAGAGAAGATCGGAATATGTTTACATCACACGGACCAATAGGGACTCAGATCAGCTATTTGATGTAACGCTCTATTTTTAGAACGAAAGGACATTTCCAAATTATAAATATTACAAACATAGATTAACACGACGACAATGTAATAAATAAAGGTAAACAACGAACACGATAGCGACTAGAAGGGTTAAGAACACATGGTTTTGACATATAATTGTGTTTTCCATTGCATGAATTGGGTTTTTGAACGCTGCAATCGTCAATTGCATTGGGTTTTCAATTTTTTTTATTGCGTGATCACGCAAATACGCAGCTTATCTGGAGCTCTGTAATGTGCGTTTTGTGTAACACTAGGCCAGCCTTAGAGATAAGTTTCACTATCAGCATTTTTATTCATCTGTCAGGACGGGCATATCAGTGGGTTAGAAAGAAAGTTATCCCATCATATTACAGTATTTACCCTAAGATTGGTCAATTACAAGGTATGCTATCAGTGAGTAACAAAGATGTTTTAAATAATGTAGCAATTTTTATAGAAAAGGTTAGTAAATTATTTATATCTTATTGTTGATATTCAATGATTACTTACATTTCAACTGTCTCTGAATGTCATTTGATTTGGTTGTGTTATGGTATATACATCAGCAATACAAACCAATGATTAGGGTGCACGTGATTGATAAGCGCTTGGGTATACGGAAGGAAATTTGATGAATAAAGTAATAGGGTAATGAGGATATTACGATATCAAAGCTATTGAGACTCGGTGATAGATTGCACCATGCATGTGAGAATAAAAATATATGCGTGAATTCGAATCCCGGCAAGGGAAGAACAAAAATTTGCTTCCGCAAATTTACAGATCTAACATTGTTGGGCTGTTATTTAGACGAATTATATATAAAGATATATATATATAGGGATTTCCTATGATAGAATATACATCAACAAGACAGCCACAAACCCTAAATACACTTTTTTTTAAATACAAAGATCTTTTCTTTAATTTGTTTCAAAAAGTATCATATGTTGCATATATTTTGAAAGTATTGCTTGTGCTTATAGTATCTACTTTCATAAAACTATTAAAAACATGACGTCATGATTGTGACAGCTTTTTCTGCTCAAATAAAGAAATGTACACTTTAAGATAAGATACGGTTGTTACTAGAACATCAATTAATTGTTTAAATCAAATTAGATATGATGCCAGACTTTCTTTCTCGTGTATTTATTTAATGAGTTTACTGTTGTGTAGAACCTGTTACAAATATATCTGCAGGCAAGGCAAATATCAATTATCTTCAATATGAGACTTTTAAAATATGATAACCGCCACGAAATAGCCAATTTTGTAGTGCTAAAAGAGGTGTTGAACACCAATCAATCAGTCAATTTAGAATCTGATCAATCTAACACTATTTCAGTGTATAAGAAGAACATTCTGTAACAATTTCAACGCAGATTTTTGTCCATTGTTTTTTTTTGGAATAAATCCATTCTCCGATTTCGGAGATAAATATTTCACCCCATGTGTTTGCTGCACAAAACCCACTTAAACATTACTTTGAAATCATCAAAATTGGAAGGGTCTTTTACAATGGAGAGAGCTACTTTGCAAAGACACAATATTTGTTTTAAAAGATAAAATATCTTATCTCTATCTATTACAGTTGCCACGCGTTTTCTGAAAATTTGTCAACTTAGTTGTTATACAGCAACATGCTATGTAAGCGTATAATGCAATCTTGAATATTTTTATAGACACCTGCCTTTTGTTGGAGACGGTATGTTTCTCTCTTTGTCTCTGTTGGTTATTTGTGTTGATTGGTTGCTGTCTCATTGTCATGCATCCCACATCTATATTCGTACATGCACGTTAGATTGGTAGAAAAAAAGTATTAACAAAAATACCGAACTAAATGCTAAATCATAAAAAAAGAGGGTAGTCCATTAAACCTGACACAATCAAACGTTCGACTATATCAATCAACGGAACGAATGGAAAAAGTGTTTTTAACATATAAGTATTTGGGAAAAATTGAAGTCTGAAATCGAAATAAGATGGAGGCTTTCAACGCATTTCCGTATATGCGCGATACAGATCGATACATTTAGGTTTTCAGGTTTTGAAATTTAATGGCCGAAATGTTCACTAAGCCTTACCTTCAAAAACATCATAATAACTCCTCGTTGGTAGCATCGTACTGATGTCCATTTAAAAATAAAAAATTTCGATGAAGCTTACATGTTTACATTCTCTGAACATGCATAATGTTTGCTGTCCTACATAATACTACAAATGGATTATTATTCACGTTAAAAACGAAGGCTAATATTATGTTTAAATATTTGTATAAGATTAATAACTTTTCGAATTTGCCATTTAAAAACACCTTATCCTATTCAATTGTACTTGATATTATGCAGGACGTTACTCTGATCTGATCTGTCAAACCTAGTTTGTAATTTTACAGAACAAGAGTTCCATTTAAACCTTCCTCATAACCAGTATATTTTGCACAACTAAAAAGGGGGAGGGGTTTCAATGGAAGACTTAGTTTCCTCCGCTTAGATTTTAAACATTTGTACACAACCAAATCTGTAAAAAGTTGAAATTATGCTGTGCCAATACAGTCTGCACTTTCAAATGACAATGATAATACAATCAAAATCGTTCTAGCAATATTTACAGGAAATAAACTTACCTGACGAAGTTTCTGTATTGTCCTGAAATTTACAAAATTAATAAACAATGTCAACAAGCGTGTTTCGCCATGAATAACTACATGTATCAATTATTTTATTGGCATGAGTGAACACATTACTACATTTCAAACAATAGGTATTTAAAAATATTCAGGTCGATTTAAATCTTAAAATTGAACATTGACAATTTTACTTTACTAATACAAAACATGGAGGATTAAAATAACACTATACATGTAAATTTAGTTTTTAGTGTGTTTTATTACACGTAGATTGTATTTCTGGTCCAAATGTAACAGTTTTTTGCTGCTCGCGGTGATATCCTAATTAGTTAATTGGTACAGTGATAACAATGCAGTAATTCAAATAATGAACATTATGAAACCCGGAATATACATTTTCACCTACATTTGTAGACTTGGGCTAAAGTCACACACTAGCAATACATAACAATGTCACTCACATGCATTTCGTCCTGAACAGAACTGTGTTATATGGATTTTAGTGCGGAAAATAGTGGATAAAGGGTAAAAAAAGAGATAAACATTTTGAGAATTCAATCCCCACTAGTTTTCAAACAAATGTCATTAAACTTAACAAAATGTTTGCAAAAACAAATTAAGGCTATATTTATTAACGTTACAGAATTTTTAAAGTATTTTCCTTTTCATTATTTTCAACGGTGGGTGCCTTTAATATGTCGTCTCCTGGATATTTCAACGGCGGTATTCAAGGGTCGAAGCAAATGTCTTGAGACTTTCGAACTAGGCAATTAAAAAAAAAACGTTTTAATACAATGTAGGTTATACAATAATTATGTGATGAAATTTTAAGAAACATTTATTACAGAGGATATTTTAAATTTCGTATTTTAAAACTCATTTTGTCAAATTGAACTAATTTGGTGGCATCCATTCTTCCTACATGGTTTAATCTTGATGGCTGTTCATTATTTAAAATCGCTCATAATTTACACATACAGGTAAATTGCAGGTATGACAAATTTATTGACGGTTCCAAAAGTTCGTTGTAAAAAGAGAATACCTGAATGAGACAGCAAGCTAAATAAAAAGCGAAAAATATAAAGGCCAACATAAAATTTTCGACAAAAGATAAGTGTACATCCAGCTGTAGATCGTCCGAATCCAGTATCTGCCAGAAACATCGAAGTTCCTTAAAGAAAATATCATTGAGATATAACTAAAAGACCACCAATGACTAGGACCCTGACTTTGGAAAGGTGCACTAGAACCAAAGCCTCCCTCCTTAAAGGCTACTTTAATCTCGATCAGTTGAATTACAGAATTAACATTTAAAAACGTGCAAAAAAAAAATACAATACAAAAGGCATACAAATCTACAAAACACAAAACATTTAGTACAGCATCAAAACGTCATGAAAAGTGTAGAACAAAACGAAGTTGTGCAATGCCTTCATTTATCTCGTGCAGAAGTTCAATAAAGAAAAAAAAAAAAAAACATTTTATCTATAAATACACGATTTGAATTTTCCCACCGAAAATACAAGCCGCGATGATTGAACAACAACAGAATCATAGTCTTCATTTACATTTGTAGAACTATTTAGCCGCACAGATTGTTTATGCTTTATGATTCGTACTTCCAGAAATAAATAATTGTGAAAGAACACTTTTTTCCCTTCATTTTTCTTGCTAGTTGAATCATTCTAACACTATGCAATTTCTGTATTTGTGATAACATTTAAACAAGTCAAAAGTTTGTAAAAAAACAAGTCTTAGATACTTATGCAATTACGACGTTCATTGAATCTGAAACCTCACAGAAACTTGTGCATATTAACAACAAGAATAGAAGAACAGTCCTACATGTACTGGTCATCTATTTTTAGTAGAAAGATTATCATATTAGCTACGAATTAGACAAACACAATTAAGATATTATTATTTTTGTTGCAAACTTTTATAAAAACAGAAGAAAAACAGACGTTTGCGCTTTTTTACCTGTAACAAGAAAGGACATTTGTGCTCCAAATACTATGGACTTTTGCGTTTTAAACTTTGATTCACCTGTACTAAAATGAACGGACATTTTCGCGTTTTACCAATGACAGTTTGCCTTTAATCTAAACAGATTTTACTGAAGTTTTGGATAGACGTTTACATATTCTATGAAAGTTCTTCCGTTCAAAAGTTAAAACAGACAAACAGTTATTCGGGTAAACTATACAGAAAATGAAATTTATATGAATGGAACATTTGAATTTGGTCCAAAATTCTTTAAGCAGTTTTAAAGAATACGTGGATTTTAAAATGGAAACTTGATTCTCTTGAGTCCATTCTATTGCATAGAAAGTCCCAGGAACTGTAACATCATGGTATATCTAAGAATGTTTCAATTTGTGAAGACCCAAATTTGATTTTTTTAAACTACCTGCTGTTCATGTTGACTTCTAAAAAAAGAATCTTGGTTGTTAAAAGAAAATTATTTTCATCCGCCCTCTTGAAGTGCTGTCTTTTTCAGATCACACAAGTAAGATGGCGAAAGATTACGTTTTTTTAGGTGTATATAAATATATGAATGAATTGATATTAATGATTTTTTTTTTAAATTTTTTAAAACTAAACTCAAATGGAATGTTGATAAAGCGCAAATGTCCTATAGCATAAACGCAAACGTCCTGTTTTAAAAAGCGTAGATGTTCTAAAAATTAAAGCGCAAATGTCCATTAAAAAGCGCTAATGTCCTATCAAAAAGCGCAAACGTCCCGCGCCGGATGAGATAATATTTCGCAATAAGCTGTCAGTCTGGTTCAATTTTTTCAAAATAAGCAACAACAAAAAAAGAAAAAAAAACCCGACATCGCTGATGTATGAATTATAGCTTGTATTGACTATCAGTCCCCGAGTGTATCATCAGCTCAGGAGTCAGTGTTTCTATATTGAACATACCTTTTCTAAATTGTCTGTTTATATATTTATATAAAGCAAAGTTGACATTGGATAGATTTGGCTATTATTTAAAGATTCCATTTGGTCATAAACAATGTAGCTCTTCACATGTTTCTGTACGTATGCGTTCTTGTTAAAGGTTAATCCAGAAAAGAGGTTTAAACGCATACACTTTATCAATTGTTATTTTTTTTTAATGATTTTTGCAAGTCAATAATTCAACCTCATTTAATCCGTATCCATGCGGCCTTTAATTTGACCCTTAGTTGGAGATGGGTCGCGTATGTGGTCAAAATGTTCAGATATTGAACAAAAAAAAAGGTCAACATTGAAAATTGAAATAAGATAGCTTCCAGGAAAAATCATTCCGTTGACTGCTTTGGTCTACAAAAATAAATTCATTCTAATACAGGTAATGCAATGATTTACATATTGTTTGAATCTGTGACATGAAATCAAACAGAAATTGAAAAATCGTCATTATACGATTGCATTTGCTTTCTGTCTATTCATATTTATGCTCAGATCGGGCCATTGACCGTCGACAGTCGACAGTCTGTGAAGGTCATCTCCATGGTAATTATTTGAAATACGAACGAATTGTTGATTATAGGGTATAGAGAGGGTTGAGACCTCACAAAACATGTTTAACCCAGCCGCATTGTTCTGCCTGTCCCAAGTCAGTAACCTCTAGTCTTGTGTATATTTAAAAAAAAAATGGTTCATTTATATGTTTCGGATTTTAGTGTGGCGTCCATTTCTCTGAACTAAAATACATTATTGTTTATGGGTCAGCTGAAGCCTGCCTCCGGGTGCAGGATTTTCTCGCTGCGTTGAAGACCCATTGGTGGCCTTGGGCTGTTTTCTGCTCTTTGGTCGGGTTGTTGTCTCTTTGACACATTCCCCGTTTCCATTCTCAATTCTATATAATAACATTCATTAGCTGCATTGCTAATTGTATAATTCAAATATGAGAATCTCAATCAAATAGGTGAACATGAATTTGACAGATAATGCCCTTTAACTTATCGGTTATTAATCAGAAGAATGAGAGCTAATAAAAATTTGATACAGATATTTGATCTCTCAAACAATACTACCGTGGATAACTTAGTTAACTTCTTATACATGTAGTAACGAGTTCCTTTTGACCCTGTTTCCAAACTGTGCTTTACAACCTTAGTGACAACCCTGTTGGTAGCTGGAATGAATCTGCAGGTTTATTTATTGTGATTTGCTTTGATGACGTAAAGTCTAGATACTAGTAGGCAAAACAAGTTAGAGTTGTTCACACTTCAACACTTTATACCTAACATATTTGTTCTCATACTCAGGCTATCAGAATCATAAGTTGTTTGTTGTTGTTTGTTGTTTTGGTGCATCTATATTTTTGGAGGATTTGGTTGTTTGTGGTTGGTGCGGTTAGTTGGACTATATCGTTGATAGTTTCTCTTTATCCTTTTATATGTTTCTTGCAAATCTCATGTGTCAAGCCATTACCAACTGATTTTAACACTGCTCTTATGTTGTGCTGTTATACCAGTGTCCAAGATTAGAGGAGCGTTGGATAATAAAAATGTTTAACCCTGCTACATTCTTTATTTATTTGCATGATCCAATTAAGGAGCATGTAATTCAGTGATTGTTGTTGTTTACTGTCTTGTCATATTTGAAAATTCGTTTATTTTTTTGTCATAAATCAAGCCGTTGGTTTTTTCATTTGAATTGTTTTACATTTTATCATGTCTGACCCTTTCAATGTTGACCATTCACCATGTCTGACCCTTTCAGTGTTGACCATTCATCATGTCTGACCCTTTCAATGTTGACCATTCATCATGTCTGACCCTTTCAATGTTGACCATTCATCATGTCTGACCCTTTCAATGTTGACCATTCACCATGTCTGACCCTTTCAATATTGACCATTCATCATGTCTGACCCTTTCAATGTTGACCATTCATCATGTCTGACCCTTTCAATGTTGACCATTCACCATGTCTGACCCTTTCAGTGTTGACCATTCACCATGTCTGACCATTTCAATGTTGACCATTCACCATGTCTGACCCTTTCAATGTTGACCATTCACCATGTCTGACCCTTTCAATGTTGACCATTCATCATGTCTGACCCTTTCAATGTTGACCATTCATCATGTCTGACCCTTTCAATGTTGACCATTCATCATGTCTGACCCTTTCAATGTTGACCATTCACCATGTCTGACCCTTTCAATGTTGACCATTTATCATGTCTGACCCTTTCAATGCTGACCATTCAATACGGGTTTTGTTCATTGCTTAAGTCTGTGCGGTGACATATAGTTGCTTACATCCACGTTATTTGGTTTATAGTGGTCTTATTGGCAATCATACCACATCTCCCTCATTTTTATAAAAAACATGAATAAAGTATCGGCAAACGCAATTTAGTTTACAGTTAAGATATCCAAATGACAAGGGATAGAAACATTGGTTGTGAATTTCCTGTTGTGGATTTCTATATAACCAGTTAGTATAAATTAAAAGATTTATTTACACTCTGATTTATTCTTCATATTACGGACAACTCTAGAATAAATGAATAGTTGGTCGGAAGAAATATATTTCTTAAAGTCTAACAAATACTGATAAATCTGGATCCTGTTTATAAAAATCATACTGTGGAAATGTAGTGTTGTTTGAATAGTAATTTGTTTGTGTTGGAAACAAAAAAAAAAAAATCATATTTGACTTATAACATTCATATTTAGGGAATACGACTATCAGAAATGCATCTTGTAAGCTAATTTACCTTTCATATCCAGGAAAAATTAAAGAGGGTGTTGTGTATACGTCAATGAGACAGAAACGTAACAACACAACAAGAACAAAAGTTATCTAGAGGTCAACATACGGTCAAATATGAACACCAGAAAGTTCCTGGTAAAATTTTCGTTTGCTTTTTAACAAACACTTAAAAAATGGCAAGCAAAGTGTATATCCTGTAACATACTGTAACATGAATGGTAATTTTTCCTTTGATCTTCGAGTGAGGTAACTTCTGTTATTTTTAGGTGAGTGCATCAACAGAAGTTGAACGTTTTTTTAGTTATTGCACTATCCAATTGCGCCGTTGACCGCTTGTCATAAGAAAGCAAGGAATGGAAGGAGTTTAAACCAGTACATTAAATTCGACCAGAAGTTGTTATTGTACTATATGGCTATGCTCCTTGGACTTATATATACTAAATGAATAAAACAGAATATTATATAATGACCTTTAACATAAAATAAAAGGATACGCAACAATTATCAAAACATAAATTATAGATTTTTTCCCGTGTTGTTGGGAAAGGAAGACTATATTACAACTGGTTTTAAAATGTTTCCTTTCTATCACAACTCCTCTGAAACTACACGTGCTAATGGCTTTGAAATCCGACAAGGTGGTATACATCGATCAAGTATTGTCAATAGGAAACACTATTCAATAACATAAAAATCACTCTATAGATATGGTTTGTAAACCTTAAGGAAAATCTCATGGCAATAATTCATCTTCATGTATGTAAAATAAAAATCCTACTGAAACACCTGTTCCATGTGTTTCACTGGTCAGCATCTAACATCTGACGTGGCCATCGCCCATTAATATTACAAATCATATACAGTCACGCCTTACTCTTTAACATATTTAATACAGTCAAGCTACGCTTTTCGTGTATTAAATGCGTGTATTCGAAAATGGCGTGCTATAAATATTACTTGTCAATTATTATATTGTATATAATAGATTCTTACATTGGTACCAGTGGATTATCGGATTTATCCAATCGAGATAGTTAAATTATCGAATTTTAAAGTCCGAGCTTCGGCGAGGACTCTAAAATTTATAATTTAACTATCGAGATTGATAAATCCGATAATCCACGAGCAACTATGTAAGAATCTGTTTCTCTATTGATTATTAAATAAATTTTATTTTGATCAACGAAAATCCCTTCGAGTGCCTTCCACATTCAACAAAGTTGTCAGTTTCAGGAACACCTGTTAGCACATTTTGATTCATCCAGTGAACTGAGAAAGGTTATGACCTTTAAACCCATCCAATCATCTTCTGTGATCATCGGCAACCACACGCTGATTAATTTTTTTTATACAATGGGATCGGAAAGGGTTAAAATGCCAAAGAATTAGAGAAAGGTTTTTAGTATTCAGTCAAAGTACTGATGAATATTTTAAACTTCAATTGACAATCTTCGTTCTTGTACATACAATTTTCTTCTTCACTATCTCTTAAAATACATACAGGAAGGTTGCAAAAAGTTCAGATTGTAGCAAGTTTAAAATACCAACAATATGAAATATATACTATAAATGCGATTTTGTAATTACGTGTAGTTCAATGCATAGTTTTTTTTTATAGTTTTCCATAATACATTTACCTATTGAATTAAAAAAAATATACATATTAAATGAATTCAAATTAGACAATAATCTCATCAAAATAAATTCAAAGGAACAGTGCTATGAGTATCTTTGTACAAGACAGCTGTCATCCTGATTGGAGAAGTCTGCACGTTCATTAGACCCATGCCTCATTATACGTTTCGTTTGTTACATGAATAGGATGTGGAATGGCATCCAAACTAATCGTTTCGTAATTTGACATCCTTGCAACCTCTCTGGATGATGTCTCTTCGGACGTTTGCATCGAAACTTGTTTTCTTGATCTAGATCAATAAGAAAATGTAAGCATTATTGTGTTTTCTAAGGGATTTTGTTTAAATGTTTTAGACAGTTAATAATAGAAACAAATCAAATGTGAGAGAGGCATTATGTGAACTGATTAAAAATCATTATGCATATAACCAACAGTAAATAAGGTGATACTGTATTATCTCTAGAAGATGGTTATGATATTTCAATATATTTCTCGGATCGTAAATCTTGTTTTCCACTCCAAAATACATACTAGTATACGAAGGGCTAATTATCCTTATTCTGACAGAGCATTTAAGATACTCTCGAGTTATTCAATGTGTACAACTCATGCAAATTAATAGCTGATGGAATATATTAGAATACAGTGAATTTCGTCTCTTAACCATAACAATGGCAATAAAGTAATTAAATAAGTACTCGTTTACACAAAGGTTATCAGATGCTGCAAATTTTGGGTGTTAAAACATTTATCGACCGCCATACTAAACACACGACAGTCGTATCAAAAAAAAACCTACTATTTTGGGTTGTCTATCCAATATCTTCTGAATTTTAGGATCTTAGTTTTCGTAGTTATGAAATAAGTTAGCATATTTATTATATAGGTATACCTGTGACGCATCAACCACAGAACGGCCCAGACAAGAAGTACCAGTATAAATAGAACACAGTTGCAAATAATAATACCGTAATTAACTGAAATGAAAATGGATACTTATTATTACAAAACGTATTTAAAATATGAAGGTACTTCAAGGTTAAATTATAACATTTTTTGCAATTTACAGGAAGCATACGTTTACATATCTAAATACATATTTATTTTATTTAGTGCATTATGATTAGACTTTTACCTTACCTTGTAGTGAAAATTCCATAAAACCTTTCTAGCCTCTAAATGTACGAGAGGTGGATGTAATGGGTGGGATGAAAACATTGAAATAATTAATAATACTGATATTTAAGCATTAAACAAAAGGAGAGAAGGCACCAAGGAGCAAGCACAGTCAAGCTAGTAATCGAAGAAAAAGAACACCACAATGGCAAAAAGAAACAAGACGAAAATAGAAGATTGTGCAAATTCAGTAGGTCATATTCTAGGAAAAGAGAACGGAAATGTGGAACTATTGGAATATACATCCCTCGTCATTTATGAAACAGATATTCTATAACGGCCAACCAACTTGTTATGACGTCGGTACAATTTTCGAAGGGATGATGTCCATTTAATCACTTTGAACTCTTGGTATAACAGCTTTCTTGCAAGCAGGAATTCTCAAACAAGCAAAGCATGATAGGAATGAAAGCCCTGGAATATATCAACTTGGAGATATATATTCCATATGTACCAATAACCGAGGGTGAACGTCTATGCTCTGATAGGATAGCCGTTCCTACCTCACCGATGGTACCCGATGTGTTGCTCATGGCGAGTAATATCCGGAAATAAGTCGCATTTGATTGATGTTAAAATACAGGAAATGGTTGATTGCCAACGGCATGTTGAACATATCCGTGGTCATCTGTGAAAAACACATTGTATAACGATCAACCAAAGCATAAAGACGTCTGAAAAACATTCGAATAGATAACCTCAACTATACTAGCTAAACAAAATAATGAATTTCCGAACTTGTTTTATATGTTATGAGCCAATGTAATGATTGGTATAAACATGATCTAAAAGGTATTTGGAACTATTTGTTACGTGCAGCAAAACAGCAGTGCATATGCTTTTGGTTATACAAGACTTGAAACTTCCACAACACATCATTAGTCACACAGGGACACAGTATTTAGATTTATAACTGGATATAGATAACTATATATACAGGAAACACTATTGTCATTCAATGACTGCCTTGTAAGGAGCAACCCCCTATCAAGTAAATCATGATAGCAAACGCAAGCCTCGGATTATCGTAATCAACATTGACATATAAACTTGACATGCAGATTCTGCTGGAATGTTGCTACATAGAAATGGAAATTGCACATTTAGATTATGTAAAACTACGGCTGTTAAATTTAACTATAGCTCAATGATGACACATTTATTATTGTCATATCAAAAAGCCGTTTAATCATGATACTTACAGGGTTTAATATTATTAATATCATCAAAGGACTTTCGTATATTACAAGGAATTGCACATGTGAATATAAAACATACTCTGCCGAATTCTTGACATATGTGCAACTCATTACCTGTTTGTGTTGTTCTGTCATATGTGGTTATTGCTGTAGCGTATAGAATGCTGTCGTTTTGATTGAAGGTAGTTGTTTGACCTAACATAAAATAAACATATCTTATGATTTATTTTCAACGTACATGTTCCATCTTATATTAATCAAGATAATAATGGCGATTTCAGAACTCTCAAAAATAACCCTACCAACAAATGTTTATGTACTTATCTCCCTTTAGGAATGATACAGTCTTTTCATAGTATTAGTTTGTTTGAAGTAATTTCCCTATCTTTATTCAATTCCAGTTATGAATTAAAGCAAAAATTTCACTTGAAAAATAACGCTATTTTTAGATAAAACAAAACAGTGCTAACTTACAATTCCACCATATGTTTCAATATAAATTTGAGTACTGAAAATTGTGAATTTGTGAGAAAATCAAGTTCATGTTATTTCAGTGCCAACGATTGGCCTACTGTTTGATGCTTACTTTGTTAAATATTCAAATGTATACATAAATACAAGGTTTAAACTTTTACATGAATTAATATTTGTTAGATGTACCCAGAACTAATAACTTGAATCAGTACAGTCTGAGACATTTATAACCAATAATGAGGTATCTGATAAGTACACTTACCTGCTTGTGAAACAGAATCAAGTTTATTTTTTGTTGTTGTGTATGTAATGCTTTCAGTACTAGGGAATGCGTTTGTTGCATCTTCTACAAAACAGAAAATACCTTGACTCCGCTTATCATACTATGTAAGATTATCTGAAATGAATCACTGCTATGGTATGCTTTGCTGTATTTAAGAATTTCGAAAGAGTAGTGGCAACACTAACATACAGTTTGTAAACGTTATACATTAATGTATCTATAATTTGTATTTCTAACACGAAAACGAAAATGTTACCCTTTTCAAGATTATCATTCGAATGAAAGGTTGACATCGCTGAGCACCATGAAGCACACAGTAAAGAATGATTATCAATACCGAATTACATGGAAGCTTAGGGATTCATTTTCATTTTCCTATTCGTTTCCTTTCAATCAATAAAATATGACGAACAAAAACGCTTGGATACTCGATTAAACCTAAAGTTTACTTTATAACAGGATGACAAGTACATGTATATAATTAAAGTTCATTTTTGTATTCCATTTTTTTAGCTGCAATTTGTATAAGCAATATATTTTTTTTTTAATAGGAAGCAAATCCTGTGTGAAATATTCGAAGAAATTAAAACTTATACAGACTGGATATACTTACAGAACTGTACTAAATCATTTTTTTTTTTAAAGTGATGAACAATAAAAAAAAAATCTTTTTAAAAATCTTCCAGAAAGGCTTATTTATCAAATTTCAGGTATCTAGTTAAAGTAGCCAAAGCTGTTGGTTGTCCTAAACAGTGCCAATTGCACTTTCTGCGAAATATGTTATTAAAAGGCCTGAAATATCGTGAGAATAAATCCATCAATTGGAAACACAACTTCAAAATACTGATGGATTCAATTGAAATTATGCCAAGCAATGAGTTAAACGCGAGAAAAAAGACATATATATATATACTCTTTCGAATGGATTAAGGCTGTGATACAAATCAGTATAAAAAAATTGAATGGATTTGTAAATACACATGCGAAATCAATATTTAAAGACCCAAATGTTGAAAAGCACCTGTCCTACGTCAATGAAAAATATTTTGTTGTCCTTGCAGATAAAGCTCCTAACAATATCGTTTTTGTGTGTAAATCAGATAAAACAAAGATCGAAAAATGAATTAGGTATTGACAATTCACTTGGAAACTCAACATATACCCCAACGACACTTACCAAGGGGCACATCCTGGATAATCATAGATCTGTTCTATGTTATTCTGGAATTTCAAACAAAGATGAAGAACTGTATTGGATACCTAAATTACATTAATGTCCTTACAAAACCGTTTCATTGCTGGGTCTTCTAAGTGTGCAACAAAAGTTCTTTTTAAATTATTAACATCTATTTTATCAGAAATCAAAGCCGGGCTTCAAAGCTATTCTAGAGGCGGCATGAATCAGATGTGGATTCTAAAAAAAAAATAAAAAAATCTGAATACATATAATCTAAGACTCTTTAATCTTGCAATAGTATTAAAACATTTGACTTTTCTACCCTTTACACAAGTATTTTTCATTCCAAACTTAAAGACAAATTGAAAGAATCGATCATGCTTTGTTTCATAAAAAAGACAGACCAGCGTAGATACAAGTATCTTGTCTTAGGGAATTATAAATCGTACTTTGTAAAAAATCAAATTGGTTCAAACACTATCTAAAACTGACATGATCAAGATGCTTGTTTTCTTGATTGACAACGTTTTTGTTACTTTTGGAGGACGCGTTTTTCAACAAACAATCGGCACTCCAATGGAAACCAACTGTAGTCCTCTTCTTGCCGACTTGTTGCTTTATGCAGGAGCTTTTCTCGAAGAATGGAAAGAAGCTAGACTATTTTAAACTATCATCGAACATGGAATACAGGATACAACAGATGCAGTCAAATCTGCCTCATATATTGACTTACATCTATATATTGACAATGAGGATCGGTTTAGAAGAAAACTTTACAACAAAAGAGATGATTTAAGCTTCCAAATTGAAAACGTTTTATTTTTATGTAGCAACATTCCAGCAGCGCCTACATATGGAGTATATATCTTCCAGTTCATACGATCCTATCATGATTTTCTTGACAGATGGTTGCTACTCACAAGGAAGCGATTAAACGAAGAGTTCCAAGCTGTGAAGTAGAAATCATTCATTCGAAAATTTTACGTTGCCATCACGCGATGGTTGAAAGTCGTAACCACAATCTCATTATTTTCGTATATTTTCCCCGAATGTGACCCACCGAATTAGTCTTATCACCGGGTTTGTACTAACATGAGCAACACGACGTGTTCCATATGTGCAACAGGATCTGCCCACCTTTCCGAAGCACCGTAGATCACTTCCGGTTGTTAGTGCGGTTCGTGTAGCTCAGTCTTTAGTTTTCTATGTTGTGTTTTGTTTCCTGCTATTTGTCTGTTGGTCTTTTTCTTTCTTTACCATGGCGTCTGTCAGTTTATTTTCGACTTCTGAATTTGAATGTCTCTTTGGAATCTTTCGCCTCTCTTTTCCAACAGCTACAACCTGACCATCCACAATGCGAGACCATCGCAGTTGGTAGAGCTTAAGACTTAAACGACAAAACTTAGAAAAAGGAAATACCTACTGTTATCTTTTAGTGATATAACTCTGAAGTACATTTTACTGTTATAACTTTGTGAATGATTGCACGTCCACTGTATATATAAATTTCCTGCAATGATGATATATTCAAATGTATTTGATTTTTTATTTCTTTTATATTGAAACCTTTGGTTTATCTCATATTCGCATTTATACATGAGAAAAGTGAGTTGTTGTATTTTTGAATGTATATAACATTGTATTTGAACTGACTTTAGAATTAGGCATATGCATGTAAATGATTAATCAGAATCGTGAAATCACAAATAAAACATGATCATTCAGTCTGCCAGATGGATAAAAATATTTCATTTTAGAGAATTCTTTATGTCCATCGTACGTTACGATAAATGTAAGTCTGACTCAAGCTTGTATTAGCCGAATTACAACTTTCGTTTCATTGTGTCAAAATTAGATCTATATTCACTCCTTAAGAACTGTATAATGTATTTGATTTACTGTTATATAGCTTGTGTATTTTACTTTATTTTATTTTTATTTTGTCTGAGCACACTTGCCCGTATGGTTGCTTTATCGATTGGATTACGCCTTAAATAGCTCATTTGTGTATATATATAATTATGTTTATTGTAGCATAAATAAGGCCGTTGGTTTTTCTCTGTTGAATTGTTTCACATTTGTCATCGCGGAGTCTTTTATATAGCTTACGTTACTGGTTGTGCTCATTATTGAAGGCTGTACGATGACCTGATATTGTTCACATTATTGTAATTGGGTCTTTAGTGGAAAGTTGTGTCAATTGGCAACCATACCTCATCTCTTATTTTATACATTTGTAAGTCAATTAGATTGTCAGAACAAAAAGTTACATTAATTTGTATGTTTGTTTGAATGTTTTAGTCAGTTGTGTTGTATGTCTGTGATGTATGTTTACATAGTTTTGGTTGCTGGATCCCATTTATTGTCACATTGATCTAGTATGTTTGTTTTGGTTGCTCATCAAATTTGGTCAACACAACAAAACTATAAACAACTGTCATACAAGTGAGAGGTTTAACTAGCTATAGAACCAGGTTTAATCCACCATTTCCTTCCGAAAATGACTGTACCTAGTCAGGAATATGACAGTTGTTTTTCACTTGTTCCGTTGATTGGTAGTTTTTGATTTAGACTTCCCCCTTTTTTAATTTGCCTTGGAGTTCGGCATTTTTGTGAAACATTTTTGAATAATTCGATTATTCAGTTGACTAGCTTTACTAAACTATCCTGAATGCCCATATCTAGATTTTCTGTACATCATTGATTCGACTGAGATGAGCAGAGATGCGATATTGCAAACTTTTGAATTCATCCAAATAAATTAAATCTGATGTACATGTATATATTACATTACAGGTAAATACGTATACTCTAAAGACCAAAATACATTTTACATGTTGATACCAAATTCAAATACTTGCCGATTCGGAATACGATGCTGCCATCCATGACATAAAAATCAATTTTCTTCAGTTTTCGTTTGCAATATGTGATAGGCTTTATATCATATACATTTAGCGTTATGAGAAGACAATGCAAGGTTGGCACACTGTACACTGATAAATTAAGTTTTTCGTCCATTTGAGCTACGTAAATGAAGAAATGAATTTTAAAGAATCAGCTGCGTTTAAGCATGCATTCAAGTTATAAGGCAATTCGATTGGTAAAAATAACATAAGGAGCTTCGAAGTTTTCACACTTGTAGAATTTGAATTGTAAAAACTTACTGTGGATTCATTATTATTCGTTGGATACCGATTTTCGTGGATTTCGTGGGTACAGGTAAACCACGAAATTAAATGTCAAACGAATAAGAATTTTTTGATAGGCTTGTATGCAGACTTTGGCAAAACCACGAAATAAAATATTAACGAACATGCATGTTTTCCTTAATCCACGAAAATCAGTACCCACGAATATAAACGAATCCACAGTAACAAAGATACTTGTACGTACAAGTTATTACACGAGAGGCACATTTCGTCTTTATATATATTAGACTAACCAGTGACACACGAATCAAAACAATTGTTTAACCAAATCAATTTAGAAATGAAGAGCATTGATGTCCAAGAATTGAAAACAGCTGTACCAAAAATGACTAAGGCTATTTACTATTAGGTGTAGAAAACCCTTACTTGTTACGAATTATTTAAACATTTGATGAATAAAAAATTTACAGAAAGTGATCGAATCAATGATATTTCATGTCAGAACAGAAGTGTTGACTACTGTACTGGTGATATCCTCGATGATGGAACGTAGAAGCAGCAGTATCCACGATCAGTGGTTGTAAAACTCATAAAAAATACAAAGGGCTTTAATTTAGAACACCAGACGTACGTTTCTTCTACAGAACCATCATCTATTGATAATGAAAATAAGCTTTGAAAACTAAAAAATCAGAAACGGTGTGTCAAAACTGCCTTAGGGTTAAACAACCTTTTGTGTTTCGAATGAGTTTCACATTTTATTATCAATTAATTTACTGAACATGATCGGATCATTCACGTTTCATGTTAAAAAAGATGATACTGAGGTAATGATACAAAGTATCATTGGAGAAGGAAACGTCTACCAGCAATGCTATAGACCAAAACTCTTTTGCATGTGAAATCACTTTTCAAATAATAATGTTTATCCGTGACCATGAATATTTATTAATTTAAAATTTGGATTAACCCTTCTTTTGAATATTGCTACCCTCATGTTTGATTTTAAACTTTAAGGCTCTTGATTTCCGTGTTGCCATTTTAGTTGAAATTCAAAAGAATATTTCTAATTCAATATGAAAACTGTTGTTCATGAAAGTTAATTCAAGAGATTGAAAAAAATTATATTATGTCTAAGCAGTCGATAGCCTAATAACAAATAAATAAGTGTCTTACCAATATATGTTCTGCTAATTGCAAAGAATAACAACCCATCGTCACCCTGACAGTACAAATCATTACACAATGTATGGTTCTCAACACAGTAATTGGAAGATGTGTCCAGACTAACAGTGAGATTAACAATACACTGACAAATTGTTTTCTAAAAAGAAAATTTAGAATAAATAACGATTTTACAATGACAAATTGGACGGGATGCTCGAAATTCGAACTACTTTTAATAATGATATCATATTCTAACCCACAGATAAATATCTGTATGATTCAAAAGTCACTTGGAATTTTATAAAAAATAGTTTTGTCTCGAAGGACGTTGCTGTAATTGAGGCCCATTTCAATATGCAGACGCGAAAGAGAGATGCGAAAGATACTAAAGGGCATTTAAACTCATAAGCTGAAAATAAACTGACAACACTATGGCTAAAAGGACAAAGACCAACAGACAAACAACAGTGCACAAAACACAACATTGAAAACTAAAGGCTGAGCAACATGAACCCCGCCAAAAACTGGGGTGATCTCAGTTGCTCAGGAATGGTTAGGAAGATCCTGCTCCACATGTTGCACCCGTCGTGTTGCTTAGGTAAGTACAAACCCAGTGATAAGTCTAATTCGGTATGTCACATTCCGGGAAAAGGGGACGGCATTGTGGGTACCACAATTGAAACATATCCGTCGTCATCTGTGAAACATATTCCGTAACGGTCAAACAACTTGTGATGGCGTCCGTAAAATTAACGAAGAGATGATTTCAACTTTCCTACTTGGAATTCTTGGTTTAATAGCTTTCTTGTGAGCAACATCCTCTATCAGAGATATATACTATATATGTAGGCGCTATAGGTAGGTTGATTCAATGTTATGGAAAGTTCTCAATTTGAAAGCTTAAATCATCTCCTTGTTATAGTCGCAAAGTTGTGTTCCCTCCCAACCGACCCTCATTCCGTGTCAATTTTTAAATGTAAGTCAAGATATGACACAGACTTCACTGTATCTGTAGTACCCTCTGGTTAAAGTTCGATGGCATAGATGATTAAAAAAAAAAACTCACCGATTTTGTTACATTGTTTTACTTATGTGTTCAGTAGTATGATATCAGTTATATCTAATATCTATAGAAGTAGGGAATATTTTGGCACTTTTGTTTTCATGATTTTGGAATTATAAGATATATTTTGTTAATTTGAAACGTCATTCTTTTCCGTTTTTTTTTCTTTTTTTCCAATAGAGAAGAAATACGAGGAACAAACAAGGTCCATATCGATTACTTGGAATTCATATTGACCAAGGCTAGTTTATTATCGTGTGTATATCAAAATTAAATACCTGGAATCGATATCAACCAAAATAAAAATTTTAGAATGTAATGTTCATGGAAAGATTTTGCCTAATTATTTTTCTCTGGATAATGAGTTACTCTAACCGAAAAAAAGGTACAATGACTGTTGATCTCAAATAATTTGATTGTGGTTTCTACTGTCTTCGGCCTCCTATTCATAGGCATTAACTTCTTTGCGTTTATTTAAAATGCATTTTGTATACACTTTTAAATTTGAAGTTTTTTGGTTTTCTTTTTGCCATGGACTTGTCGATTTAGGAAATTTGATTTTCCTTTTGGCATTTTCCGCCTCTTTTTTCAAAAACAAGTGAGAAGGGTTAAAATGATTTTCTATATACTCACAAAGTACACAATATAAGTTGAATCTTTATATAATGAACACTTTAGAAAACAGTCATACTGGTTTTCTGCGCGACAATAATCTGTTTTGAATGCTTGACGAAATGATTCTTCAACTTTTGTCAGCGTATCAACCTTTGATAAAATTCCAAATCCACAACCATTTGAATTAAATATGAAAATATAAATAAAAGAAACAAAAGCAGTCCACATATATGCTGTTTTGTATAATCAATAAAAAACTATTAGTAAACACACATATATAACAACAATATTTACACAGTTATATAACCTTTCTTTTAAAGAAGTTAAATATTGAACAATCTTGCTTGTTTAATCTGATCATACTTGTGAAGTGACCAAAATCATTACTTTATATGACAAAATATAAACAAACGTACATTGGAAAGGTATATCAGTGAAAAATTGAACACCTAATTAACTTCTTTACACTTTTTCTGTTGTTCATTTGTTTTCCGCAGATACCTTATAAAATTCAGATGATAAATACTGATTCTAAAGGCTTTTTAGTATTCCAAAAATTCATTTCAATTTTACAACAAAATGAAATATTAAGTTTTCATTTAATGTCTTTAAACACAATATAATATAGAATAAGAAGATGGAACTGTGATGTATCTATACACTTTATATTAATGACGTTTTAACGATAAATTAAATTTTGATAATTTTCTACCCGGTCAAGGGAAAATAACCCCAACAGGTTTTACTTTCCAAAGTTCTAATCGCAGTACCCGTTCAATACAAAATTTGAAGAATCCAAATTTCATTGGCTGCATCATTTTTCTATTACGATATATTAATTCACACTGATGAAATTCTGTCTTTCTCATACTAGAAAGTGGAAATACTGAATATATATATATATATATATATATATATTTGCCTTTGTGTGCATCGTATATGTTTTTGAATGTAAACCAGCAAAATTCAATGACTCAATGTTATCTTTCTTTACTTTTTTAAATTAATTAGTATTGGGTATGAATATAATTAAACATTTCGAAATTCAAAAAAAAAAGGACCTTAATTTTTTGCCTCCTAAAAATATCAAAAACTAAATCGTTTTGTTATTGCTTCAAAACTTGCCAATATTAGAATAAAATTATCATGATTAAATCTCACTTGTTTAATACCTGCAAATGAAATCCACTGAGATACATTTCTTGGATTTTGGAAAGGAACTGTAAAGGTATGTGTCTCATCAAGATTGGTGTTCCTTGTATTCCAAGTTGAATAATCAGAGATTAAGTTCATGGATTTTACTACTTTTTTGGTTGTTTGTATTTGGGCTTCTGTAAAGACAAATCAAATATGTTTCATTATACAAGATAACACAAACAAAATTATAATTATGACTATTATATCACTTCAGTATATAAATACACATATTCACTAATTGAATTCAAATGATTTTATATAATCAAAAGCGATTTACGTCTTTTAAACATCAACTTATTGAAGTCGTACATGTGTTGTTATAGTATTTAGAAAAAAGACTACGATATAAGATGAAAACACTAGCTGAAATGTGAATTGTTTAGTTACAGTACATTATCAGTATATTTAGATTAGATACTATAGAACATGACAAAAAGCTTTTTGGTTTTGTCCTTTTCATGGTTTTTGTGTGAACTCTTCTTCATATGAATAAAAAAAAAAATAAAAAAAAAAAAAAAGTCGATCAGAAGGAATGCACTAATAATATCCGTTTGAAATAAACGTCTGTTTGTTGAAATATCAATGCATTAAACTCTACGCTTACGTTGTCGAAAAAAAAAATATCTAGAAGATATCATCACATGTATATTTGTTGTCAGTACGGTTCCTCACAAGATAAGAATTGTCTTAGCTTCAATCCAGAAACGATTTTTTTTCGAAGAAAAGGCACTATTCAATGAAAAGACGCCGTCGAACCGTCAATTGAGTGTATTTAGTAGTTATGTCGTCACAGGTAAAAGTGTTAAAATTTTAACATTTCTGGAAAATTTTAATGCAAGTGATTTCAGACTGGAATGGCTAGTACTCTAAAGATGTTTTAATACATATTGTTTCATTCCTAATACAGAAAATAAACAAACCATTTACTTGATATCAAAAGCATCTAAGCGACTTTGCTACTCATTTGGATAATTTTACAGGCTTTTCCATGCACTATTAAATGCCTTACATGCATGACTGTTAATTGTAGATGAATTATAAAAGTGAATTCTTAAAAACTGCACTAACGAAGTGTATAATGCCCTGAGCCAAAGGAAAAGAGCAAAAGAAAAAAATCTTGAGTACTGTTGTTTGCCAGTCTAACTATTATAAATGAAAACGGGAGAATAGATCTATAAAACATTTTAAGTTGAGATTTCACTATTGTAAACATTACATAATGGTACAAATATAGAACTAACAAAACAAAAAGAATTGAAAAGGGGGCAAATGTGTAGGTAAAATGATATTTAATCTAATTTATATACGAGACCTTAAAATCAATGTTTTTTTTTAAGAAACAATGACTGTTGATATTAAAAGCAAGGGAAGTTTTTGAGAAAAAAAAAACCCAATACATTCATCAATAAAAAATAAGTAAAATAACAATAATATCGAACTCCAAGGAAAATTCAGAACGGAAAGTCCCTTATCAAATGGCAAAATCAAAAGCTTGAACACAGCAAACGAATGGAAAACAACTGTCATATTCCTGACTTGGTACAGGCATTGTCTTAAGTAGAAAATGGTGGGTGAATTAAACCTGGTTTTATCATGTTTATAGCTAGCTTAACCTCTCACTTGTATGACAGTCGCATAAAATTCCATTATATTGACAACAATGTGTGAGCAAAACAAACATACATAATAGGTAAAAATGTCAAAAATTGGGGTACAGCAGTCAACATTGTGTTTTAATCACTATAAAAACAAACAAATATGTCAACAAAGATAAACAAAATGGCATATAGACAAAGCATATAAGCAAAAATGAAATACAAGAATACAAAAAATGACCATTGCACAATAACACAATGGCTGGGTGTATAAGTACCGAGCCATGACAAAAGAATATTACCAAAAATGAACTAAACAGTAAAGGTTTACAATTTACAAAGACAAATAAAAGAACACTACATCTGATGTTGAAACGATTGTACTTTTAAAACTTATTGATAAAGCTGATTTATATAACACTGTGCGCTTTTTAAAATGAAGGATTTATAAATAAATAAGTATTAGATTGTACCTGAAGCAGAAGAAATCTCAATTGTTTAATAATTTATCCTTTTTTTGTTATCACAAAACTACCTAATTGCTATTTCATTCCATCTGTTGAAATGACAATTAAATATGGTTTACATCCATTTCACTAGCCATGGTAACACTTTAAGTGATCTCATATTAAGGTTTGACTATTACAATACGCAAGGGTAATTTTGTAATGTCCTTCGAAGGTGTGAATATGTTCTAAATTAAGTATTATCTAACCTATACGTAAAGATAATGTTTACTCTATGTCTTTCCTTGGGGGGAAATCCAAACAATTATCCAGATAATAGTTATTGATTGATGGTTGTTAGCTTTGCGATCAGTGGAAATATTTTATGTATGTTCAGAACAAAAAAAATAATGCATATAAGAGGTAAGATCTGTAATAGGGGCCGACCATGATGAATGGGGGATATTTGGACTGCCACTTGAAAACAATGGTATGAGAGATCGAACATATATTTTGCCTAACGGTCCTATCAAAATCATTGCCAAGGTTCTTTCAAAGGCCGAGAGCATGGCATTGTCTCTAAACGAGGCATGGGCATTAAGGTCTGCATTCGTACTGGACGTGGCTGCAATTTTTACATCCCGCACTGCCAAACGGACGCCCAATTTTTGGCGAGGGATTTACTGCCGGTCAGAAGAAGACCCGATAATAAAATATTGGTTTATACGCATAGTGGCATGAACAACTGATTCTTCTTAGAAATTCCATGTAAATTCATCGGCTAAGAATAAGTTGAGTTTGCGTATACAAAAGCAGACGGACGAACTATGATAAATCAGGTAATGATATCACCTCCATATCACTCAGTACATATAATTTAAACCTGTACAGTATGCCAAGCAACATCAAAAGAATAATGAATTACATGTATGCTTATTTAAAGAAAACTTATATTGAATAATGATATTTAAATTAAAAGTTGCCTCTCTGTTGTCAGCACACACAGCATGAATTATTACCAAGTCAATAAAGTCAACGATAAAGTAATTTGCAAATAAACGGGTGTTATGGTTTTATTTAAAATTTATTCTTGTTTGATATTCATATCCAAATCATGAAATTTCAATGGACTAGTACATTAAATATTATATAACTATGTAGATAAATATGACTTATTCAAGACACTTGAAAAAGGAGTACATATTGGCACTTCTTTACACAATATAATGCATACTGCAATGCAAATAATAATTTAAACTGCATGAATAGCGTTTTGTTATATTTTGACACTCACAAAAAACTGTTTCCGACTTAAATACTGTTTTTATGTTTTTTTTTTTTATTTTCCGTGTCAATGTCCATTAGATATAAGTTCTGTTTAATGATTATATATGGTAACGAGATCCCTTTTCATGACAGAATGGACCAAAAATAATGCGACACATTTGTTCCAATCATTATATCAAAAAGGAGAACAATTCTTATCATTGGTATTTTATTTGTGGGAGATACCCAAAGAAACAGCACTCAACAACAGTCAATCTAATGTCTATTTGAACTGTCCGTCTTATTTTATGTTTCACACTAACTAAATAAATTCTAATTTAATGACACATTCCTTTTTGTTTGTTAAATGATGTAGAACGACTTTGGTTTAATTAACTAATAATACGGAAAGTAATATGAAGAAGAAGTCCTCAATTACAGTAAAAAATCAATATAAAAACCAATGCATGTATACAAATAAATTCAAAATCGTGAACCTTTTTTTTCAGCCTACTTCATTTTACAGTTTGAGCAGAAATAATTTCTGGTATGTTTCACTCTTCCGTTATCGTTTATCTCTGGACTGTACGTAAGATATAAGGAAGCAGTGCATATGATTTCTATTAAAGTTTATTGTTTCTGATTACCAAAAGAATATTGGCAGTTAAACGATAAAAATAAAGTCCGTATTATTTTTAAATGAGTCTATTGCCTATTCAACATCCGATCTTATAGCAAACAAAGTGAGATCTACGGAAAAACTCACCTGATTAATCAGGCAGATTTTTGTAATCTGATAAGGATCACGATAATTAATAATAAACCGACGTTGTATCGTCGTCGTTTCTATGTTTAAATTATGTATATTTTAGTTATTCTTTTAAGGAAAAACGTTACCTGAAGATAGTGGATCTTTGTGAGCAATGAAAATTACGTCCTCATACCACATTTTTAACAACAGGGTCAACATCGGATACGTTTTTTTGTATTTGAGTTACTTTTTTTCAAACGTTATGCTAGATTTTTTTTTTTTTGAAATTTGGTGAAGAGTTATAATTTATTGTTCTGCCATTAGTCATGAAGCTTGTGATGTAATTATAAGGTATTTCAAAAGTTACTTATTCTTTTAAATAGATATTTGCTTTTTATTTCACTATTTGTAAAGTGTAAACAAGTTAGTGGCTTTCATACATTTTATTGCACTTTAAATTTAGCAAAATCAGTTTTATATAATTATCTATGAGTATCTCGTCCTCTTTCACAGATAACACCTGCCTCATATTAGTAATTGCAATGTTCCCATCAGAAATAATTCAACCAACATTTTTTACTAAATAAATTCTTAATAATAGACCATCTTGTAAACAAGTAGTTTAACGTCTTATGGAAATTGTGAATAATAAAGCTTCACTTACTTTTTTAATACAATCCTTTTCCCACTGATTAATCAACGTTCAGTTACTATCTTGCTTGAAAAGCTTATATATTTATTATTTAAAACGGTATATTACATGATTGTATACTTACCAGGATTTGAAATAAGATTTCTCACTATAAGAACATATAGACATAGGCAAATGTTTGAAAGCATGGTCGAAGTTATTTCAAATACAATAATGTGAAAAGTACATTTTATTGAAATCAAGATGGAAATTTTTCCAATTACGTGAACAACATTGACACTCGGCGATATCGTTTTTGGAAGTGTTAACTTCCGCGGTTCAATGTTCAATAGGTCATATAGAATAAATATTTAACATTACGTGGATACGTGTTTATATGTTTTAAAAAATTTCCTTGTTCAATCATAAGCATGTAAATTGACACCAAATCCTCTGCTTCAATCTCTATTTCTAATGTTATAAAATGACTATGAATTTAAAAACCGTCTATTCTGTTGTTACACACTTTTTTTTTTGAGAAAGGCAGTTAAAAGTCCGAACAATAAATCATTAAAGAGTAAAATAGCAAAAATACCGAACTCCAAAGAAAATTCAAAACGGAAAGTCCCTTATCAAATGGCAAAATCAAAAGCTCAAACACATCAAACGAATGGAAAACAACTGTCATATTCTTGACTTGGTACAAGCATTTCCTTATGTAGAAAACGGTGGATTAAACCTGGTTTTAAACCAAGCGCAACCTGTCAATTGTATGACATTTGCATGAAATTTTTGTTAACAATGTGTGAGCCCCCAAAAAAACCCAGACATAATAGGCAAAAATGTCGAAAATTGGGGTACAGCAGTCAACATTGTGTTATATTCTTAATCACTTTAAAAACAACATCAGAATAAAGAACATGTCGACTTGAACAAACAACTATGTCAACAAAGAAAAACAAAATGGCATATGGATACTCTATAGAAAAGTACATAAGCAACAATGAAAGACAGAATACAAAATATTACCATAGCACAATAACACAATGGCGGGATGTATAAATACCGAGCCACTCCAAAAGGATATTACCAAAAATGGACTAAACAGTAAAGATTGACAATATACATAGAGAAATAAAAAGAACACTATAACACGTAATCAAGATGATAAACAACGTCAGTACCTAGAATCTATACTTCAAGACCATGATGTATTATTTGTGATGTTTATACGGAAGATTTATTAACAAGGTCTTGGTATATTCCGATGAACTTATTTTAGAAAAAGGACGAGACGTTCTTTGACATAACCCTGGTTCATCAACTTTCTGCTCAGACACTGGTGACGTTTTATAAAGTATGAGTAGCAGCTGCATGATCTTGAATACAGAATGAGTTGGGAAATGTATATCCCATATGCACGTGAAGTTGGTATATTGCTGCTAAGGTGGGGAAATTTATAAATGTCTCGTTTGTCATAGATTCTGGTACTGAGATGACCGCTTATGTCAAATTCGAGGTATAAGTATAAAAATGAGGCGGAGCAAGCCGTGTCTTTTTCCTTTAATTTCTAGCTCTGGAGGATATTAATGTGGAACCCAATTAGACAAGTTTGGATTGTTAATGGAAAGAACATCATCAACATATCTGAATGTGAAATTTAATTATCTGGCTTCTTTGATCGTCTTGTTTTTGACAAGTGTCAGAAGGAACTCCGACTCATATGAAAATAAGAAGAGGTCGGCAAGGAGAGGCGCACAGTTCGTTCTCATAGGAATGTCACCAATTTGTTGAAAAAGTCTACCTCCAAATTCAACAAATATGTTGTCAATAAAAGCTCCAGCATACTGATCACCTGTTCCTCGGTGTAGCATGTTTTACCTTTTTGTTCACTATTATCAAAATATGGCGTATGGTATCCCAAAGCAATAATTTTATAGCGTATGCTACCATTTTATATTGAAAAGCATTGTGGTTTATTTCTTGTAGACGATTTCGTATGGGGAATGGTGGAATAAGGGTTGAAAAATCAAAGGTTTTGATAGAATTTATTTCAGAGAAAGATCGAGATTTCAAATTATCCAGAAGTTTTTTAGGGTTTTTTAGAACCCACATATGGTTTATACAACTACGAGAGTAAACAGTTTCACAGTATTTCGGAAGACCTTTCTTTCACTGCGGACATATTTTTTGTCAATATAATGGACAATTCCTTTGTAGAACATGCAGATGACCTGGAAATGTACCGTTGTTTGTACAGAATTTTGTGAAGCTTAGGTATCCAAAACAAATAAGGTAAGTCCTCAGATATGCTGTTCAATGTAATGTTCATTGAAGCTATGAAGGAATTATGATTCGCCAAAATCTGATCCTTGTCAAATGATATGTTTTTTTATGTGGGATTACCAGAGTGCTAATTTATTCCTAATACTTTTACACGACACTAGTAGTAGTACGATTTACATACAAAAACAATATCATTCGGAGCTGTTTTCAGTCTTTCAGTCAATTTTTAACTTATTGGCAGTGGTAAATTCAGTAAAGTTCAGACAATTCGCATGCAATCAAATAAGATCGTTTTAATCTATGTTCAGCAGTTGTCATTTACCTGTACTCATCAACCTCATACTGAATTGTCTGAAAACGTACTGAACAGTACTGAATTGACTGCGAGCGATTGTCCGAACAGTACTAAATTTATCAAAGTAGACAAGTCTAAAAATTGACTGAGAGACTAAACACGACTAAATAATATATTGTTCTTCCTTTTCAGATTATGTTAACATCAAATGACCGTTTAAGAATTATTACTCATTTACTAGTGAATGTCATTGAAAGTATTCAAGCATATTGATATATTTAAAAAAAGATGTTTGAATAAGTGCTTTCTAAAAATATATCATGTCCTCTTCAAAAGTTAATTATTTTAATTCATGTTGACGATCAATTTTTATAAATCCACGTTCCACGAATTCTATCAATCTGTTTATGAATTTTGAGTGAGGAATATTTGTAAATGGTGGAATGTTAAAACTCAAAATACTTTTTCACGGAACTTTCATAATGTATCTATTCTAACATTTATAATACTTAAGGAACGAATTTGCCGTATAGAAATTTCTGGAAAGTGTTTGACGTCCCACATAATATTAATACTAGGGTTTTAAATAAGGATGAGGTACGTATCCAAGGCAAATTCAGAGAGGGGAAGTCCATAAAAACTGACAAAATCAAACGCTATCAAATTTTATAGACTGAAGGAAAAAATAAATTTTCTTGATTTAATCTGTCTTTGCGAATAAAAACGATGATTATTTGAATTACGAGAATATAGCATTTTAAATAAAACATGCAAAATTATAAAAGATGACTGGATTGTAATCACAAGGAAACGACCATTTGATATTCTCGGGTGGAGAGATGAGGTTGGAATGAATATTCTGGCCTAATAAAGACAAAAAAAAAAAAAAAAAATTGCCCAAGACAAAATGAAAATTTAATATTTTGTCCAACAAAATTCAGGAAACAGTTGTGTTCAAAAGTGCCACATGTTCGTTCCGTAAATAAATAAGGTATTTTTCGTACCCATGGTTTCACGGGTTACTTTCTAATAATCTTTTAATCAATCTAAAATTGTGTCATTCCTCCTCTATCCCGCCTCACAAGAGAAGGTTGTTTAATAGTAACTGTTTATAAAATAGATGATCGTAATTGGAAAGATTTTCCTTAGAGCATTTGGCAGACCTAGCAATATTGTTAAAATACTTACTTCATGTGTGTATCCAGTTCAAGGCAGAAAGATCTTCATCATTAGCTGAAATTCCGAAGGAAAATGAAACCGACTTATAGTCGTCTAAAATTTCCTGTTTGGTAACCGTTGTTCAAATTGAATAACCCCTGCCTTTATATAGAATTCACAAATTGGTGTGTACGTTTATATAAACAAGTTCTTCATTAGACTTAAAAACAATGAACGAAATACAAATATGATATATAGCAGCAAACAACAACCAATGAATAAGAGGCTCCTGACTTGTGACAAGCAAATACAAAATGTGGCGGGGTTTAATATGATTTCTTTGGTGGTTTTTGTCTTTTGATGGCTAGATCATTGGAGTATACCTCACATCTCCTTTATTCATATACGTCATACTTCAATTTAGTCATCCATTTTGATCGCGTTGATATCCTTCCTTCAAGCAAGAAAGTGGTTTGTCTTGAATGACACCAGCTCTCTAAGTGGTTTTCCTAGACTGGGTTTACGCCTTTCTGTGACATTAACCATGCCTATCCCGATCGTGCAAGTGTTCCAATATTTGCTTTTTAGCTTCAGACACGAAAGCCCTTAGTTATAATGCAATTTAAAAAATTCAGTTTTAAAAGTCTTCATTTTACTTTATAGCAATGTCTGTTCAAAATGATGTTTTGAATCTCGATGTATAACATGTAGATGAAAATAAATTAATATATGATTTACTGGACGACACGAGATGTTTGAATAACTGATTTAAAAGGTCAAATATTTTTTTCATTAAGGCAATTCCAATATTTAGGCTGTGTAAATAGCATAAATTTATAACAAAAGATATTGTAATCAGATAGTTAACTCTAACTTAAGGAAAACACCATGATAATAAATAACTACACAAAGCGAAATATTTGTCTTATTTAATTTGTTACTAGTCAATAACACTTTCCACAGGAAAATCATGCTTGTAATATTTTTAAAAGTTTTGAATATCTTTTCTGATTTAATACGAAAATGCTTCTATATAGAAATTGTGTGTGATGAAAAATCGAGTTTTTCTTTGTTGGTAGCGAACAACCATTCTTGTTTAATGTTGTTGCAGTTACATACAGGTATTTAAGTTGGTAAATATATCTTGGGACGAAAATTTAAAACAAAACTTTGATTTTCAATTTTTGCTGGTATCAGCACAGTTGAACAAAATACATTTACGATTTTACTTATATACCTGTTGTGTTCTTTGTGACTGGTAAATTTAAGAAAATCTGAAACATGTGAAACATGTGAACCAAAAATAAATAAAAAGTGGGTTCCTGTATAGTATTCAAAATCATTGAAAAGGAGGAGAATGGTACAGTTTGAAAAGTAATCTAGTATTTTGGTGCAGACAGGTTTTTATTTACATTATTTTGATATTACTTTTGATTTTTTTAAAAGATAGTGCCTATCTAAGCTGATGTTATGTTCTGGTGAAGTCACTAAATTCCCTCCTTTATGTTAAGAGCGAGATAGAGATGCTAAAAGTTTACTCCGCAAAATTGATGCTGATGTGCTTGCTTGTCCTAAGGAACAAATCACAAACACAATTGTCCTTAGTAATATCTCTCTGTTATTTGTTTCATTTATTTTGGGGATCTCGTGTCATGTTGATGGCAGCTAATTGATGGTCTATATCGAATTAGTTTACTTTTATAGACTTTGGGCTATTATGAGCTTTATACCTTTCGTGAGTGCTTGTCATTTTAATGAGGACCGACCACATGCAGACATATGGAGGAACATTGAATATCTGTCTCATTGAAGATGACATTTCATCTCAAAATTCATATATACCATCTATAAGAAGCACCTTCTTACTTTTATATTATTTTCGGATTTATAGTTCTTGAGTTTCAATGATAAAAATAAGAAGGATTGGCGTATGATGTTGGCATTTACTATGTAGTATTTTATACAGTACAGCTTAAAAGTATGTAGATTAAAATGTTGTGGAAGAAAATGTTGACTTTCAAATCAATGCATACATGTAAACCATTAGTAAAATGTAAAATCTGTAAAATAATTTTTAAAGCGGTCTGTATATTTACATACTTCTAACCAATTACAATCCTTCAATATACAAAACAAAATGTTAAGTCAATTAAAACCCATTGTCAGGTTGATTCATATTAATCTTCATTTCTCTTAATTTTTATAAAAGAGCTAGAGGAAATGAGATATCCAGACGTATCCGCGTGTTGAATTTGATCTGTGTTATGTTGTTCAATTGGTCGATACCATGAGGCAGACATTTCAGCTAATGGCACAATCTCAAGATATTGACCTGCAGCAGCCAAATGATTTGTTCTTTCGTTGTAAATATTTTGATCTCGACGTACAGTCAGACATGTATAGGAAGCCTTTTCAATTGTCGTCTTAGAATGGAAACACTAAAAATTACATTAATCATTAACATGTAAGCTGACGTATGATGTCTCTATAGCAAACCAGAAGTCATAAAGCTGAAATAAATACTTTTGTTTTAGAAAACCAAAATAAAACTGGGATTGAACTCAGTTTTCTCCAAAAGGGTATGAAATATAGATACTGTAATATTTTCAATAGTTCCGGTTGAAAGAATTTTTCAGGCGATTTAGGCATTTTATCTTGTGTTACTATTTTTGTTTTCAGAGATTACATTATCTTGAAACATTGAAATAAGCTACTGGCAACCTACAGTAGTACTCATTATTTGTCAGTAGGAAAAATTGATCGAGCTGATTGACCACATAATAACGTGTAGTATGCTACTTTTAACAATAACATGCATATCGTCGGAGGAAGAACTACTACTTAAAATCAAATTGAAATATATATTGATCTTAATTTTACTCTTTACAAAACTTTGAATTGGTCGAAGTACTAAAATGGTCTATTGCAGGAAAATATTACCTAGGCTATATTTGGCAAAACCTCTCGCAATTTTGGGTGATCAATTCTCTTCAACTTCTTTTTATTTGGCCTTGTGACTTTTTAATTGAGTGTCACTGATGAGTGTTTTGTAGACGAAACGCGCGTCTGGCATACACAATTATAAGCCAGGGAGTTTTTTACATTAGCTACAACAGAAATGTTTTTATTTATCTAACATTAAACCTCCATCATTTAGTACCTATATATTTGTTTAAACTTACCCAACTAACAGAACAACAATGATGGATCCTAGGAAAGCAGCTACTCCAGCAGTAAGTTTGATGCATACATCTATAATATAGATATGATGCATAAGTATAAAGACAGCTGAAATCTTTAAATGTATCTTAAAGACACAGGATCTATATATACGTAATGTTAATATATATGTCAAAAAGAAGCGGAAGATAACCAGAGGACATTACAAACGTTTAGTCGAAGATACACTGACAACACGATGGGAAAAACTGGAAGTAAGACGAAAAGACAAACAAGTCTACTAAACAATTCATAACAAACTAAAGACTGAGCAACACGGACCCACCTATCTCAGATCTCAGGTGCTCGAACTGGTAAGGAGATCCTGTTCCACTAGAAGGAAATCTATATTTACATATTATTTAAATAAACCTTCAGGACAAAATTCATATAGAAGAGCTCACTATTTTCCTAAATTAAACTGCCGCGGATATAACTTGTTTGAGAAAATAAATTTCTCTGTGAATTAGTTTAAAATTATTAATGCCTTCCAAAAAATTAAACTACCAAAATCGGGAATAGTCAAGAACACTTTCCACAAGAAAATCATGCTTGTAATATTTTAAAAGGTTTTGAATATCTTTTTTGATTTAATGCGAATATAATTCTATATAGGAATTGTGTGTGATGAATAACTCGAGTTTTCCTTTGTTGATAGCGAACAACCATTCTTGTTTAATGTTGTTGCAGGTACATACAGGGATTTAAGTTGATAAATATATTTTGGGACGAAAATTATAAAAAAAACTTTGATTTTCAATTTCCGCTAGTATCAGCACAGTTGAACAAAATACATTTATATTTTTACTTGTATGCTTGTCGTGTTCTTTGTGACTGGTCAACATAAGAACAATATGAAACATGTGAAATAAGAATGAATAAAAAAAGTGGATTCCTGTATAGTATTAAAAATCATTGAAAAGGAGGAGAATGGTACAGTTTGAAAAGTAATTTAGAATTTTGGTGCAGACCGCTTTTTATAAACATTATTTTGATATTACGTTGTGATTTTTTGGGGAATTTAGTGCCTATCTAATCAGATGTTATGTTCTGGTGAAGTCGCTGGATTCCCCTCCTTTATTTTGAGAGAGAGAGAGAGAGAGAGAGAGAGAGAGAGAGAGAGAGAGAGAGTCCTTAGTAATATTTTTTCTGCTGGAAGGAGGATTGACGTATGATGATGTCATATACTATGTAGTATTTTATACAGTACAGCTTAAAAGTATGTAGATTAAAATGCTGTGAAAAAAAATGTTGACTTTCAAATCAATGCATGCATTAGTTTTTGAATGTTTTAAGCGGTGTGTATATATACATACTACTAACCAATTACAATCCTTAAATATACCAAAATGAAATGTTGAATCAATTACAACCCAATGTCAGATTGATTCGTATTGATCTTCATTTCTATGAAAAGAGCTAGAGGGAATGTGATATCAAGACGTATCCACGTGTTGAATGTGATCTATGTTCTATTGGCCAGTTGGTCGATACCCTGAGGCAGACATTTCAGCTAATGGCACAATCTCAAGATAATGACCTGCATCAGACAAATGATGTGTTGTTTCGTTGTAAATATTTTGATCTCGACGTACAGTCAGACATGTATAGGAAGCCTTTCTCAATTTTCGTCTTAGATTGGAAACACTAAAACATTGTATAAATAATTAATTAATGTGTTAGCTGACGTATGATGCCTCGATAGCAAACCAGTAATCATAAAGCTGAAATTAATAGTTTTGTCTTTAAAAAATCAAACAAAAAAATTGGATTGAACTTTCTCCAAAAGAGGATGAAAGATAGATACTGTAATATTTTTTATGGTTCTGGTTGAAAGAATTTTCCTGACGATTAAGGCATCTTTATCTTGTGTTTCTATTTTTATTTTCTGATGTTACATTATCTTGAAACATTCGCATAAGCTACTACCAACCTACAATAATTATTTTTTGTCAGTAGGAACATTTTGAGAGAACTGATTGACCACATGATAACGTGTAGTATGCTACTGTTTGAAAATAACATGCATATCGTCGGAGGAGAATTAATACTCAAAATCAAATTGAATTGTATACTAATCTACATTTACTATTTACAAAACTATGAATTGGTCGAAATAATACGAATGTCTACTACAGGCAAATATTGCCTTTAGTTAGCTGTATTTTGGAAAACTTTTCGCAATTTTGGGTGCTTAATGCTCTTCAACTTCGTACTGTTGTTGGCCTTTTAACTTTTTTGATTCGAGTGTAACTGATGAGTAGTTTGTAGACGTAACGCACGTCTGGCATACAAAAGTATAAGCCAGGTATCTTTAATGAGTTCATTAACATTAGCTACAATAGAAAAAATATTTATATAACATTAAACCTCCTTCATTTAATACCTATATATTGGATTAAACTTACACAACGAAAAGAACAACAATAATGGATCCTAGAAAAGTAGCTACTCCAACAGTAAGTTTGATGCACACATCTATAATGTAAATATAATGCGTAAGTATAACGACAGCTGTTAAGTGCATCTGAAATGAAACGTATTACATATACTAAATTTAACTTGTATTCCAAAGTTAAAATTATTCAATCTGTTATATATATATGTAAAAAATAAAAGTTATATACGAGCAGATATATATTTATCTATTATTTAGATAAAGCTTCGGGGGGAAAATCTATTATAGGGTCCACGTTGTTCCTTAATTAAAAAAAAACCGTTTACCTGCCGCGGGATACAACTTCTTTGAGAAAATACATTTCTCTTTGAATTGGTTACATATTATTAATGCCTTCTAAATAAATTTTAATACCAAAATTGTGAATAATAAAGAATTACCCATGATGCACTCTATCAAATTCATTGCAATTCATTTACTAGTTTTGTTTAAGTTCGGCTGTTAATGATGATGTTAACCAGCATAACAAGCGTCCCATCAGAATATAAACGGACATTTTATACGATATAAAAATAAGAGATGAAGTACGATTGCCAATGAGACAACTATCCACCAAAGTTTAAATAAAGTGGATGTAAGCAATTATAGGCAACCGTACGGCCTTCAACAATGACAAAAACCCATACCGTACAGTCGGATATACAAAGCCCCGACATGAAAAATATGAAACAATTTAATTGAGAAAACTAACGGCCTAATTTATAACAAAACAATTAACGAAAAACAAATATGACAGACATGAACCAACGACAACCACTGAACTACAGACTCCTGACTTGGGACAATATTTTTTTTACATTAAGAGCATGCACACTCAGTATTCGTTAATACGTTGGGATAAAACGTTTTCATAAGTACTATATCATGTATATCATCTAGGTAGAAGTCGGATAAGAAAAGAAAGAGAAAAAAAGGACAATAATAATCGGTCAACAAATAAAGGGCTTTTGATTTATTATTGTTCGTTTGTTCAAATGTGATCAGATATCAATTCATATTTTTATGATATATACAAAAACTGTAAACCGACTAAAATACAGAATTATGTAAAGTTACTCAATCTTCAGTTTCTATATTGTGCTTTGTATATTGATGTTTGTCTGTACTTAAGAATTTCGAAAGAGTAGTTGCAATGATAATATAGAGTTGGTAAACCTTATACTGCCGCATTCTTAATCTACATTTACCTCTTTACCTGTTTGTGTTGTTCTGCCATATGTGGTTATTGTTGTAGCGTATAGAATGCTGTCGTTTTGATTAAAGGTAGTTGTTTGACCTAAAATAAACATATCATGATTCATTTCAACGTACATGTACCATCTTATATCAATCAAGATGATAGTGGCGATTTCAGCGCACACAAAAGTAACACTACCAGCAAATGTTTATGTATTTGTCTCCGTTCAGGAATGATACAGTCTTTTCATAGTATTAGTTTGTGTGAAGTATTTTTTCTATCTTCATACATTTCCAGTTATGAATTAAAATCATCAACGATTTTCACTTGAAAAAGAGCGCTATTTTTAGATAAAACAAAACACTACAAACTTACAGTTCCATCATATGGTTCAATATGAATTTGATCACTGAAAATTGTGAATTTGTGAGAAAATCTAGTTCGTGCTATTTCAATGTCAACGCTTGGCCTTCTGTTTGATGCTCACTCTGTTAAATATTCAAATGTATACATAAATACAAGGTTTACACTTTTACATGAATTAATACTTATAAGATGTACCCAGAACTAATAACTTGCATCAGTACAGTCTGAGACATCTGATAACAACCAATGAGGTATCTGATACACTTACCTGCTTGTGAAACAGAATCAAGTTTATTTTTTGTTGTGTGTGTAATGATTTCATTATTAGGAAATGCGTTTCTTACATCTTCTACAAAACAGAAAAAACAGTTACCGATATACCTTAACTCCGCTTATCATACTTTGCAAGATTATCTGAAATGAATCACTGCTATTGTATGCATTGCTGTATTTAAGAATTTCGAAAGAGTAGTGTCAATAATAACATAGAGTTGGTAAACGTTATACATTAATGTATCTATAATTTGTATTTCTAACACGAAAACGAAAATGTCACCCTTTTCAAGATTACCATTAGAATGAAAGATTGACATTGCTGAGCACCACGAAGCACAAAATAAAGAATGAATATCAATACCGAATTACATGGAAGCGTAGGGATTCATTTTCATTTTCCTACTCGTTTCCATTCAATCAATAAAATATGACGAACAACAACGCTTGGATAATCGACTAAACCTAAAGTTTACTTTATAACAGGATGACAAGTACATGTATATAATTAAGTTGTAATTTCATTTTTGTATTCCCTTTTTTCAGCTGCAGTTTGTATAAGCAAAATATGTTTTAATAGGAAGCAAATCATGTGTGAAATATTTGAAGAAATTTAAACTTATTCAGACTGGATATACTTACAGAACTGTACTATAAATACATTTTTTTAAAAAGTGATGAACAATAAAAAAAAAATATTTTTAAAAATCTTCCAGAAAGGCTTATTTATCAAATCTCAGGTATCTAGTTAATGTAGCCAAAGCTGTTGGTTGTCCTAAACATTGCCAATTGCACTTTCTACGAAATATGTTGTTCAAAGGCCTGAATATCGTGAGAATAAATCCATCAATTGGAAACACAACTTCAAAATACTGATAGATTCAATTGAAATTATGCCAAGCAATTAATTAAACGCGAGAAAAAAGACATATATACTCGTTCGAATGGATTAAGGCTGTGATACAAATCAGTATAACAAAAAAATGAAAGGATTTATGAATACACATGCTACATCAATATTAAAAGACCCAAATGTTGCAAAGCACCTGTCCTACGTCAACGAAAAATATTCTGTTGTCCTTGCAGATAAAGCCCCATACGACATCGTTTTTGTGTGTAAATCAGATAACACAAACTGATTGAAAAATTAATAAGGTATTGACAATTCACTTGGAAACTCAACATATACTCTCACGACACTTACCAAGGAGCACATCCTGGATAATCATAGATCTGTTCTATGTTATTCTGGAATTTCAAACAAAGATGAAGAACTGTATTGGATACCTACATTACATTAATGTCCTTACAAAAAGGTTTCATTGCTGGGTCTTCTAAGTGTGCAAGAAAAGTTCTTTTTAAACTATTGACATCTATTTTATCAGAAATCAAAGCCGGGCTTCAAAGTCATTGTGAAACTACCTATTCTAGAGGCGGCATGAATCAGATGTGGATTCTAAAAAAATTAAAAAATCTGAATACATACAATCTAAGACTCTTTAATCTTGCGATAGTATTAAAACATTTGACTTTTCTACCCTTTACACAAGTATTTTTCATTCCAAACTAAAAGACAAACTGAAAGAATTGATCATGCTTTGTTTCATAAAAAAGAAAGACCAACGTAGATAATAGTATCTTGTCTTAGGGAAGGATAAATCGTACTTTGTAAAAAATCAAATTGGTTCAAACACTATCTAAAACTGACATTATCAAGATGCTTGTTTTCTTGATTGACAACGTTTTTGTTACTTTTGGAGGACGCGTTTTTCAACAAACAATCGGCACTCCCATGGAAACAAATTTTGACTTGGATGGAGAGTTGTCTCATTGGCACTCATACCACATCTTCTGATATCTATGTAGTCCTCTTCTTACCGACTTGTTGCTTTATGCAGGAGCTTTTCTCGAAGAATGAAAAAAAGCTAGACAATTTTGAACTATCATCGAACATGGAATACAGGATACAACAGATACAGTCAAGTCTGCGTCATATATTGACTTACATCTATAAATTGACAATGAGGATCGGTTTAGAAGAAAAGTTTACGACAAAAAAGATGATTTAAGCTTCCAAATTGAAAACGTTTTATTTTTATGTAGCAACATTCCAGCAGCGCCTACATATGGAGTATATATCTTCCAGTTGATACGATCCTATAATGATTTTCTTGACAGATGGTTGCTACTCACAAGGAAGCGATTAAACGAAGAGTTCCAAGCTGTGAAGTAGAAATCATCCATTCGAAAATTTTACGTTGCCATCACGCGATGGTTGAAAGTCGTAACCACAATCTCGTCGTATTTTCCCCGAAAGTGACCAACCGAATTAGTCTTAACACCGGGTTTCTACTAACATGAGCAACACGACGTGTCCCATATGTGCAACAGGATCTGCCCACCTTTCCGGAGCACCGTAGATCACTTCCGGTTGTTAGTGTGGTTCGTGTAGCTCAGTCTTTAGTTTTCTATATTGTGTTTTGTTTTCTGCTATTTGTCTGTAGGTCTTTTTCTTTCTTTACCATGGCGTTTGTCATATAAAAAAGAAGATGTGGTATGATTGCCAAGGAGACAACTGTCCACAAGAGACCAAAATGACACAGAAATTAACAACTATAGGTCACCGTACGGCCTTCAACAATGAGCAAAGCCCATACCGCATAGTCAGTTTATTTTCGACTTCTGAATTTGAATGTCTTTTTTGAATCTTTCGCCTCTCTTTTCCAACAGCTACAACCTGACCATTCACAATGCGAGACCATCGCAGTTGTTAGAGCTAAAGATCAAAACGACAAAACTTAGAAAAAGGAAATACCTACTATTATTTTTTAGTGATATAACTCTGAAGTACATTTTACCATTATAACTTTGTGAATGATTGCACGTCCACTGTATATATAAATTTCCTGCAATGATGATATATTCAGATGTATTTGATTTTTTATTTCTTTTATATTGAAACCTTTGGTTTATCTTATATTCGCATTTATACATGAGAAAAGTGAGTTGTTGTATTTTTGAATGTATATAACATTGTATTTGAACTGACTTTAGCATTAGGCATATGCATGTAACTGATTAATCAGAATCGTCAAATCACAAATAAAACATGATCATTCAGTCTGCCAGATGGATAAAAATATTTCATTTTAGTGAGTTCTTTATGTCCATCGTACGTTACGATAAATGTAAGTCTGACTCAAGCTTGTATTAGCCGATTTACAACTTTCGTTTCATTGCGTCAAAATTAGATCCATATTCACTCCTTAAAAACTGTATAATATATTTGATTTACTGTTATATAGCTTGTGTATTTTACTTTATTTTATTTTTATTTTTTCTGAGCACACTTACCCGTATGGTTGCTTTATCGATTGGATTACGGCTTAAATAGCTCATTTGTGTATATGTATAATTATGTTTATTGTAGCATAAATAAGGCCGTTGGTTTTCTCTGTTGAATTGTTTCACATTTGTCATCGCGGAGTCTTTTATATAGCTTACGTTACTGGTTGTGCTCATTATTGAAGGCTGTACGATGACCTGATAGTGTTCACATTATTGTAATTGGGTCTTTAGTGGAAAGTTGTGTCAATTGGCAACCATACCTCAACATTTGTAAGTCAATTAGATTTTCAGAACACTAATTTGTATGTTTGTTTGAATGTTTTAGTCAGTTGTGTTGTATGTCTGTGATGTATGTTTACATAGTTTTGGTTACTGGATCCCATTTATTGTCACATTGACCTAGCATGTTTGTTCGGGTTGCTCACCAAATTTGGTCAACATAACATATCTATAAACAACTGTCATACAAGTGAGAGGTTTAACTAGCTATAGAACCAGGTTTAATCCACCATTTCCTTCCGAAAATGACTGTACCTAGTCAGGAATATGACAGTTGCTTTTCACTTGTTCTTTTGATCAGTAGTTTTTGATTTAGGACTTCCCCCTTTTTTAATTTGCCTTGGAGTTCGGCATTTTTGTTTAACATTTTTGAATAATAAACTATTATTCAGTTGACTAGCTTTACTAAACTATCCTGAATGCCCATATCTAGATTTTCTGTACATCATTGATTCGACTGAGATGAGCAGAGATGTGATATTGCAAACTTTTGAATTCATCCCAACCAAATTAAATCTGATGTACATGTATATATTACATTGCAGGTAAATACGTATACTCTAAAGACCAGAATACATTTTACATGTTGAAACCAAATTTAAATACTTACCAATACGGAATATAATGCTGCTTACCATGACATCACAATCAATTTTCTTCAGTTTTCGTTCGCAATATGTGATAGGCTTTATATCATATACATTTTGCGTTATGAGAAGACAATGCAAGGTTGGCACACTGTACACTGATAAATTAAGTTTTTCGTCCATTTGAGCTACGTAAATGAAGAAATGAATTTTAAAGAATCAGCTGCGTTTAAGCATGCATTCAAGTTATAAGGCAATTCGATTGGTAAAAATAACATAAGGAGCTTCGAAGTTTTCACACTTGTAGAATTTGAATTGTAAAAACTTACTGTGGATTCATTATTATTCGTTGGATACCGATTTTCGTGGATGTCGTGGGTACAGGTAAACCACGAAATTAAATGTCAAACGAATAAGAATTTTTTGATAGGCTTGTGTGCAGACTTTGGCAAAACCACGAAATAAAATATTAACGAACATGTATGTTTTCCTTAATCCACGAAAATCAGTACCTACGAATATAAATGAATCCACAGTAACAAAGATACTTGTACGTACAATTTATTACACGAGACGCACATTTCGTCTATATATATATATATTAGACTAACCAGTGACACTCGAATCAAAACAATTGTTTAACCGAATCAATTTAGAAATGAAGAGCATTGATGTCCTAGAATTGAAAACAGCTGTTCCAAACATGACTAAGGCTTTCTACTATTAGGTGTAGCAAAACCCTTACTTGTTACGAATGATTTAAACATTTGATGAATAAAAAATTTACAGAAAGTGATAGAATCAATGATATTTCATGTCAGAACAGAAGTGTTGACTACTGTACTGGTGATATCCTCGATGATGGAACGTAGAAGCGGCAGTATCCACGATCAGTGGTTGTAAATCTCATAAAAAATACAAAGGGCTTTAATTTAGAACACCAGACGTACGTTTCTTCTACAGAACCATCAGTGGCGCTATTGATAGTGAAAATAAGCTCTGAAAACTAAAAAATCAAAAACGGTGTGTCAAAACTGCCTTAGGGTTAAACAACCTTTTGTGTTTCGAATGAATTTCACATTTTATTATCAATTAATTTACTGAACATGATCGGATCATTCACGTTTCATGTTAAAAAAAGATGATACTGGGGTAATGATACATTGTATCATTGGAGAAGGAAACGTCTACCAGCAATGATATAGACCAAAACTCTTTTGCATGTGAAATCACTATTCAAATAATAATGTTTATCCGTGACCATGAATATTTATTTATTTAAAAATTTGGATTAACCCTTCTTTTGAATATTGCTACCCTCATGTTTGATTTTAAACTTTAAGGCTCTTGATTTCCGTGTTGCCATTTTTAGTTGAAATTCAAAAGAATGTTTCTAATTCAATGTGAAAACTGTTGTTCATGAAAGTTAATTCAAGAGATTGAAAAAAATTATATTATGTCTAAGCAGTCGATAGCCTAATAACAAATAAATAAGTGTCTTACCAATATTTGTTCTGCTAATTGCAAAGAATAACAACCCATCGTCACCCTGACAGTACAAATCATTACACAATGTATGGTTCTCAACACAGTAATTGGAAGATGTGTCCAGACTAACAGTAAGATTAACAATACACTGACAAATTGTTTTCTAAAAAGAAAATTTAGAATAAATAAAGATTTTACAATGACAAATTGGACGGGATGCTCGAAATTCGAACTACTGTTAATAATGGGATCATATTCTAACCCACAGATAAATATCTGTATGATTCAAAAGTCACTTGGAATTTTATAAAAAATAGTTTTGTCTCGAAGGACGTTGCTGTAATTGAGGCCCATTTCAATATGAAGACGCGAAAGAGAGATGCGAAAGAACTCATAAGCTGAAAATAAACTGACAACACTATGGCTAAAAGGAAAAAGACCAACAGACAAACAACAGTGCACAAAAAACAACATAGAAAACTAAAGGCTGAGCAACATGAACCCCACCAAAAACTGGGGTGATCTCAGTTGCCCACGAAAGGTTAGGAAGATCCTGCTCCACATGTTGCACCCGTCGTATTGCTTAGGTAAGTACAAACCCAGTGATAAGTCTAATTCGGTATGTCACATTCCGGGAAAAGGGGACGGCATTGTAGGTACCACAATTGGAACATATCCGTCGTCATCTGTGAAACATATTCCGTAACGGTCAAACAACTCGTGATGGCGTCCGTAAAATTAACGAAGGGATGATTTCAACTTTCCTACTTGGAATTCTTGGTTTAATAGCTTTCTTGTGAGCAACAACCCTCTATCAAGGAAATCATGATAGGAACTACAAACCATGGAATTTCGTATCAACTGGGGAAGAAAAAAAAGACAAACAGCAGTCCAAAAATCACAACAAAAAGACTTAGCAACCCAAACTCCATTAAAAAACCGAGAGTGATATCAGATACTTTGAAAGGGTAGGTATATCCTTCTCTACATGTCCCATCCGTAGTGTTTCTCATGGTAAGTACACATTCCGTGTTAAATGTCTTTCGATGATGTCACAATCTAGGAAAAGTGGATGAGAAATGACAACGACAATATTGGAACATATCCGTGGTCATCTATGACATATAAATTACATAACGATCAACAAACTAATGGTTGCGCACGAAAGGATGACTTCAACTTTGCAAGTAGGAATCTTTGGTTCAATACTTTCCTCGTAAGCAGTTACCTTCTATCAAGGACATTGCGATAGAAAAATACAAGCTCTGGAATATCGTATCATTTCAGAGATATATACTATATATGTAGGCGCTATAGGAAGGTTGATTCAATGTTATGGAAAGTTCTCAATTTGAAAGCTTAAATCATCTCCTTTTTATAGTCGTAAAGTTGTGTTCACTCCCAACCGACCTTCATTCCGTGTCAATTTTTAAATATAAGTCAAGATATGAGACAGACTTCACTGTATCTGTAGTATCCTCTGGTTAAAGTTCGATGGCATATATGATTAAAAAAAAAAAAAAAACTCACCGATTTTGTTACATTGTTTTACTTATGTGTCCAGTAGTATGATATCAGTTATATCTAATATCCATAGAAGTAGGGAATATTTTGGCACTTTTGTTTTCATGATTTCTGAATTATAAGATTCTTTTTTTCCAATAGAGAAGAAATACGAGGAGCAAACAAGGTCCATATCGAGATACGATTACTTGGAATTCATATTGACCAAGGCTAGTTTATTATCGTGTGTATATCAAAATTAAATAACCAGAATCGATATCAACCAAAATAAAAATTGTAGAATGTAATGTTCATGGAAAGATTTTGCCTAATTATTTTTCTCTGGATAATGAGTTACTCTAACTGAAAAAAAGGTACAATGACTGTTGATCTCAAATAATTTGATTGTGGTTTCTACTGTCTTCGGCCTCCTATTCATAGGCATTAACTTCTTTGCGTTTATTAACAAATGAATTTTGTATACACTTTTAAATTTGCAGTTTTTTTTTGTTTTTTTTTTTTTGCCATGGACTTGTCGATTTAGGAAATTTGATTTTCCTTTTGGCATTTTCCGCCTCTTTTTTTTCAAAAACAGGTGAGAAGGGTTAAAATGATTTTTCTATATACTCACAAAGTACACAATATAAGTTGAATCTTTATATAATGAACACTTCAGAAAACAGTCATACTTGTTTTCTGCGCGACAATAGTCTGTTTTGAATGCTTGACGAAATGATTCTTCAACTTTTGTCAGCGTATCAACCTTTGATAAAATTCCAAATCCACAACCATTTGAATTAAATATGAAAATATAAATAAAAGAAACAAAAAGCAGTCCACAGATATGCTGTTTTGTATAATTAATAAAAACTATTAGTAAACACACATATATAACAACAATATTTACAAAGTTATATAACTTTTCTTTTAAAGAAGTTAAATATTGAACAGTCTTGCTTGTTTAATCTGATCATACTTGTGAAGTGACCAAAATCATTGCTTTATATGATGTAATATAAACAAACATACATAGGAAAGGTATATCAGTGAAAAATCGAACACCCAATTAACTTCTTTACACTTTTTCTGTTGTTCATTTGTTTTCCGCAGATACCTTATAAAATTCAGATGATAAATGCTGATTCTGAAGGCTTTTTATTATTCCAAAAATTCATTTCAATTTTACAAAAAATGAAATATTAAGTTTTCATTTAATGTCTTTAAACGCGGTATTTTATAAAATAAGAAGATGGAACTGTGATGTATTTATTCACTATAATTACATTTTAACGATAAATTAAATTTTTCTACCCGGTCAAGGGAAAATAACCCCAACAGGTTTTACTTTCTGATGTTCTAATCGCAGTGCTAGTTCAATACAAAAATTTGAAGAATCCAAATTTCATTGGCTGCATCATTTTTGCTATTACGGTATATTAATTCACACAGATGAAATTCTGTCTTTCTAATATTAGAAAGTGGAAATACTGAATATATATATGCCTTTGTGTGCATCGCATATGTTTTTCAATGTAAACCAGCAAAATTCAATGACTCAATGTTATATTTCTTTACTTTTTTGGATTAATTTGTATTGGGTATGAATATAATTAAACATTTCGCAATCATAAAAAAGAGACATTTATTTTTTTTGCTCCAAAAAATATCCAAAACTAAAACGTTTTTCTAATGCTTCAAAACTGTCATTATTAGAATAAAATTATCATGATTAAATCTCACTTGTTTTAATACCTGCAAATGAAATCCACTGAGATACATTCCTTGTATTTTTGAAAGGAACTGTACATGTATGTGTTTCATCAAGATTGTTGTTCCTTGTATTCCAAGTTGAATATTCAGAGATAATGTTCATGTATTTTACTACTTTTTTGGTTGTTTGTATATGGGCTTCTGTAAAGACAATGGAAATATGTTAAATTGTACAAGATAAAACAAACAAAATTATAATTATGACTATTATATCATTTCAATATATACACATGGAAAAAGTACTGCAACACCGAATTGAAATGCAAATTAAAAAAACACGCTATATTGTTTTGTGATATAATTTATTGAAATAGAACTAGCTAAACATTATTTGAAACTCTCACCTGAGTTTTATCAATAAATGTCGATTCGATAAGTTCTAATCTGCACGTACAGCTACTATATCGTAAACAATAATGTCGGTGTTTTTATCCTCATTGTATTCAACACTTTAAATAACCAAGATTGTAAAGTTATGTGATTGACACAATGAAATGGGTCCCCCACAACTCTCAACTGCGAGAAGATGGCAGATTATTGGCATGAGAGAAGCAGGTAGTCGCTGCGACACATTGCACGTATTGTTGGTCATCACCATTCCACTATAAGTCGTGTTGTGAATAAAATTCAAGCAACAAATGATGTTAAAGACCTACCAAGATCAGAAAGACCCCTATAACATCAGCTAGGGAAACCAAGCCTTAGGAAGGCTGGTCAGAGGAACACCCTTTGCAAACAGTACAGTTCTTAAAAGAGAGTGGTTGCCATACAGGAGATTTTCAATAAGAACTGTTCGAAATCGACTCAAAGCTACTGGTTATCGTGCGAGAAGACCAGTTAGGAGACCTTTGCTTACGAACAGACATAACGTGGCTCGTATGCAATGATGCAGAGCTCGCCGACGTTGGAATTAAGGCGTCTCGGAGGAAGATCCATTGGTCCGATGAAAGTCGGTTTATATTGCACCTGGTTGATTGCAGAGTACGTGAATGGCGTTAACCAAATATCGCATATGCCGAAAGGAACATAATTGAAACTGTCGCATTTGGAGGTGGATCGATTATGGTATGTGGATGTGTTTCACATGACTGTAAGTTAGACCTTAAAACAGTTAGAGGAAACCTGAATGGCCAAAGAAAACAAAGAGACATTCTTGAGGCAAGTGAAGTGCCTCGTTTTGATAATCATCCTCTGGGAACAAGGCCAGTTTTCATGGATGATAATGCTAGGCCACATCGTTCCCGTGCTGTTATCGATTATCTCCGTGGAGAAGCAATAACAACTCTTCCTTGGCCTTCTTGTAGCCCGGGTTTGAACCCTTTCGAACATATATGGGACATTATTGGACGTAAAGTGCGCGATAGGACATCCCCAGTTCAGACACTTGATGAATTAAACAATGCCTTTCATCAGGAATGGTTGTGGTTACCTCAGCAACAAATTCGTCGATTGGTGGCAGGCATGAGAAGACGTTTAGAGGCGATTATCCGTGGGAATGGAGGCTACACCAAGTATTGATTCTTTGGCCTATAGCGATCAACCATGTGAACAATCATCTTAATATTTATTTTGAAATATCTGACATTGTAATGTTCGATTACAGTAAAATGCATTTTTTTTTTGTACAAAAATGACTTCATTTTGTAATCAAAATTGTGTTTGATTAATACAATTTGTTTCATGCATTTTTAATTTGTTTTAATGCCAATGTTATCATTAACAATGTATCAATTATATTATACAAATATTTTATCATATTCTATCCAAAAAGGAGGCTAATTTTCGAAGGTCTAAAAAATCAAGGTGTCTTTTTTTTTTGTAATAAATACAAATATTCAATATTTGAATTCAAATGATTTTATATAATCAAAAGTGGTTTACGTCTTTTAAACATCAACTTATTGAAGTCGTGCATGTGTTATAATCATATTAAGAAAAAGACGAAGATATGAGATGAAAACACTTGCTGAAATGTGAATTGTTTAGTTACAAGTTCATTATCAGTATTTTCAGATTAGACACTAAAGAACATGACAAAAAGCTTTCTGGTTTTGTCCTTTTCATGGTTTTTGCGTGAACTCTACTTCATATGAATACAAAAAAAAAAAAAGACAAAAAAAGTTGCAGATCAAAATGTTTAAGTTTAACAATTCTGGAAAATTTTAATGCAAGTGAATTGAGACTGGAATGACTAGTACTCGAAAGATGTTTTAATACATATTATTTCATTCCTAATACACAGTGATACAGGAAATATACAAACCATTTACTTGAGATCTAAAGCATCTAAGAGACTTTGCTACTCATTTGGATAATTTTACAGGGTTTTCCATGCACTATAAAATGCTATACATGAATGACTTTTCATTGTAGATGAATTATGAAAGTGAACTCTTAACAGCTGTACTAACGAAATGTACAATCCTGAGCCAAAGGAAAAGAGCAAAAAAAAAAAAAACATGAGTACTGTTGTTTACCAGTCTAATTATTATAAATGAAAACAGGAGACTAGAACTATAAAACATTGTAAGATTTCACTATTGTAAACATTACATAATGGTACAAATGTAGAACAAACAAAACATAAAGAATTATAAAGGGGGCAAAGGTGTAGGTAAAAAATATTTAATCTAATTTATATACGAGACCTTAAACTCAATGTTTTTTTATAAAGAAAAATTATCTTGGTGTTAAAATCAAGGGAAGTTTTTAAGAGAAAAAATCCAATACATTCCTCGATAAAAAAAGAAAGCATAAAGTAAAATATCAAAAATACCGAACTCCAGGGAAAATTCAAAACGGAAAGTCCCTTATCAAATGGCAAAATCAAAAGCTCAAACATATCAAACGAATGGAAAACAACTGTCATATTTTTGACTTAATACAGGCATTTTCCTATGTAGAAAATGGTGGATGAAACCTGGGTTTATAGGTAAGTTAACCTCTCACTTGTATGACAGTCGCATAAAATTCCATTATATTGACAACAATTTGTGAGCAAAACAAACAGATATAATACGTAAAAATGTCAAAAATTGGGGTAAATTAGTCAGCAAAAGGTTATAATCTTAATCACTATAAAACAAAAACATATGTCAACAAAGAAAAAGGGGCATATAGACAAAGCACATAAGCAAAAATAATAGATAAGAATACAAAAAAATTACCATTGCACAATAACACAATGGCGAGATGCATAAGTACCGAGCCACGCCAAAAGGATATTACCAAAAAAAAAGGACTAAAAAGTAAAGGTTACTAACTTACAAAGACAAATAAAAGAATACTACATCTGATGTTGAAACAATTGAAATTTTAAAATTTATTGATAAAATTTTGTCATTATCAAAAATTATACAACTTTAGAAAAGCTGATTTATATAATAACATAATAACATAATAACATAACATTGTGTGTTTGTTTAAATTAAGGTATAAGATTGTACCTGAAGCAGAAGAAATCTCAATTTTTTAATATTTTATCCTTTTTTTGTTTATTTCATTCCATCTGTTGAAATGACAATCAAATATGATTTTACATCTCTTTCACTAGCCATGTTAACACTTAAGTGAGCTCATATTAAGGTTTGACTATTACAAATGCAAAAGGGTAATTTTGTAATGTCATTCGAAAGTGTGAATATGTTCTAAATTAAGTATTGTCTAACCTATATGTACAGATAAGGTTTACTCTATGTCTTTTCAAAATCCAAACAATTATCCAGATAATAGTGATTGATTGATAGTTGTTTGCTTTGCGGTCAGTGCAAATATTTTATGTATGTTCAGAACGAAAAAAAAAATAACAAGACATATAACAGGTTAGATCTGTAATAGGGGCCGACCATGATTAATGGGGAGATATTTGGACTGCCACTTGAAAACAATAGTATGTTGGATAGAACATAAATTTTGTCTAATTGCCCTATCAAAATCATTGCGAAGGTTCTTTAAAATGCCCAGAGCGTGGCATTGTCTCTACACGAGGCATGGACATTGAGGTCTGCATTCGTATTGGACGTGTGACTGCGATTTTATCCATCCCGCACAGTCAAACGGATTCCAAATTTGGCAAGGGATTTGCTGCCGGTCAGAAAAATACCCGATAATAAAATATGGGTTAATACGCTTAGTGACGTAAAAAAACAATTCTTTTAAGAAATGTCATGTTAATCCATCGACTGAGAATAAGCTGAGTTTGCGTATACAAATGCAGACGGTCTAACTATGATAAACCAGGTATTAATATCACCTCCATATAACTCAGTATACATGATTTAAAGCTGTACAAAACAAATACAGTATGCCAACCAACATCAAAAGAATAATGAATGACATGTATGCATATTTTAAGAAAACTTATATTGAATAATGATATCAAAATTAAAAAGTTGCCTCTCTGTTGTCAGCACATACAACTTCATAAATTATTACCAAGTCAAGAAAGTAAACGATAAAGTAATGTGCAAATAAACAGGTGTTATGGTTTTAATTTAAATTTGTTCTTGTTAGATATTCATATCCAAATCCTGAAATTTCAATAGACTAGGATATTTAATAGATAAATATGAATTATTCAGGACACAGTGAAAAAAGAGGTGAATATTGGCACTTCTTTACACAATATAATGCATAATGCAATACTTCTTTAAATTGCATGAATAGCTTTTTGTTATATTTTAACACTTATAAAGAACTGTTTCCGACTTTTTATAATGTTGTGTATGCTTTTTAATTTTTCATGTCAATGCCCATTAGATATAAGTGCTGTTTTATTAATATACATGGACACAAAACCCCTTTTCATGACAGCATGGACCAAAAATAACGCAACACATTTGTTCTATTCGTCATGTCGAAAGGAGAACAATTTGTACCATTAGTATTGAAACCTCAATAAAACTGCACTCAACAACAGTTGTACTAGTGTCTATTTGAACTGTCCGTCTTATTCTATGTTTCACACTAAATAATTTTAATGTAATGACGCATTTCGTTTTGATTGTAAAATGATGAAGAACGACTCTGGTTTCAATTAATTATTAATATGGAAAGTAAGACAAAGAAGAAGTCCTGCATTACAGTTGAAAAATTAAAATCAAAATCAATATGAAAACCTATATACAAATCAATTCAAAATCGTGAACTTTTTTTCTCAGCCTTCCTCATTACAGCAGAAATATATTGTTTCACTCCTCCGTTATCGTTTCTCTTTGGACTTTGCGTAAGATATAAAGATGCAGTGTATATGATTTCTAGCAAAGTTTGTTGTTTCCGATTACCAAACAAAAAGAATGTTGGCTAAACAATGAAAATAAAGTCTGTATGATTTTTAAATGAGTCTATTGCCTATTCAACATCCGATTTTATAGCAAACAAAATGAGATCTATGGGAAAACTCACCTGATCAATCAGGCAGATTTTTGTATCTGATTAGAATCACGAAGATGAATAATAAGCCGACGTTGTATCGTTGTCGTTTATATGTTTAAATTATATATACTTTAGTTATTCTTTTTTACGGAAAAACGAAGATAGCATTTCTTTATTAGCATTGAACACGACGTCCTCATACCACATCTTCATAGTTTCATATATAAAAATCTTAACAACAGGATCAACATCGGATACGTTTTTGTATTTTAGTTACCTTTTCAACAGACGTTATCCTGAGAATAAATTTTTTTGGCAGTTTGGTGAATAGTTATAATTTATTATTAAGCCATCATTCATGAAGCTTACGATGCATGATATTAAAAAAGTTACTTATTCTTTTTAAATGATAGTGATTTTACTTATAATGTCATTATTTGTAAAGTGTAAAAATAATTGATGGCCTTATTACATGTTGTTGTAGTTTAAATTTAGCAAATATCAGTTTTATATGATTATTTATGAGTATTTCGTCACCTTTCAAGGTAACACCCATAATGAATAAATCAAACAACATTTTCAACTAAATAAATTCTTAATAATAAACCATCTACGAAACTAGCAAAGTGTCAATAATAATGCATCGCCTTATCTTTTTTAATACTCTTCCCTACCTATTGAGTACTAGTAATTGACGTTCAGTTACTATCTTGCTTGACAAGCTTAATTTAACATTTAAAATGGTATTTAACATGTATACTTACCAGGATTTGAAGAGAGATTTGTCACTATAAGAATATATAGACACAGGCATATGTTTGAAAGCATGGTCGAACCTAATTTAAAAGTAATGTATGTGAAAATTACATTTTATTGAAATCAAGTTGGAAATGTTTCCATTTACATGAACTAGATATGCCACTTTGCGATATCGTTTTTGGAAGTGTTAACTTCCGCTGTTCAATAGGTCATATAGAACAATATTTAACATTACGTTGATACGTGTTTGTTTATTTTTTTTTAAATTTCCTTGTTCAATCATCAGTATGTATATTAACAATTCAAAAAATAGAATAGCATCTTATTTGGAAAATCAAGCAAACCCTCTGCGTTAATATGTATTTCGAATGTTAAATGTATGAACTTAAAACCGAATCACGGGATGTTGCCTATCTTTTTTTCAGTTCTCCACATACATTTTACCTCGATCACCAATAAAAGAGAGGCGAAGGATACCAAAGGGACATTCAAACTCATAAGTCGAAAAAAGATTTACAACGCCATGGCAAAAAATGAAAAAGACCAAAAGAACAACAACAGTATACAAACCACAACATCGAAAACTAAAGACTGAGCAACACGAACCCTACCAAAAACTGGTGGTGATCTCAGGTGCTCTGGAAGGGTAAGAAAAGCCTGCTCCACATATGACACCTGTCGTGATGTTGAGCTAACAATTTCACTGTATAGCTTTCCTCCATCCATTCTGTTGTTACATATTTTACCATGACTTAAATGTATCAAATGCTTTATGCGTTGAACGATATGCGTTTAAATGTATAAAAGATATCATGAAGCACAGTTTATGACAAAACATTATAAGGATCCAAAGAAACACATCTTGTTAAACATTTTCTACGATACCTGCTTAAATTTAGATAATATTTTCTCTGTTAAAAATCCTTTTTTTGTCTGAATATACACCTTAATTCACTCTTCCGTATCCAATATTTATAGTGACCAATGTCCTTTAATTGGTCTGAGTATCAGATTGTATCGTGGCAATCTTTATACTAAACATAAATAATGATAGAAAAGAAACTTTTCAGATGCAACTTAATTAATTTTTCGTTCCTTTATGGTAATTTACCGTTGGCCTCTAATAATGGGGTGTACATTTCTCATTCTAGACGCCTCAGATTTATAAAAAACTTTATCTTATATAGTGTTAAACACTTTTAAAATAGGGATACAGGTGTCATAAATTGGTCAAAACGTTGTAATTAGCTTAATGTGATTATAGATATAGATATTTGTTGAAGAACTTTGATTCAATGTGCAGGGATTTTATATGACAAAAAAAAAAAAAAAAAAAAAAAAAATATTTTGCTTTAAGCTTTTATTGATATATAATAAGTTAAATAAATAATATGTCTGGTATTTTAAGGATACGCAAGACTTAAATGTTTTTTTTTATATTTTTCTCCATTGGAATTCTGTAAAGTTATTTCTTTGAATTACACAATATCGAAGATAAGTATAATAGCATGCATTTAAGATTATAACCAGACTGACTGTTGGAAAGAGTTTTAACTTTTTTTATTTCGTTATACATTGAATGATTCAATGCGACAAAATAAATTTGACCTTAAAATTTCGTCTCGTTCAGATGTTCATTCTCATAATAATTAGGTATGTAACAGAAATGATCGATCTTTCAAATCAAACATTTTAATTATCAACATGTTCAATGTTACATCACACTGACATAATAATTTTTTAATTTATATTCATCGTAATCTTGTTTACATGTACATATAAACAACAAAATTTTGTTAAAAGGTTATAATATATCAAACCAACAAATTAGAAGAATAAAAACAGCGGATGAATTAAGAAAACTAGACGGAAAAGAAAACATAAAAATCTAAAAATACTACACATAAAGCAAAGGATTATCAACACGAATCCAAACAAAAATGTGTGCTTCAAACCATAGTGGATTGGCTGATTTCACTATTCTGTACCTAAGACAATACTAATTCCTTAAAATATCAGCCCAAAAATGTGTCCGAAATTGGAAACATTTCTCAGGATAAACTATGACATACAGTAACAACTGAAAAATGAATTATTAAGACATACAAAACAGAAACAATTAAAAAGCGCAGACCGAACCTACCAAGAGAAAACTTCGGCGTTACCCAGTTGATCTAAAAGTTTAAGCAGTTTCTACTCTAGTATGGTTACCTGTCATGCATGTTGCTCGTGTTTATCATTGACAGACCATGAGTTCCATTTATATATATATATATATATGTATGTTCATGAATAAATAAAGAGACCTGATTGTTTTAGCTAAAGTAAGTGACAGCTCACTATCTACTGTGGATTCATCATTGATCGAGGGAAACCTGTTTTAGTTGATTTCGTGGAACTGCAAATGTAACTGTTCAACCAAGTACAAATTATATAGCGGAACCAAAGATAAGGGAAATTGTTAATTGCTTTTCATTCTGTTTAGAAAAGCTCTGTATTAAGTTTGCCTCACATGGATAAAGGAATACGTCAGGAAAAAGAGGTCCACAGTTGGTTTGTGTTTGAATGACGACTGTCATTTGAAAAAAACACGTCGAAACACATAACGAATATAATGGCATTGAAAATATTCAAGCATATTGATATCATTTAAAGAAAATGTTGGGATGAGTGCTTTCTAAAAGGTATATTTGTATTTATGTTGAACGTTCATTTTTATAAACCAAAATTCCACTAATGCTTTTATACTGTTTTTTAATTTTGATTGAGAGATATTTGAAAATGGCGGAAAGTTAAAAGTTCAAATACTTATTCATGGAGCTCTCATTATGTAGTTATTCAATCATTTATAATAATTAAGGAAAGAATTTGCTCGATAGAAATTTCTGAAATGTTTTTGTACGTCACAAATATTAATACTAGAATTTTAGATATTAGGACGTACGCATCCAGTTGTGTTTTATTGTAGTTTAGTTTACCAGATACACTCTTCAAGATCCGTTTGTATTTCGTGAAATCGATAACAAGTTCTGGTTTTTACGATACGCTTAAATGTTATTGGTGTTGTCTCCCTTTGCATCGATCAGGGTATACAAATTTTATAGACTGACGGCAAAATCAATTTCCCTGGATTAACCTGTGGTTAATAATACAAAGAATGATTATTTCAATCATGGGAATATTTCATTTACTGGTAAATTTATCTAAATTAAAAACATGTAAACAACACTTTATAAATTTCGTGCGTCCGAAGCGCTTTTCTGGATTTACCTTGATCAGGAACGCTCAAATCCGAATATTTGAAAGACAAGGATGAACAGACTTGAAAATCATAACCAAATACATATAAAGTCAACTACGAAAACTAAAGAATGGCTTGACAGTATTCATGTGCGGACGAATATTTAATATTATTGGGTGGAGAGATGAGGAGATTGAAATTAATATTCTGAACTAACAAAGACTAAACAAATAAACTTGCCCAAGACAAGATAAAATGAATAGTCTGCCCAATAGAAAACAACAAGTAATCAAATTATGTTCCCGTAAATATCGAGCGCGAGTCTTTGATACATGTGATAATCCACTATTGATCCACCCCTCCATTCTCCCTCCCATATGAGGATGTAGTTGAATAGTTACTGTTTGTAGTTGTAAAAAAAAAATGACTAGTGTAAAACCATTCAAACAGGAAAACCAACGGTCCAATCTATATAAAAATCGAGAAACGAGAAACACTTATGAACCACATCAACAAACGACAACCACTGAACATCAGGTTCATGACTAGGACAGGTGCAAACAAATGCAGCGGGTTTAAAATCTAAAACGTTTTAACGTTTAGACATGTTCACTCGGCAATAAAACCTAAGACTACATTTTTATCAACTATCTGCCATGATCACTGGTTTTCTGGTGAACACTTTATTTAATACTGGTAACAAGTGTGGAATCGCATGGTAGGTTCGGAAATTGGCAGGGATGCTTACCTGGTCGATGCACCTGTTTTAACACTATTTCCTTGCAATGTTTTTCAGTTGAGTTTATTTTATTTCATCTGACATCAGTTTTCTAATCTAATTATCACGGATTCTACTAACCAGGCGAAATGTATTATGTATTACTATAATGTACTATTTGACCCACTTGCTGCCGCTAGTTTAATGTGGTTACATTTTGTATGCCCGAAATACGGCAGCTGGACGTCGGTGATGTCACATGTCCAGCTGTGACGTCATTCGATATTTGACAGTACATCCTGATGTCGTAACATTGAAGACCCATTGAAAAAAAAAAACACTATATAATCTTTTTTTTTTAATTAATCAAGTTTTATTGCACCTTTGCTGTTAACAATTTACTCAATCTACAGCTTCAATTAAGTATCCCTTTAAATTAGTTATTGAATATCTAGGGAAAAATATTCAATAAAGTATATCTATAAAGTTAGTTATATTTATAAAATACATTAGAGCAGATCTACATAGTACAATTTTAAACCGGAAAACGGTACGTTTTTTTTAACCTAAACTGTATGTGATTTTTTTATGAAAGCTTCACTGAACCGTGAAATTGATGATGATCTTTAATACTGATAGCATGGCTCTTCAGACGACAATAGAATTTTGAACTTTAATGGTTTTGTTTACACCACTAAATTATATATTAAGTCTTAGATGATGAGGTAAGAATGTTGTTTTTTTCACACATTATGTGTACAGCTTCATTTTTTTTATAGTAAATATTAATTTTTATGATTAAGGCAAAGATCAAAAGTTGATCGAAAGTACACGTGGTCTTCAAATTATACATGTATGCTGTAACAATGCATTATGTTGTGTGATCTGCTCGAGCTCCTGCTCATAATAATTTAGCATTCTAAACAGGAATAAACATATTTAATAACAATACTATTTCAGTGTAGCTATAATAAACATGATAAATTATAAAAGAGTAAAATTGCAAATTTCAGTTGATGTACATCAGCTGACTTGACACATGTGCAGTCATGCATTAACGAGGTCGCAGCTAGGACATGCATTTCATTTAAAGTAATTCCAAATATTCCCTTGTTTTAAGTATTATTCTCTTGTGTTTTTTTTTTTTTGCTTCTGATTTTATTTATGTTAATAATGTCCCTGATTTCATTTTTGAAGATTTTAAAAATATCAATGACCTTATCTTTCTTGTCAGACATGTAATATGCTTTATAGATGAAAAAGAAAATTTTAGTTAGTAGATAGTTTATATCAAAATAAGCTTCATCTTCAATTTTATAGCCTGTTACTAAACTTTCAAGACTTATTATATGGTTATCAATTCTAAAAAAAATGCTAAAAGCTGGTCAACTTTATGCCAATAATGAACATTACATGAACAGGAAAAAAAGAAGTGTTTATAATAACACTATATAATCTTCGATGTTTTATTTGAAAGAGATGCAGTAATGAACAAGTGCTTGCTTGCATAAATTAAATATGTGGACATATGTGTCACTCCGACATATCCGATGTGGACACATGTGTCTCTCCGTCAGCAAGAGGGTCAACTTCCTTTGATCATGCAGAAAATTGAGAAGAGTTGTGAATTGAACAGAATTTCTTGAAACAAAACCGTATTCAAATCCATCATTTATTGTATACAATATAATTATAGATTATGGATGGTTCTACAAACGATAGGGAGTTTCTCGACAGTAAAATAGCGAAGAAATTAAGAAAAATACTCGAGTTTGAAAGGCTAGTGACAATATGTTTATTTCTCTTTTCATAAGCAACGTCAAGTTATATATATAGCACGCCTTTTACAAATTAACGTATCTAATTCACGAAAAGCGTAGCTTTGAGTGGATTAAATATATTAATGATAGATGTACTTGTAAATGAATTGTTGCCGTGATACTTTCATCAAAGTTTAAAGACCAGAGAGCGATTTATGTGTTATTGAAGTATCCCCCTCCCCCGGCTAACATTCTTGAGGGATGCAAAATCTTGTTCGATGTATACCATATACAATACTGCCTGCTTTCAAAACCAATAGGACATGTAGTTTGAGCAGAGGTAAAAGAAGGAAACGTTTTAAAAACTTACTGTGAAGGTATTCTGCCTTTTCCAACACCATAAAAAGATCGATTAATAGATGGGCTGTTGATTGCATAAGGTCCAGAGATAAATATTTTAAGCATGCTGAAATCACGGAGATATCTCTCAAAAAAGTGAAGGAAATAAAACGACTAAACATCCAGTGACAATTTTTGGGAATATTCATTTTGACACGATAAAAACAAGTACCCAACAATTTATCAATATCGCCTCTTCGTTTATAGATCACGTTATTCTTTTTTGTAGCGCTCCTCGGGCATTCATTTGTTTCAAATTTATGGAACCATTTTTAATTTAGGGTTAGGTTTAGCTAGTGTAAAGGTAAGCCCCCACCCTCCATTCCGATTTATTTATTTTTTATAAATTGTTGTGTATGCATTTTACATAAACTTATTAGGACATTTTATGGTAATTGATTTCATTGTTTACTAATCCAAGGAGGAGGAGCTAAACAGTGAAATAACAACTTCAGACATGGAAGTTAGAACATTGGTCTAACCTCCTCCTATTCGTTGCTTTTCCTATGACAAGCGACACACGGCGGGACTGGAGAGTACAATAACTAAAACATCATTCAGTTAACGCACTCCTCTAAAAATAACAGAAGTTAACTCATTCGAAGATCAAAGGAAAAATAACCATTCATGTTACAATGACGTTATACAATATAACTCGACAAACATGAGATGGAGAATAATTATACGAATATAAAACAGCAATACATGCGTATATACGTCTATTCCTGTTTGTTATATATTTAGTAGTTACAGATAAGATAATTTATTTTATTAAAGTTTCATCATCAATAACACTGTCTCTCTCTATCTCTCTCTCTTTTTTTCTCTCTCTCTATCTATATATATATACACACACAATTTCATCAGAACCTAGCATTTAGTAAAAGGATGCCAGTCGAAAACGACTTATGAGACACTATCATTAAAACAGACATCTAATACATACATAAAAAGACAACTTTTTTACACTTAAATAAGGCAACAGTAGTATACCGCTGTTCGAAAAAGTATTTCGTAAATAAAACAAAAAATATATGTATGATTTCTAGATTACAACATGTTACATATAAAACTTTGGATGAAAACGACAGATATTAAGCCCAGTCCTGTATTTTATACCCAACATCGTGTGCACTTGTAGGTTAACGATTATCTTTTGTTAAAGAACGGTTATTAACTATAGTTGAATTTTGCTTTTATGTTTTGGGGGTGCTATCCCAAGGACGTATACTCTACATATCCTTTAATTCATAACTGGAAAATCAATGGTAAGACAACAAAACACAGTAAACATAATATGAAACATGTTTTGCCTGCTGCGAGGGCATCGCATATTCTGAAGAAAAGTAAAAGTTTCCTGATTAACATATTTTTTTAATGTGAAATTCAAGTTAACAAGTAGATGGATGTATTAACTATACATGTTTTGTATTTATGCTTGTTTGTATACAGAGGTAGAAGTAATAACAATGTACTACTTTCATTTATATAAAAACAAGAAGATAAAAAAAACAGATAATTATTTTCACATTCAGATATATGGATGATGTTCTTTCCATTAACAATCCAAACTTTTCTGATTGAGTTCCATTAATATATCCTCCAGAACTAGAAATTGCAGAAACAACGTACACGGCTTCCTCCGCCTCATTTTTAGACTTATACTTCGAATGTAACATAGGCGTCATCTCAGTACCAGAATCTGTCAGAATGACAAACGAGAAGATTTTAATTTTAAAACAATCAATTTCTCTCAACTAAGTAGCAATATACCTGCATACGGGATATACATTTCCCAACTCATTCGATATTCAAGAGGTTGCAGCTGCTACTCAGACTTTATAAAACGTCACCAGTGTCTGAACAGAAGTTGATGAGCCAGGGTTATGTCAAAGAACGTCTCGTCATATTTCTAAAAAAGTTCATCGGAAGATACCAAGACATTGTTGATAAATATTCCAATTCAACTTCAGAAATAATACATGATGGTCTTGAAGTATAGATTCTAGGTACTGACGTTTTTAATCATCTTAACTACGTGTTATAGTGTTCTTTTATTTGTCTTTGTTAATTATTAACCTTCACTGTTAGTCAATTTTTTGGTAATACCTTTTTGGTGTGGCTCGGTACTTATACATCCCGCCATTGTGTTATTGTGCTATGGTCATTTTTAATATTCCTGTCTTTCACTTTTGCTTATATGCTTTGTCTATATGCTATTTTGTTTTTCTTTGTTGATATATTTGTTTGTTTTATAGTGATTAAGATTATAACACAATGTTGACTGCTGTAGCCCTATTTTTGACATTTTTACCTATTATGTCTGTTTGTTTTTTTCACATATTGTTGTCAATATAATGGAATTTTATGCAATTTTCAAACAAGTGAGAGGTTTAGCTAGCTATGAAACCAGGTTTTATTCACCATTTTCTACATAAGAAAATGCCTGTACTAAGTCAGGAATAAGACAGTTGTTTTCCATTCGTTTGGTGTTGATGAGCTTTTGATTTTGCCATTTGATAAGGGACTTTCCGTTCTTAATTTTCCTTGGAATTCGGTATTTTTGTTATTTTGTTTTTTTTTGTACATCACTTTTGTAATAACTTTTTAACAATAAAAATAATTTCAATTGTTCAATTTCTTATAGTAATTTGCCTTTACATTAAGTTTATTTCAAGTTAAAAGATTGACATATTTCATAATCACTTGTCCTTTGTTGAAAATCATACGTTGACCTCTAGAATTGTTTGACTGTTTGTGTCATTTAATTGCTAGATCATTAAGGTATACCTCACATCTCCCTTTATTCATATGCGTCGTACTTGATAAGTCAGGTAACCTTAAAGCGTTGATCTATCTCCTGCAAACATGAAAGTAGCTTGTCTTGAATAAAAAATACCAATTTAAGCTAGTCCACTTAGAGGAAGGTTTGGTATTTCTCCCTAATGTAAAAGTTTCCATTAATTGTTTTTGAGCTTCAGATATGGTAACCCTTAGTTATAATGCAATTTCAATTGCTTTCTTTTTAAAACTCTTCATTTTACCATATGGCAATGTCTATTCAAAAAGATGTTTTGAATCTTGATATAAAAAGATGTTTTGAATCTAGATATAAAAAAGATGTTTTAAATCGCGATGTAAAACATGTAAACGGAATTAAAAAAAAACCTGATTTATTAAACGTAAAAAAAAAAACAGGCTGTAGAAATAGCAAACCATTCATAAAACAAGATGAGTAGTCAGACTTTAAATATAACCAAGGGAAGACACAATACTATGTAACTACACAAGGGTAAATAGCTGTCATATTTAACCTGTATATCTTTTTTTTTCAATTTGATAGACCATAATACTATATAGGAATTGTGTGTGGTGAATATTTCAAATTTTTCTTTGTTCTTCACTAAAAAGCATAACTGTTTAATATTTTATCAGGTCCATACAGATATTGTTGTGATCTTCGTTACTGGTAACCAACAGAACAACCTGTAACATGTGAAACAAAAAATAAAAACATTGAATGTCTGTACTGTATTGAAAACCATCGAAAAGGAAGAGAATGATACAGTTTCAAAAGTCATTTAGTATTTTGGCGCAGATATATTTTCAATATATCAGAGAGAGAGAGAGAGAGAGAGAGAGAGAGAGAGAGAGAGAGAGTTTTACTCTGCTTATATGGATGTGCTTGTCCCAAAGAATAAATAACATAAACATTTGTCCTTAGTAGTATTTTCATGTTATTGTTTTATTTAATGGGAGATCTCGCGTTGATGACAGCCCATTGATGGTCTATGTCACTATGTAGACTTTTTGCTATTAGGAGCTTTATCCATTTATAAGTGCTTGTCGTTTTTTTTGAAGACCATATGCTGACAGCGTGATGACCTGTTGTCATGGAGTCACTTGATATCTGCATCGTTGAAATCGACAGTACATCTCATTACAGTTCATATATACAGCCGTTAAATGGTATCTTCTTACTTTGTATATGATAATCGGATTTAGAGTTTTTTTAAATTTCAACTATAAAAATAAGGAGGATTGGTGTATCGTGTGATCATTTACTATGTAGAATTCCTATACAGTACAGCTCAAATGTATGAAAATTGAAATGCTGTAGAAGAAAATATTGACTTTAAAACAATGCATACAAGTAAACCATTAGAAGATTCAGATTGATTCATATTGATCTTCATTTCTGTGTGAGCTAGAGGGAATGACATATTCAGACGTATCGACGTGTTGAATTTGATCTATGTTCTGTTGTTCAGTTGTTTGATACCCTGAGGCAGACATTTCAGCTAATGGCAAAATCTCGAGATATTGACCTGCAGCAGACAAATGATTTGTTGTTCCGATGTAAGTATTTTGATCTCGACGTACAGTCCGACATGTATAGGAGGATTTTCTTAATTTTTGTCTAAGAATGAAAACACTAAAAGTTTTATTAATATCTTAATCTTGTGTTTCTATTTTTTTTTTCAGATGTTACATTATCTTAAAACATTCAAATTTAAATCATTCAAATTATGTACTGCCAACCTACAACAGCAATAATTATTTGGCCTTTTAACTTTGTTATTCGAATGTCACTGATGAGACATTTGTAGATGAAACGAACGTGTGGCATACACAATTATAAGCCAGGTATCTTTGATCATGTTGATGATTTGTTTTTACATAAGGAACAAAAGAAACGCATTTGTTCATCTAACATGAAACCGTTTTCATTTAATACCTAAATACTGGTTTAAACTTACACAACTGATAGAACAACAATAATATAAATTTTAACAAACACATTTAAATACCGCGGAATATAGCTTGTTTGAATTGTTCTAATATCATTAATACCTTCCAAATAAATTTGTAGGACTCTGAACCGCGATGGTACTCCGAACTGCGATGGCACGCTGAAATACGATGGTTTGGCCCTGAAGTGCGTTTTTGATCACGCTGAAGTGCGATGGTGGCATTGGGACGCTATCTTGGTGTTTGCTTCGCCGAAGTGCGATGGTGGTAACGCTGAAGTGCAATGGACAACATAATCTATATTTTCTATATTTTTCATATTCACACATGTCGATAAAGAGGTCAATGTTTTTTAGAAGTACCTTTTCAGTTTTTTTAAAGTAAAACCTAAAGGGTATAACCGGCGCGGAATATAGCTTGTTTGGGAAAATGCATTTCTCTTTGAATTGTTTAAATATTATTAATGCCTTCCAAATAAATTTAACCTGCAAAATAGTGAAATATGCAGAATTTATATCAAATACATCGCAATTCTTTTTTGATTGTTGTAAAGAGACAGATGTAAATGACGATGTTAACCAGCATAACAACTGTCCAAACCGAGTATTAAACTGACATTCTATACGTTATATATCTTGTCTTCATTAGGAGCATGTATAATCATTATTCGTTCATGAAACATACAACTCTTAACTTAGCTCTTCACTTCTTGTCTGTCGATCTTGAAACATGAATCATATCAATTTATTAACTAATGTTACGGTTACTATAAATGTCACTACCTAACAAAATTTGAAATAACATTAGTATTCTTACCGGAAGGTCTTTGTCTTATTCCAACGACATATGACATGTGAAACAATTTGCTTTCTTCAGAGCATTAAATACAAAAATTCAGCCAATGCTTATGTTATTTTACGATCAGTTTCGAAACCAACTGTGGTCCTCTTTGCACATAAATTCGTAAATACAAAATGAATTATTGTTGTCACATTACGCTCTATAAACAACATCACATTACGTTCTATTAACAACATGACAAAGGCCAAAAGTGCTTAAATGAACAATAGTACCGCAACCACGTAGTATTTACTTTGCATATGAGACTGATTCAGATGTACAAATCTACATAACAGTGTTTTAATGTAAACAAATTTCTACTTGCTATTAAAATGTCTCATTTCTTCATTAATCATTAGCATATGTGATACTGTAACTCTCATTTACGATCAAATGTGAAAGTTAATATATAGTTTTAGTGCAAATGACGGGAAAATGCATTTAAAAAAAGAAAGGTGAAAGTCATTATAAAATAAAATTATACAAAAATATTACAAGAAATACAATAAACAAATAATACAAAGCAGATTAATTCTTAAGTTTTCTATGTTGTGTTTTGTGTACTGTTGTTTTTCTGTTGGTCTTTTTCATTTTTAGCCATGGCGTTGTCAGTTTATTTTCGATTTATGAGTTTGAATGTGCCATTGGTATTTTTCGGCTCTCTTTTAAGTTTAAGGTTTGTACTAACATGCGCAATACGGCGGATACTGCACGTGAAGCAGGATATGCTAATCTTTCCGGAGCACATGAGATCATCCCCGGTTTTTGATGGGGTTCCTGTTGCTCAGTCTTTAGTTTTTTATGTTGTGATTTGGATACTGTTGTTTGTCTTTTGTTCTTTTTTAGCCATGGCGTTGTCAGTTTATTTTCGACTTATGAATTTGAATGTCTCTTTGGTATCTTTGGCCTCTCTTTTAAGCAAACCTACATGAGGTGGCATAGGATGTTGCTAATGGTATTGAAAATTTCAAAAAATATATGTTTTTCTAACTTTATGAAAATTTTGATTCAGCTACAAGAACAGGTTATTTGTTCTCCGATAAGACATGCTGCATATTCTGATCCTATATCTGATTTTTACAGATTTGTTTCTTTACAACCTTTCTAATGAAATACAGAGAAATGATTATTTTTGGAATATGGAGGAAACAAGAACTAACCTATTACATCAGCAGGCAGAGTTAATATCGCTATAAACTTGTTGATCTTTACTGTGTTTCATCCCAAAGATGGTACATATACATATGATATTTTATATACCTATATGGAGTTATTTTCTTTCAGAACGATAAGTCATTCTTTCGAAAAATCAACCCGGACGATACCATGTTTCAATGAAATATGCTACAAGGCATAAAATAATGACCTGTGTGAGGTGATAATCTGTTGCAATGATGAAACATTATGTGAAATACTACTGTTGTATATATATTGCACAACGATTACGAATCAATGTATTTAAGCTCGGGGTGTCAGGATTGCCCAAAGAATGACCTCCCTACGGTCGGTCTTTCATTTGATCAATCCTGACACTCCTCGGTGTGTTCTACGACAAGAAAAACCTTAAAATATGCATTATCTATAACATAACCTAAAACGTTTCCAGTATTTTGAAGTGAATTCTTTTTCATCAATTTATATAATTAATTATGGGTTGTACATAGCTCTTTTGTGTTTTTGCATTTGAATGACCAATTAGAAATAGCTATTACTGACACCAATTCGCAAAAAAAAAAACCAAAAACAAATACTTGAATGTCACATAGAATATATTTTGTTCGAAAAAGAAGTTATACAAGCAGTATACTAATTATAAATACTGATTTTAGTTTTCCTCCTTTTTTCTAGCGACCCCTCTGAGTGTTTTCAAAGAATACATCGGTTCCTTTCAAGTCTTTTTAGCGGGAGTACCGGTTTTTTCCATCGTATCAAGAATTAATATTTCAGAAATATAAGCCACTGGATGTGCTGTCTTTTCGTTCAGTTTACAGTCTTTCTCTGTTAACTGAGTATGCTTAAAATAGTTGTCACTGGACGTTACGCCATTCATAAAACAATCAATCAATTAATCAATCTTTTCCTGTTGATGCGATGAGGAAATGCCTTCAAAATTGTTTTTGTTTATGTTTTCATATCTTATTGTTACTACATGTCCTTTCTGTAGCATCGTACACATTTCCCTTTTATCACTACTACTCTGAAACTGCACTGCCAGTTGGGCTTGAAAGCAAGCAACAGGGTATACATGTTCATCGAACGAGTTTCTGCAGCTACCTCTCAAGAATTTTATTTTTTTTTATTTTATGAAAACGAATAATTTGATTTCGTCATATGCTTTCTTTTTTAATAAAATCAACCTATGTCGTATGAAAGCAAAAGCAACCCAAGACTATAGAAATAATAGCTCCGCCTTGCAAATTTTTAAATAACATTTTATTTCATTGTTCTAGAATTTTGTGCAAACGATTATGCTTAGAAAAACTTTTTTTTCAAATTTGATTGATATGGAGCAAAAAATAGTTCACAACATACCTTATAAAAACGGATAAAAGGCATATTAAATAAAAAAACAATAATTATTATCCCATTTACAATTATAATGATTGAAATTGTCATCGCCCATGAGTATCATAAATCATAAATAAATGCCTAAATAGTTAACATATATAATTTTCGTCTTTTCGTTCAGCTTAAATACATTGATTCGTAATCGTTGTGCAATATATATACAACAGTAGTATTTCACATAATGTTTCATCATTGCAACAGATTATCACATGCAACCGATATAAGACGATCTCAACCTGGCTTACTTTAGATTATAAGCTTACACAAGGAAGTGTTACCAGTTAGAAACTATGTATATTAAGTAGAATACAAAATTATAGTGATATCGTTTCTGTAGCTCTATTGATGGTATAATTGTTATTTTCAGTAATTGCATATGCCTGCCGCACTTACATAAAACGTCAAACACCTGTCCATTTATTTTGTAATTTATTGTACCATGAAAACAAAGTAAGAAATCCCAGTAATCGTTTTCTCGCTCAAGATTTCGGTTGATACTACATGATTTACATTACGTTACCACCTATTATATACACATGTACGAAGATGCCTTGGAGCATGTCTGACATATCAACAGTATGAAATTATATATGGCCAATGAAACTCGTTATGAAAATAGTCAAATACACCTCATATTATATGTAGCAAATACACATATGACAAATATTGTTTTACTCTAAATGCATTATGTAAAAAGGATGTGCATGTAAATGCACGTGAAACATCAGTCTAAAAAAACACAAGCGTCACTATACGTTTCGTTGGTAATATGAAATGGACGTGAAATGGTAACTTCACTTATTTGTTCGTAATTTGATATCCTTGGTGACTGGCTGCTTGATGATGTCTGTACCTGTCTAGTGGATGACGTCTGTACCTGTCTAGTGGATGACGTCTGTACCTGTCTAGTGGATGTCGTCAGTTCCTGTCTGGTGGATGATGTCCGCTTATTGCGCTTAGAAACTTGTTTTCTTTGCCTAACAAATTATGAAATTAAGCATTGTTAGTGTTTTGCACGGAATTAACTTTGAAATATTTAAGAGATTTACAAAAAGAGAACAATAATGGCCAGGACAGCACTAGTCTGATTGGAAGTTTTTTTTTATATACTACCAAAAGTAAATTACTTGACACCTAATAATTGTCAATCATTTATATATTTCGTTCTATTTTTCATTGGTTATATTCTATTTCCTGCTCTAATATTATATACAGACAGGAAGAAATAGATTTTTTTTTACTTTATCGGAACATTTAATGCACTTATAACTGTTAAAGTGAACATCCAGTGCACATTAATGAAATATCAAATATAATACAGTGCAATAAAATTTGTCCGTACTATAGCAATTGTAAAACAGTAACTTGTAAATTGTACTTATTTACAACAAGGGTATCAGTAGACTTTAAATCTAACTGGAAAATGTAGAGGTGTCAAAAAAAGTTTTGTACATTTCAAACGTAAGATATTACACTAACGTTTATATAAATAAGTAATTTGAGACTAAAGTATAGGCAGCCAAGTGAAATTAATGTTTGAGAGCATTATAATGTAAGGGACATAAACAGTACATATTAAGAAGTCTACGATCACGATTGTATCGTCAAATCCCACACTATAATAGGATGAGATGTATCACCTCCGCATTCAATGGGAGGTCCATTTGCCCAAGTTATAAAATTGTGTTCATGTCGGATTTTTTTTAATAAAATTGAGAATGGAAATGGGGAATATGTCAAAGAGACAACAACCCGACCAAAGAGCAGACAACAGCCGAAGGCCACCAATGGGTCTTCAACGCAGCGAGAAAATCCCGCACCCAGAGGTGGTCCTCAGCTGGCCCCTAAATAAAATTGTGTACTAGTTCAGTGAAAATGGACGTCACACTAAACTCCAAAATATATAAGTGAACTTAAATTAAAAAACATACAAGACTAACAAAGGCCAGAGGCTCCTGACTTGGGACAGGCGCAAAAATGCGGCGGGGTTAAACATGTTTTGTGAGATCTCAACCCTCCCCCTATACCTCTAGCCAATGTAGAATAAGGTTGTCTTAATTATAAATTCTTTATTCTCCCTATAATCATACGTTATCAATTTAAAATGCAGATTTATCATATAAGTATACCTGTGATGCCTCAAGTATAATATAACCCAGACCAGAGATACTAGCAAAAATAGAACACAGTTGCAAATTATGATGGCGTAGTTATCTATAATGAAAATATACACTTATTATACCATACATTGATATAAAACGCATTCTAAAATATAAAGGCAGAAGAAATTATAATATATGTTGTAATATTAAAGAAGCATACATGTATAATATGTTTGAGCATGTATAATTTCCCCTAAAATAACGTGTGGACCAAAATGAGTGTGATTGAATGAATGAGGGTCTGAATGGGTTTTAGCGAATCCATGTTGACTTCATGTATTCAGTACGTTATGATTAGTCAAAACTCGTAATCTTCAACATCTTTTTAAAGAAACAGGCTCATATCACCTCTACCACGAAATGAAATATGTACAGGAAAACCTTATAAAAATATTTGCCTAAAATGGGAATAAAAATATTTTAAAACCAAATGTTCAAGACAAACACAAACGTATGTATTCTAGAAAAAAACGATTATATCAACATAAAATTAATCTAAGCATTACACACTTGTCTATGCGTAGCTATGATTAATGATCATGGATACCACTAACTTACAGTAGTTTTATCTACATATTGGCACATGCATTACTACATGTTAATGATTTAAATGTGATTATTTTCATCATATGATACGGAGCTAATTCCACGGCATCGAAGTACAAAAAAGTTTTTCAAGTTTTTCTTACAACATACATATCATACATATGTTGTTAAACCTGACCTTTAACTTCTGAATTTTGTATATTTTCTGCTATTCTTTACGTGTTTGTATCGTTTTACCATGCATGGTTATTTTTGGTAGTATATAAAAGGAGTGAATGTAAATAAAGGATTAGAATACAACAAGCGGATTTTATGGTGACTGTATTTTTTTTACGTACATTTGTCACTTACCTTTCTAACAGTGGCAATTTGAATACACATAAAAGTAGCATGTTCATGTTTTATACCTATATCCCCGTTTAGGAAGCTCTTCTGTGTTTGACGTGATATTTCCATGACATTAATTTTTATCAAAATTGTTCCCTTTCTTATTTGTTTCTGTTGTAAATATTTACAGCTAATACTTTTTTGGCGTGATCTAAGGATAGTTGTATAAATTGGACACTTGTAAATCGATGAAATTTACCTTTTGACCTGTACATTTTAGTTATGGAAAAAGTATATTTTTGGAGCTCTTATTTCGTAGGCACTTTCTCCACATTTGTAATTATGCACAAAGTCAAAAGTACAATTATTCAACCTTTTTTGAGATAGAAGTAAATAAATAAATCATTAAGCAACCATGTGCAAACTCAAAGCTTCCCCGCAAATGCTTGACTATAATAATTTTAATTACCGAAAATCGTGATCTGTGAAGAGAATCATTTTCATGCTTTTGCAGTGCCGACTCACAGACCAACTTTCGCTCTATTGTCTGCTTAAAATTTACCTTTCGAATATCAGGTTTACATTAAACGTGAAACCAGATTGATAATTAATACCCTAAAATTCATTTTAACTTTGAATAGTTCAAAATCAATAAGGAATCTGTTCTCTAATTCACTAACCTGCTCTAGTTACCTTCGAATGTACGGGTGTTGTTGTTGCTGCGTATGTAATGCTGTCTCTAATAGCAAACGTAGTGGTTACATCTTTTACAAAACAGAAAAAAAGTTTTATCGAAAGAATTTTATTCAGCTTATCACACTTAATGAGTTCTTTGAAATGTATCACTACTATCATAATCATTGCTGATAAAGAGTAGTTACAAGGACAAGATACATTTCTAATGTTATTCTTTGATGTGCCTTAGGTGTATGTAATTTATTAATTCTAACGCTTACATGAAAACGAAAATTTTGCCCTTTTTCCTTTTCACAATTTTTGAAACAATGAAAGATTGATCACACTGCTTGTTTTCATTCGAGTAAAATCAACTTTCGTAAAGGTCGAACTTCTCTAGTGAAAAAAAACAACACAAAAAACCCCCAAAAAACATGAAACCACCACTTTATAAATTTCATACGTTCGAAGCGATTTTCTTGATTTACCTTCATAAGAAACGCTTAAACGCCGAATATTGAAAGCCAAAGTTGTATAAGAACCGAAACAGTTAAAGGGCTATATGACCAACAAGATATACACGACTGCGCCATAAAAAAGGTTATCTAACATAATAAGACTTAGAATTAGAGGTAGACAATTGTGCATATCTTTGACGCCACGACAACACATTAAATTAAATAACATTAATGCATTTTTTAAATGCAAACAACATATTGATAGTTTAGTGCATTTTAACTGCCGCAACCAGTTTATTCAGAATCTGCAATATACGACAAGGACATTTGCCCAGGGTTGAAGACCACAGATGGTGATTTTTCTAGATATTTACGAAAAAATGTACTGTTAGCTGATTTCTTGAAGCTTAAATTACACTTAACTTCAAAGATTAATAAGGTGTAAATAAAATCATCATAAGTACCGGGATTAAAATTTTGTACGCCAGACGCGCGTTTCGTCTACAAAAGACTCATCAGTTATCGCTCGAATAAAAAAAGTTAGAAAGGTCAAATAAAGTACGAATTTGAAGAGCATTGTAAGTGATCTGTTTGATGAAAATTGAAATACAAGTATATAATGTGGTGTAGGAAAGATCTTTTGATATATTTTGTAGAAATAAAATCGAAAGTGAAGATCCCAAGTTTATTTTTACATCATTTTTCATCGTGTTTAGTCTAAGTCGAATGTGTTTTTTCCCATTCCCATTCCACTAACTAGTAGCAATAAGTTTAATCTTATATGTACATGTAGGCTTGGACAGCTACTTGATCATTCACAACGAGAGATCTGCCAGTTAGAGTAATATAAAAAAAAACAATTAAAACAAACCTAACCAAATAACAAATACACACCGTTAATTGTTCGTGATATCACTCTAAAGTATTTTTTCCCACTAGAATCTTGCTCCATACTACAAGTCCATTGTAAATACTTATTCCCTGAAATAAGATTGTATTTAAGGATATTTCATTATCGGAAGTTAGAATGTTTAAAATTTTTTTTATTGAGAATAAACTCTTTACAATATACTTTTTGCGTTTACACATATTTAATGAAGACATTGTAGTTGCTTTTTAAAGTGTTAAACATTGTATCGGAAACGATTTTAAAAGGTGTTGTACTTCATCATGTTCATTGAGAATCGTCACTTGCGTCGAAGTTCTCATGCGGTAGATTACTGCCGGAAGTACGAAAACCTTGCACAACGCGAAGCACAGTTACTCGTACAATTGCTTTATTTTTCTGAATTTGTCTTAATAAGCACATTTATAAATTGCAAAAACATTAAGGACAGACGTAATTGGATCACAATGAAAAATATATATAGTAAATCATTTATTTCTTCAGAACAAACATGTCAGTAACTAACGATATTTGAGTATACTAACGTTATTAACCTATCGACTATGCCTGGTAGTCTTCTAAGATTTAATAGTCTTAACTGAGATAAGTAACGGTGCATATAGAAACTTGCATGATGATATGAACAATCATATGTGCGTCAATTAACAAATTTAACTTGTATTTTTGCGGTAATTACAAATTATAAAATACATTAGAACAGGAAATTATACATGTTGATACCAAACACGAATACTTACTAATTCGGAATATGATGCTGTTATCAATGCCATCACAATAAATATTCCTCATTTTTCGTTTGCAATATGCCATCTGCTTTGTTTTATATACACCTTTCGCTATGACAAGGCAGTTCAAAGGTGTCATACTGTACACATCAAGCACAGACACATTAAGTCTTTCTACCGTTTCAACTAAGTAAATAGAATTTAACAAATCAGCTGTTGTTCAGTATACGGTACATTCAAACAATACCAATATCATAGATATTATGAGTTTATAGTAATAATAGAAAACTGTAATGACTTAAATAATAAAACAAGAAGCTAAGAGGTTTTCAAAACTCGTAGAATTTTGATATAAAACTCCTACCTATCTGCATGCGACTTGCAAGGTGGCACGGTAGTATTTACTTTCCGGGAACTAAGTTGCTCTTTTGTGTACCCTACTTAGGTCAATGTATCTGAACACTGTGATTGGACAAAAATACTGAACTATTTTCCCACGCTGAGGGATGAATCAGGTGTAGAAAAATATGAAATGATTTTACATACAGGTGAAAATGAATTTTTGAGAATTGTTTTGAATTTTGTATTCACTGCTTGACAAAAGACCTAAAAGCACTAGTCACCTTAGGTTTATAAATATAGCAGAAAAAGTAAACGGTCATCATACATATTTCTGAATATTATAATGAAAGTACTTCAGTTAACTGTGTATGTAGCTTCTGGGTCAGTGTTAGAAAGTGGCGAAAATTATAAAAAGGCTACATGTATCATGATCCCTTTTGCCCAGTAAACACTACCGTCACACCTTTAACATGCAGATAACAACATAATATAGCTCTCCATCACAACGACTTTTCATCAATTAAATTAAAATATTCCTTCTTTTGAATTATTCTTCTCTTATATGTGATGTTAAGCGTTAATAGTATTGATTTCCATTTTACCTTCTTTTTCTCCTTTTAAAATGAAATTCAAAATAAGTTAGTATTTATTTAACGTCACGTGGAAACTAATGTTTACAAAAATTAATTGAAAAGATTGCATTTTTTTTTTGTATCTTACAAGCAATCAGACTGATTATAAGTATTATTACCAAGCTTATAAAGCGTTATTTTCATATACTACAAAGACACAAGTGTCTTGCCTGTATTTTGTCTTTCAATTGCAAAGAATAACAATCCAGTATCACCCTGACAGTAAAGGTCATAAAACAATGTACATTCCTCTAAACAGTAGTTGGTTATTGTGTCCAGATTTGTATTCAGATTAACAATACACTGACAAATCGTTTTCTAAAAAGAGAGTTGCAAAGACATATAATTAGAAATGTGACGGTGCATCTCGAAATTTAATCCACAGTATATTATACTTGAATCTAGAGATACATGTCTTTTTTAGTTAAATTAACACCGAAACTTACATTATTTCTCGTATTTTTAATTTTGAACTACAACATTTGTAACTGGTCATAGGAGTGCCAAAAAGCAATACATTGATTGCAACATCGACAATGTTGTTACATCTTTCAAATTACTCACTGGATAACGCACTAGATGCAAGCATTTGAAGTAAACAACTATCCATTTATCCTTTATGTATTATTACCATTTTGGCGTGGAAGCGGATACCGGAGTCGATTTTTTAAAATTTTATATAGTTTTGGAAAATATTTTTAGAAAACTACTTTTTCGTTTTTAATTCAGAGATCGTTCAATATCGTTATATCGAGAAAAATGATGTAATTCCGGTTATCTTTAAAAACGAATTAACACATTTCAATGATTTTAAATGCAATGTCCTGGTTTACTTTTTATTTACAATTGTAATTTCAGTGATCATTCATGTTATATTCAATATGTAAGCCATTTTTATTGAATAAAAATAATAGTGCTGCATATCCACTGTTGAAAATGATTTTCATCGGTAACTAAGAGTGTAAACAGAAATCCTTTCCTATTGAGGAGAAAAACGTGAATAATTTTACCCTATGAGCTTCGAACACCTACAGGTCTTAATTGCAGCGAGACTTGTGATCGATGGTATTTACTGAAGCCTGTGAGATGTTCTGATTGATATATAATACAAATTAAAACAAAGTAATATGGACAATAAGGCCCATAGTTAGTCCATTTGAATTCAGAGAATTTGATATCGTTTGATATCAGCTGCAATTAATGAATTTCAATATGATAATAAACGAATCTTTGTACGGTGACCTATAGTTGTGAACTTCTATGTCATTTGGACACTGCTGGAGAGTTGTCTCATTGGCAATCATACTACATCTTCTTATTTTTATATCTTTGACGATTCTTATTTCAAGTAATCGTTTCCCCTTGGACATGGTTATGCTCCCTTCATCTTTCTCCATAAAATATATAATGGTATTAAAAAAAAAAAAACGTTCGCAACTCTCAAAAACGTATTTCATATTTTTGAAAAATACGAAAAAAAACCCCAAAAATCCCCAGAATTGGCGCCTTAAACTACCGATGCATTCATTTATATGATTTAATAACTAACAAGGACAAAAAGGGAAAAAATGAGAGAAGTACAGATTTTAGGTGATTTTTCTATATACTCACAAAGTATACACTATAATTAGCACCTTCATATGATGAACACTTAAGAGCACAGTCATACTTGTTTTCTGCGCGAAGTGAATCGTTTTGAAACAGTCGACGAAAATTTTCTTTAACCTTTGTCTGTGTGTTATATTTTTCAAAACTTCCATATCCACAACCATAGTATTCACAATATGAAAATATAATAATAACAACAACAACAAAAATAGTCAACAGAAGTGGTATTTTATCAGTGTTTGTCATATGCAATTAGTATACCTAATAATATTCTAATTTGTAGTGTAAAAATTGAATGATGAAATATAATAATTGTTTTTTTTTTATTGGTGTAGTGTACAGAATCTTTACCGTTCATAACATATCATGAACACGATTATCATATTGTATATGAAAATGCAAGCAACAAACACTTCTATGCCCTTTTTTGATTATTAATCTATTTAATCCAATGGAATGATAACACAAATTGTATTTCATTATTGTTACATGTACACCAAAGCAAGCCATTATAAACATTTAGATTTTGGCTGCACAAATTATGTTTTTACATCTCTTGCTGTCAAAATAACTTTAAATACCAGTTCGATAACAACAAAAAACGCAAGAATTTGTGGATGGTCAATTTTTGCCCCTATAGTACGACACATTACTTGATAAACTTAACATTATGTCTTTCAAACAATTGGAAAGATTGAATGATATACAAAGGCTTTTCTGTAAATTATATTTATCTTATGACTTATGACTAATCACAAGTTTCAGTTACTATTGGAATGTTTCTTTCTTTACATTGTTTGCCTTTAATTAGTAAGTAAAATTTTGTTATTAGAAAGGTAAAACTTGTTTTGCAATAGCATAACATTACCTCTGACTTTTGCGGTTCGTCAAAGTCATGAAGGCTTTCTATCTATTGTTTTAACTGTCGCATTGATCTAGTTTTATCAGAGTAACATTATTATGACCAAAGCCGAGTTGGTGTAATACCTGCAAATGAAATCCATGGAGATACATCTATTTCTTCTCGGGACGGAACTGCATTCACGTTTGTAGAAGCTGGAATTTTGATGTTTTTGGTCCAAGGTGAATATTCCGAGATGGCATTCGGGTACCTTACTACGTTTCTGGTTGTTTGTATTTCAGCTGCTATAAAGATACAACTTTACTAAAAATATGTTCATTATACAATACAAAACAAACAAAATGATAAGTATGACTATCAAAAAATTGTAATATCAAATCTTTTATTTTACGTGATACACTATCAACACATAATAATGGAGCACGTCTAGTTAGATGATAGAGCGATGTTTACTCGTTTTTTATAGTTCCATGCGTTCCAATGTGTTATTAAAACTTTGGCATACCGGTTGTGAATTGATTTTGTGTATTAAATTTGTTCATTCAGAATCGGTTAATTTTATCTTCCTTCCATGCGTGTTTACTTTTACTTCTTTCCCGTTTCACCACTTCACTGTCCGATTGCCGATTGTGTCATGATTCAGGTCACTGCATTCCAAAAAGCTGTCGGCAAATAAGAGTACGTGTAGACAATAAATCAATAGCAGTATATTTCGGAAGATTTGGATAAGACAAATGACTTTCTTTTAAAAGAAGTCTTTGTACACATGTTTTATAGTAACAACTTAGCATTTAAGTACTAAAACATATTCATCTAATTTGTTAAATTTGGAGGATCATATGACTTTTAATGTACATTGCAATGATTTTGACAATTCGTGTAGTTGTTCTTATTTTAAGGAGGGTTTTATGCTTCGAATTACTGTAATTGATGACTATATTAAGATAAAGTCTTTTTTTTAAGTCACTCTCCTTGATACATGATCCATGTGTATGCCAGATAAAAAGGAGGAGACAACTTTGCATACAAATAGTGTCAGACATTACCAAAGATACTTGATAGTACAACAGTTAACCCACCAATTAGACAACAACCTAAAGACAGTTAATTTAGTACTGTTCTAAAGGACCTTCATACACCCTGCTTCAAACTATTCTTAATGATAAATGTGTTTTTTTTTTATTTATTCGACAAATTGCTTTTTGCAATTAAAAAATAATATCAGACAAAGTTTCATTGTATGAAGAATTTCAATTAAGTTGTGTAAAAAAGTATTAGAAATAAGCAATTTACTTCACAGTGTAAATATATATTGCATTCCACAAAGTTATTTATACTTGTTCCTTCCGAAAAATCAATCGACATCTACTAAATATCTTGTCCAACGAGCGGAAATATTAAACATTAAAACATTATGTTATATGCACACTTACCGACATTTAAAGTGAGATTTCTCATTATTAGAACGAAAACAAACTGGCAAATGTACAAAGGCATGGTCGAGACTAATTAAAAGATTTACGTGCGGAGTACATTTTATGAAATCGAATTAGAACTGTTTCCGATTAAATGTTGTGTGTAAACCACTTGAGGATATTGTTTATAGAAGTGTCAATTTCCACTGTTCAAAAGGTCATAACAATATTTAACACGCAGTTTATGCGTGTGTATGTTTTGGAAAAATTTCCTCCTTTAATCATTAACATATTATTAAGCTATTATGAGAAATAAAAAAAATATTTGAATTGGAAAAAGAAACACAAAATCTGAGTGAATTTGTGTTTTTAATGTTACAAATGTGTTTTTTCTCTCCAAAACCGATTCGCATGATGTTAACTTTTAATTTTCAGTTTTCAATACAACCAATATTTTTAATATCAGTAAATGATCCCATTTCACTTCATAGGTGGTCCTCCTTGTATTTACATATTTGATCTTGACTTAATAGATACCATACTGTATGCGCTAGGAGATGGCTTTTAAAAAATAGAAATAGAAGAACAACTTTAGCAAAGAACATTACAATCAACAATAATTCAATAGCAGTATATTTCGGAAGATTTAGATAAGAAAAATGACTTTCTTTTAAAGAAAGTCTGTGTACACGTTTTGATAGTAACAAGTTAGCATTTAAGTACTAAAACATATTCATCTAGAATCATATGACTTTTAATGTACATTGTAATGATTTTGACAATCAGTGTTAAGGAGGGTTTTATGCTTCGAATTAATTGATGACTATAAGATAAAGTCTTTTTTTTAAGTCACTCTCCTTGATACATGATCCATGTGTATGCCAGATAAAAAGAGGAGACAACTTTGCATACAAATAATAACAGACATAACCAAAGATACTTGATAGTACAACAGTTAACCCACCAATTAGACAACAACCTAAAGACAGTTTAAATTTATTACTGTTCTCAAGGTCCTTCATACACCCTGCTTCAAACTATTCTTAATGATAAATGTCTTTTTATTTATTCAAAAATAGCTTTTGCAATTGAGTAAAATAATATAAGATAAAGTTTCATTGTATGAAGAATTTCAATTAAGTTGTGTAAAAAGTATTAGAAATAAGTAGTTTTCTTTACAGTGTAAATATATATTGCATTCCACAAAGTTATTTATACTTGTCCCTTCCTAAAACCAATCGACATCTATTAAATATCTTGTCTAACGAGCGGATATAATAAACATTAAAACATTATGTTATATGCACACTTACCGACATTCAAAGTGAGATTTCTCATTATAAGAATGAAAACAAACTGGCAAATGTACAAAGGCATGGTCGAGTCTAATTGATAAAATTTACATGAAGAGATATTTTATTGAAATCGAATAAGAACTGTTTTCGATTAAATGATGTATGTAAACCACTTGACAATATTGTTTTTAGAAGTGTCAACTTCCACTGTTCAATAGGTCATAAAGAACAATATTTAACACGCAGTTTATGTGTGTATATGTTCGGAAAAATTTCCTCCTTTAATTATAAACATGTTATAAAACTATTATCATGATAAATAAAAGTTTTTGTTGAAAAATGAAACAAAAATCTGTGTATTGTTGTGTTTCTAATGTTATAAATGTGTTTCTTTTTTTTTTTTGTCTTTAAAACCGATTCGCATGATGTTAACTTTTAATTTTTCAGTTTTCAATACAACCGATATTTTTAATATCAGTAAATGATCCCATTTCACTTCATAGATGGTTCTCCTTGTTTTACACATTTGATCTTGACTTGATAGATGCAATACTGTATGCGCTAGGAGATGGCTTTTAAAAATAGAAAAGAACAACCTTAGCAAAGAACATTACAATCCTTAGATTTACATTTTCAGGCAAATTATTGTTTCTTACAACAGTTTAGGTGAAAGCATAACATAGTGAGCAGGTATTTTTGAGGACAGTTGTTTTCAAGATCAAAGTTTTCATTTGACCGCATGGGATAGTAAAAGTTGAATAACCGTCTGTACATAGTTTGAAAATTAATTTCATTGATTCTAAAATAAATGGTGGTATCAATTATAAAGAGTATCTATAAGAACCCCAAAAGAACTGAATCACAGTATATGGAAAACCTCATACGGATCCAACGAAACGCCAGTTGATGAAAAATCTCTCACAATGCCTGCACACATTAGGACGATATATTCTCTGTAAACAAACCAGATATTCCAAATATATATAAATGAATTTATCCACTCAACACACTCTTACCTAATAAACATTAACGAGGTTCTTTTTAGATCTTGATATGATAATTTCTCGTGGTTATCTTCATACCAAAATTGAAGTCGTCAGTTTGTAAGTTTTACAAACACCCTTATGATTTGGTTGACCCTTATGGAATATCTGTATCACAGATGACAACAGATTTGTTCGATTTGTAGAAACCAGAGCCCTTTCTGTTGTCCTCGAATGTGACTTAATCCGACTTTCCCCAGAATTTGTACTTGTCACAAGCCAAACAACAGGAGCCAAATGGGAGCCGAATCACCTAACCCTTCGATAGCACCTCATCAGTTCCGGTTTTTGTTGGGTTAGTGTTCCTCATCTCAGTCTTCTATGCAGTGTTAATAGGCTGTTGATTGTACTTTCATCGTTTTGCGTTTTTGCTATGGGATTGTCGGTTTTCTTCGATTTATGATTTTGATCGTTCCTTCTGTATCTTCTTCCTCCTTTTGTGATAAAAGGCACGATCTTACTATAAATGAATGCACAGAAGCTATTAATTCTATGAAATTGAACAAATTACCAGGTATTGACGGGCTCAGTGTAGAATTTTATCGAACCTTCTGGACAAATTTAAAAGAAATTGTTGTAAAAGTGATTAACGTATGCTATCAAAAAGAAGAAATGAGCACACTGCGAAAAATAGGGGTAGTCTCTTTGTTATGTAAAAAAGGCAACCCTCTTCTTTTGGACAACTACACACAAATTACCTTATTCAATGCTGACAAAAAACTTATGGCATATTCTAAAGCCAATACTAGCCAAAATCATCCACAGTGACCAAAATGGTTACATCAAAAATGGGTATATAGGTTTCAACATTCGTCAGATTCAAGGCATAATAGATCATGCAGAAAATTTAATATTGAAGGAACATTGCTGTTCATAGATTTCTCCAAAGCCTTTGATTATTGGAATGGCCATTTATGTATGAAGCCCTAACGAAATTTTGACTGCCAAATCCTTTTATAAAATGGGTCAAAACTCTGTATAAAGATATAAAAGGTTGTATGTTGAACAATGGGTGGGTCTCATCATCCTACCACATTAAGCGCGGTATCAGGCAAAGCTGTCAGTTAAGTTCCATGATTTTCGTTATAGCGGTAGAAATTTTGTCCAGTAGAATACGATAAGACTCTAACACCAAAGGTTTTCAAATTAAGCTTTGATATAAAAACTCCTAGTTTAAAGATCTCACAGTTAGCAGACGACACTACACTTTTCTAAAATCGAAAATGAAGTACGACACACTGTGAATATCATTGAAATCTTTGGAACACTATCAGGTTTATAACTAAACAGATCAAAACAGAGGGCATTTGTTTAGGAAAATTAAAACATTGTAAAGATAAGTTCTAAAATATTATATGGAATAAAGGACCAATTTAAAGTCTAGGAGTTTATTTTGGAACTAATCGAGCTGAATGTGATAAGCTGAATACTGAAAAAATAATACAAAAATGTGAAAAATTAATAAGCAACTGGAAAAGAGAAATCTTACAATGATAGGTAAAATAACAATTGTAAAATTTCGTATTATACCTACATTTAAGCTTACATATCTAGCTTCAGTTATAAACCTACCACATGAATTTATTCAAGAGTTTAAAACTGTTATTTACAATTTTATACGGGAGGGTAAATAAGAAAAAGTAAAATGAACGATATTAAGCAAAAATACGACAGATGAAGGTCTTAAGATGACAGATATAGAAAATTGTATTACTGCACTGGAAATAGCTTGGGTCAAACGACTAACAGCAGATAAGTTAGCTAACTGGAAGACATTTTACTGTAATAAATTTGGTGCAGATTTCATGTTACTTTACATGAATCCGGACATATTTTTTCGCCATAAAAGACTTAAATAAAATATTACCAAAATTCTATTTAGAAAGTGTCAAGTCCTGGTTCAAAGTACAAAATTTAAATAATATCAAACTTACTTTGAATTTTAAAAACATAAGACAACAAATCTTATGGGAAACAAAATGATAAAGCTTCAAGGAAACTGTTTTGTTTTTATAAAATGGATAAAAGAAGGTATTATATATATTAATGATATTATTGACCCGAATGGTAACATCTCTCAAGATATAATATCTAATAAAGTATCTTCAAAATCCAATCTAATGTTTGAAATTTCAAAACTAAAATATGCTATACCAAATGAATGGTTAAAGGTAATTAAATCAGATGAATAGTTAAAATAAACTTAAACTATGCATTAAGGCAAAGGAAAAAAATAAGATAACATGGCTACAAGTAATGGAAACAAAACAGATATATACACGTAAATAATACTAGAAATGAAGACATGCCTTCAGGTTTCTTAAAATGGAAATGTGTACTAAATTTAGATTCTTTAATCCCAATTAAATCAATGCTCAAATTAACATAAAAGAAGACAGTAAATGTGACATGTGTAATCACACAGAAGACTATAAACATTATTTTCTGGAATGTCAATACTTTAAAGCCTTTTGGGAAAAGGTCAAAACACTGTTAAATGAAGTTAAAATTGGTCACCATATCATAACGTTAAGAAATCTCATAGTAGGTTATAAAATCTAGGACAGCAGTTATTTTCAACGGTTTCGGTACTTATACATCCTCGGATTTCAAATGTTTGGCTTTGAGCGTTCCTGATGAAGGTAAATCCAGAAAAGCGCTTCGGACGCATTGAAATTATTAAACGTGTTGTTTTCAATTTTTTACATCACTGGGTCGATACCTCTGCTGGTGGACTATCAGTCCCCTAGGGTTTCATCAGCTCAGTAGTCAGTACTTCGGTACTGACATGATTTAACAAACTTTTCTTAAATTGTCCGTTTATAAATTTTGAAGTTATTAAGAAACTAAGGTTTCAACTCCCTCAGGCAAAGATGACCTAAGATGAATTTGGCTATCAATTTTAGGTATTTTTGTCATATAGCTCTTCAACGGTTTCGGTACTTATACATCCTCGGATTTCAAATGTTTGGCTTTGAGCGTTCCTGATGAAGGTAAATCCAGAAAAGCGCTTCGGACGCATTGAAATTATTAAACGTGTTGTTTTCAATTTTTATTATGATATAAATCTTTTAATAACAATCATTACATTTTCCATCCACAAATGCACTCACATTTCAAATTATAAAACTACAAATATTGATGTATATGCAATGTTCAAAAAGATTTTTGAACTATTTAAATATCTCGATACTAACAGGTGGTAAACATGGTAAAATTTTGAAAGAAATAAGCATGTTTATATAATTATTGTTTTATGCATATATGTTATATGTTGTATTTGTACAGCAAATATACGTGGGTTCATTTACTATGGCTTATCCATCCTTAATTGATCCACGTGTTGTGGACTTTGTCATGATCAAGTTCGATGATAACATTATCTTAACAGCTACTTTCCTTTAAACGCATAATTAAAATTAAATAACAAATCATGTAAACATTTCAATTCACAACCATGTATACATACAATGAAAATAGCTTTGTCAAATTGCCTCCATGGTGTGATCGTTGATCAACAGGGTCATGACCAGGTCAACTAACATATACAAAGTCAAATCGGTCTATGAAAGTAATTTTTCCGGGAAATAAATTCTGTATTAATCTGTGTTATATATAGAATGTAAATCTAACAATTAATTATTATTTACTGAACAAATGTCCCTGTTTGTTCAGCAAAACTAACTTACAGGGTACCCTGTCAAATGCTGTACACATGGTATTTTTATAACAGCATAAAGTGCAATAAACTTAATTTTAGAGAAGAAAAAAGCACGGTTTTTCGATGTTATTGTTATTTTTCCATCTGTCATGATGATATTTTATTTTTTCTACTGATGTAGTGTACATTTCTGTCAGTTCGATATACGTCTTTAACAGAGATGTCTCATAACATTAACGGTACCGATTTTCTACACCAGATTCGCATTTTGACAATAAACGTCTCTTCATTAATGCTCGAGGCCAAAATATTTGAAAATCTGAAACTTATTTAAAGATTGAAGAGCTGATTAAACCAAGAAGGAAAAATGTATAGCAAACGCCGGTCTAAGTTAAAAGTAATATTTTCATTACTAAAAACTTTTAAAACAGGGATATTTATATGATTAATTGGTCAAAGCGTTTACTAAGGTTGATCATTAACATATACATTCATGATCAGTACCAAGAGAAAACTTGGAGTGAAAAAGTCCTCTGAGAAACCAAGCTTTTAAATTAGTACGATAGTTAGACGTTAAGTCTGCGATAACAAATATAATATTTCCATGATTTTTCGTGATAAACATTTTCTGTATGATAGTAAAAAAAGTCACGATAGCGCCAATACAAAATCGATAAGACGAATCATGATTCATAACATTTTCGTTAAAATGTTATTTGTAAGCAAGGAATGCAAGTGGTACTGTGATGATGCTCTCTGGTAAACGATACGCGCGTCTGGCGTACAAAATTATGTAAACCTGGTATCTTTGAGGAGTTTTCTTAACACCCACTAGGTCGATGCTACTGCTGTTGGAGGTTTCCCACACGCGGGTGTCACCAGTCCAGTAGTCAGCACTTCTTTTTCACATGAATTATCATATATATGGTCATATTTATAAATTAACTGTTTACAAAACTTTGATTTGTTCGAAATTTTTTTCTACCCCAGGAATAGATTACCTTGTATGTATTTGGCAGACCCTTTTCGAGTTTTGGATACTCAATGCTCTTCAACTTCATACTTTATTTGGCCTTTTGCCTTATTTTTAAACGCGCATCGGGCGTACAAAATCATATAAGCCTGGTATCTTTGATGAGATATTTTGTAAATGATGTTAATACTAACCATGTAGTCACATTAATATTATTTTATTATATTCGTCCAAATATGGGACTTCTTACAACAGACGTTCACTATCGTATAACATAGGCTAATACAGGGTAACACCACACTTATATGCTTATTTCAACATTAAACCTAAAATGTTAAATCTGCAAAAAGATGAAATAATATCACGAGAAATATTGCAGCACAACAAAAGGCCCTCCTTAGTGTCAAAATGCGACAATAACATTTATAAATATTTGTGTGTAACAGTAATCCTGAACTCTTCGAAAAGACACAACTCGTTAATGAAGGCGTAAGTGTGTAGTTATACATTCCAAATTGTCACAATGTCATAGTACATACAACAATTTGTATATGCAGCCTAAATATAATAATTGATGAGTACACTTTAAAATCAGACAAAAATATATTACGACAATGGAAATCTTTTCTACATTATGTTCACACATACATGTTATTCATATTCTTTAATTAATAAAAGGCAATAGTAATTTTTACCGATGTTTTAATTCCAAAATCAACTACTAAGATACAAATAAAGGTAAACACAAAAATGAGGGAACTGCATGAACCCCAAAAGTAGCAACACTTGACGCATCGACAGGGAAAGCGCATACTGCTATACATGCATCAACTGCCATGAGAATCCACACTCGGCCAAAATGTCACATTCAGTAAATTTACAGTTCAGACGATAATTATGGTATCCAAAGATCTAAGACCTCGAATACATTGCGCTAGTGAATTGAGACACATACACATCGTATAGGTCAACCAATGCATGATGTTGACTGTTAAACTTGTGAAGTGTCGATTTCAGTCATTTGCATGTATTTGGTATAACTTAAAGCTCCCAATATTGATGTAAATACTGAAAGTCTTGAATTTTTAAAAGGTCATGGTCATGCTTTTTCAGTGTCAACACTCATACTACCTTTTGGTGATTATTCTGTAAATTGTTATGATTTTGAAAACCTTGATTTCACTATAGCGGGAAAACATATTTATTATAAATGCCCTAAAATTAATTTTAGCCTTAAATCTTTTAAGATCAATGAAGAATCTGGTATAGAATACACTAACCGGCTCTTGATACTTCATCAAGTACATCAGTTGTTATTGTAGCGTATTTAATGCTTTCTTTATTAGCAAACGTAGTGTATGCATCTTCTACAAAACAAAGACAAATTGTAATCAAATAAATTTATTCAGCTGGTCATACTTGAGAGGTTCTCTGAAACGTATCACTGCTATCTAATGCATTGATGATACCCCGGTACAGCAGAATTTTTATAGAGTAGTTACAATAACACTACATGTGTGTAATATTATACAATAATGTGCATTAGATGCCGGTACATTAGTGCTGCATATGCTTACAGGAAAACGAAAAGTTGCTTTTGTTCAAGATTTTAAAAAGTGAAAATTGATCTAACTTCAGAATAAAATCTACTAATTTCATTCGAGTAAAATCAACTATCGTAAGGTCGCACTTCTCTAGTAAAAAGAAAAGAGGTAGAAAATTTTACATATTATATTTGTCGTCGCGGTAACACATCAAATTAAATTACAATGCACAAAAAGCCTTTACATGAGGAAAAGAGGAAATTCCTTCCTGTTTACTTTACCAATAGAGGAATTGATGCAATCAACATCTGCAACGTTCTACATCACAAGGAGGTAACATCTAAAATTCCTATTTATTTTCAAAATCAGTCTGTTCCTATTGTATCCTACAGTTACACCAAAACCATTGCACCCAAAGTATTTATAAACATGCATTGCAGGACCTTGATCGAGAACAATACCTAAAAACCCTCTGACATGTGACTTTTCCCACTCGCCTTATAATTACAACCCCTCTGGCCATGTTATTATTGAGGATCTAAACATAAATCAACATGAAAATCTCCGAAAGGTGATTTCTCATGGTCCTAAGTTTAGAGAACCTCAACACATCAATTGGAACCATAACTTCAAAATAATTATGGATTCCATTGAGGACTACGCCAGAGCATGGGCTAAACGAGAAGAAGTTGAACTGGACACTTTGTCAGAATGGGTCAAAACAATCAGGTCTCTGATAAAACGTCGCATTCATAAGTTGAAAAAATGTGTGAATGATCGACCAAAGTCCATTTTCAGAGACAAAGAGGCTGTGAAATGTCTATCATCTCTTCATGATAAGTATGTTGTTGTTCCTGCGGACAAAGCTTCAAATAATATTGTCTTTGTATGTAAATCGTATTACTACGAATGTCTTGTAAAAGAATTAGGAATAAATGAGCACTCAGGTAATCCCACATACAAAGACATATCATTTGACAAGGATGAGATTTTGGCGAATCATAAGTCCTTCATGGCTTCAATGAACATTACATTGAACAACAAATCAGAGGACTTACCTTGTTTGTATTGGATACCTAAGCTTCACAAAATTCCGTACAAACAACGGTACATTGCCGGCTCATCTTTATGTTCCACCAAAGAATTATCCATTAGATTGTCTAAAATACTGTCCGCAGTGAAAGAGTGTCTTCAGAAATACTGTGAAACTGTTTACTCGCGTAGTGGTATTAATCATATGTGGATTCTTAAAATTCTAAAGAACTTCTGGATAATTTTAAATCTCGGTCTTTTCTGAAATTAGTTCTATCAAAACTTTTGATTTTCAACCCTGTATACCACCATTCCCCATGTGAAATTGAAAATCGCCTAAAAGAAATAATCCACAATGCCTTTCAACATAAAAATGGTAGCATACGCTATAAATTTATTATTTTGGGATACCATAAGGCATATTTTGTTAATAGCGAACAAAAGGGTTAAACATGCTACACAGAGGAACAAGTGATCAGTATGCTGAAGTTTCTTATCGACAACATTTTGTTGAATTTGAGGTAGACTTTTCAACAAATTGTCGGCATTCCTATGGGAACGAACTGTGAGCCTCTCCTTGCCGACCTCTTCTTACTTTCATATGAATCGGAGTTCCTCCAGACACTTGTCAAAAACAACAAGATCAAAGAAGCCAGATTATTTAATTTCACTTTCAGATATATTGATAATGTTCTTTTCATTAACAATCCGAACTTTTCTGATAGGGTTCCATTAATATTTCCCCAGAACTAGAAATTAAAGAAACAACAGACACGGCTTCCTCCGCCTCATTTTTAGACTTATACCTCGAATTTGACATACACAGTCATCTCAGTACCAGAATCTATGACAAACGAGACGATTTTAATTTTAAAATTATCAATTTCCCCCACCTTAGTAGCAATATACCAACTTCACCTGCATATGGGATATACATTTCCCAACTTATTCGGTATGCAAGAGCTTGCAGCTCCTACTCAGACTTTGTAAAACGTCACCAGTGTCTGAGCAGAAAGTTGATGAACCAGGGGTATGTCAAAGAACGTCTCGTCCTTTTCTAAAAAGTTCATCGGAAGGTACCAAGACCTTGTTGATAAATATTCCGTATCAACTTCACAAATAATACATGATGGTCTTGAAGTATAGATTCTGCGTACTGACGCTGTTTATCATCTTAATAACGTGTTAAAGTGTTCTTTTATTTGTCTTTATTAATATTACTTTTACTGTTTGGTCTGTTTTTGGTGATATACATTTGACGTGGCTCTGTACTTATGCATCCCGTCATTGTGTTGTTTGTATTATTTTTCATTTTTACTTGTGTGCTTTGTCCGTGTGACTTTTTATGTTTCTTTGATACATATGACGTGTCTCTGTACTTTAAACATCCCGCCATTGTGTTATTATTCTATTATAATTTTTGCATACTTTGAACGACAAAATTATTTTATATCTCTACCTGTGTGACGTTTACATTCTGACGTCAAACACGCGATTCTACGCCAGAGTTAATGTTAAAATTACGATTCGGTCCCAGTGCTTAAAATCCCTCGATCCTTTATGGGTTGATTTGGCATACATAAATAAAATACAAAAATAAGTAAGCAATAAACGAGGTTGTTAAATGTGATATATGCTTTTTTGTGCTTCTTTGTTAAATATTTGTTTGTTTTTGTTGTGATTAAGATTGTGACACGGTGTTGACTGCTGTACCCCTATTTTAACATTTTTACCTATTATGTCTGTTTGTTTTATTCACGCATCGTTGTCAATATAATGGAATTTGATGCGACTGTCATACAAGTGAGAGGTTTAGCGCTATAAAACCAGGTTCAATCAACCATTTTCTACATAAGAAAATGCCTGTACCAAGTCAGGAATATGACAGATATCCAATCGTTTGATGTGTTTGAGCTTTTGATTTTGCCATTCGATTAGGACTTATATCTAGATATTGACTATGAGGGTCGGCTGTCATACAAGTGAGAGGTTTAGCGCTTTAAAACCAGATTTAATCCACCATTTTCTACTTAAGAGAATGCCTGTGTACCAAGTCAGGAATATGACAGTTGTTGTCCATTCGTTTGATGTGTTTGTGCTTTTGATTTTGCCAATTGATTAGGGACTTTCCGTTTTGAATTTTCCTCGGATTTCAGTATTTCTGTGATTTAACTTTTGTACTAATTTGCAATAAAATCTATACTACTGTACGGAAAATAAAGATGACATAAATTTTATTTTTAATTTTTAGATGAAACTCTACGTTTATACGTATTAGCATTTACACATATTTATAATTCTGTTTTTTTAAGTGTTAAGACATTGCATCTGAACAGACTGCAAATTTTGGCATATATTGTTGTATCTCGATGAGAATCGTCACCTGCGTCACAGGTTGTAACATCTTTCAAATTACTCACTGAATAACGCTGTTGATGCAAGCATTTGAAGTTTATCCTTTTGTATTATTACCATTTTGGCGTGGATGCGGATATCGGGGTCGACTTTTTATAATCTTATGTAATTGTGGAAAATATTTTTGAAAACCACTTTTTCGTTTTTAGCTCACATGGCCTGAGGGGCCAAATGAGCTTTTCTCGTCACTTGGCGTACGTCGTCGCCATCGTTAACTTTACAAAAATCTTCTTCTCTGAAACTACTGATCCAAATTTAACCAAACTTGACCACAATCATCATTAATGTATCTAGTTTTAAAATGTGTTCAATGACCCACGATAGCCGATATGGGTAAAAGTAGATCATAGGGTCAATATAAAAAGAAGATGTGGTATGATTGCCAATGAGACAACTGTCCACAAGAGACCAAAATGACACAGAAATTAACAACTATAGGTCACCGTACGGCCTTCAACAATGAGCAAAGCCCATACCGCATAGTCAGCTATAAAAGGCCCCGAAATGACAATGTAAAACAATTCAAACGAGAAAACTAACGGCCTTATTTATGTACAAAAATGAACGAAAACAAATATGTAACACATAAACAAACGACAACCACTGAACTACAGGCTCCTGATTTGGGACAGGCACATACATACATAATGTGGCGGGGTTAAACATGTTAGCGGGATCCCAACCCTTCCCCTAACCTGGGACAGTGATATAACAGTACAACATAAGAACGAACTATAAAAATCAGTTGAAAAAGGCTTAACTCATCAGATGGACAAAAATGCAAGTGGACGTGGCAGGGTACTTGTACATCCAAACAACAAAAAGACACTAGGAACAGATCTGAGAGTACTCGCAGTTATCTGACAGCTAGTTCAAAGCCACTAACAACTAATAAAAAATCATGCATCTAAGACTAAATTATCAATCCGTACACATCCAACATCCAATGGATTTAGTGTAAAGACGTCATAAACAGTCAGAGAAAAACATGACCTTGTGCAATGCCAAGATACAGGTATTGACAGATTGTAGATCCATGAATGTGTATATGTATAAAACATACTAGTAATATTTAGTTTGCTTTTAATTTACAGATAACAAAATCAATATTTATACCAATAAAACAATATTCAATGATCTTATTACAGTGTTGAATTGGTAACCTTTAGAATAAGCCGATATGGGTAAAAGTAGATCATAGGGGTCAATGCATGTTTTGTCTATTATCATGAAAACCACTATAAAGAGAAAAATCTGACAAGGACAGAAATGTTTGGAATGATGAGATCTACCTATTGTCCATTTACTTGTAGTCTCAGATCTGTACTTAGTGTCTTTTCGTTGTGGGGATGTATAAGTACCCTGCTACGTCCACTCTGTGTTTTTGTTACTTGTTTTTGCTTTTATCTATCTGATGAGTTAAGCCCTATTCAACTGATTTTATAGTTTGTTCATATGTTGTACTGTTACACCACTGTCCCAGGTTAGGGAGGGTTGGGCGCCGTTGACATGTGTAGCCCAGCCACATTCTGTATGTGCCTGTCCCAAGTCAGGAGCCTTTATTTCAGTGGTTGTCGTTTGTTGCTGTATATCATATTTGTTTTCGTTCATTATTTAGTACATAAATCAGGCCGTTAGTTTTCTCGTTTGAATAGTTTTACATTTGTCATTTCGGGGCCTTTTATAGCTGACTATGCGGGTTTTGCTCATTGTTGAAGGCCGTACGGTGACCTATAGTTGATATTTTCTTTGTTTTCTTTTTATTTATTTTTCAAAAGTCAGGATTTTACATCACCCTTTCAGCACCACCTGACTAAGGTGTTACAGGGTTTTACATCACCCTTACAGCACCACCTGACTAAGGTGTTACAGGGTTTTACATCACCCTTACAGCACCACCTGACTAAGGTGTTACAGGATTTTACATCACCCTTACAGCACCACCTGACTAAGGTGTTACAGGATTTTACATCACCCTTTCAGCACCACCTGACTAAGGTGTTACAGGGTTTACATCACCCTTACAGCACCACCTGACTAAGGTGTTACAGGGTTTTACATCACCCTTTCAGCACCACCTGACTAAGGTGTTACAGGGTTTACATCACCCTTACAGCACCACCTGACTAAGGTGTTACAGGGTTTACATCACCCTTACAGCACCACCTGACTAAGGTGTTACAGGGTTTACATCACCCTTACAGCACCACCTGACTAAGGTGTTACAGGATTTTACATCACCCTTTCAGCACCACCTGACTAAGGTGTTACAGGGTTTTACATCACCCTTACAGCACCACCTGACTAAGGTGTTACAGGATTTTACATCACCCTTTCAGCACCACCTGACTAAGGTGTTACAGGGTTTTACATCACCCTTACAGCACCACCTGACTAAGGTGTTACAGGATTTTACATCACCCTTTCAGCACCACCTGACTAAGGTGTTACAGGATTTTACATCACCCTTTCAGCACCACCTGACTAAGGTGTTACAGGATTTTACATCACCCTTACAGCACCACCTGACTAAGGTGTTACAGGGTTTTACATCACCCTTACAGCACCACCTGACTAAGGTGTTACAGGGTTTTACATCACCCTTACAGCACCACCTGACTAAGGTGTTACAGGGTTTTACATCACCCTTACAGCACCACCTGACTAACAGTTACAGGATTTTACATCACCCTTACAGCACCACCTGACTAAGGTGTTACAGGGTTTTACATCACCCTTACAGCACCACCTGACTAAGGTGTTACAGGGTTTTACATCACCCTTTCAGCACCACCTGACTAAGGTGTTACAGGGTTTTACATCACCCTTACAGCACCACCTGACTAAGGTGTTACAGGGTTTTACATCACCCTTACAGCACCACCTGACTAAGGTGTTACAGGGTTTTACATCACCCTTTCAGCACCACCTGACTAAGGTGTTACAGGGTTTTACATCACCCTTTCAGCACCACCTGACTAAGGTGTTACAGGGTTTTACATCACCCTTACAGCACCACCTGACTAAGGTGTTACAGGGTTTACATCACCCTTACAGCACCACCTGACTAAGGTGTTACAGGGTTTTACATCACCCTTACAGCACCACCTGACTAAGGTGTTACAGGGTTTTACATCACCCTTTCAGCACCACCTGACTAAGGTGTTACAGGGTTTTACATCACCCTTTCAGCACCACCTGACTAAGGTGTTACAGGGTTTTACATCACCCTTACAGCACCACCTGACTAAGGTGTTACAGGGTTTTACATCACCCTTACAGCACCACCTGACTAAGGTGTTACAGGGTTTACAGCACCCTTTCAGCACCACCTGACTAAGGTGTTACAGGGTTTACATCACCCTTTCAGCACCACCTGACTAAGGTGTTACAGGGTTTTACATCACCCTTACAGCACCACCTGACTAAGGTGTTACAGGGTTTTACATCACCCTTTCAGCACCACCTGACTAAGGTGTTACAGGGTTTCAAGAATATAACAACAAAAGACTATTGTTTTACCAAGATATAAACAAAACTAAAATATAAATTTTTTGAAAATCTCTTTTTGTCTCTCTGATTCTCTCCTTTTCTCTCTCACTCTCTCTCTCTCCTTTTCACAATCTTTTCTATAGAAATATAGATAATTTAATAGAAAACAAAGGTTTACATGTGCTGTGCATATATTGCATGCTGTTTGCTCTGTTCCATAAATAAGTCAAAAGATATATATTGATACAAATATGGTTGTTAGACTACCATTCAGGATAAATAATTAGAATAAGGGCCCAAAGTTTTCAAGTTCAAAACTTTGTTGTATTTTCTTGCTGTATATAATTCTAAGTTATAAAAGATTTTCAGTCAATTTTTAATTCAATTGCATTTTCTTCTAGCTTGCATTTATATATGTATTTTTGGCAAAATTACAAGAAAATTTAAAATAAGCTTTCTTCTACAAAACCTAGAAAAAAATTCTGTTTGTTAAATTCAATATTTACATAGAAATTTTTCAGACAAGCACAGAACAAACATAAAAAATCTGATGCCACTTGACAATCATAAAATAAATGTCCAATAGTTTCATCTTCACATCTACAAAAAGAACATAACTTTGTGTCTTTGATTTTAATCTTAAATAAAAATGTATTTGTAGGAATAATCCTATGTAAAAACTTATATTGGAAATTATACAAATATGTATCTCTACAACCTTTCTGAAGTATACAAAAGTATTTCTGCCAGTCTTCAATGTTAGTATGCAGCTCATCCTCCCATTTTGAAAATTTTACAACTGGAGGATGTGCATGTTTTACAATAAGATTATTATATATGAATTTAATATTTTTGCTGCTGGTAATTTGCTCCAAAATTATCATGTGGAGTAAAATTTTCTAAATCAGTATCAGTGTTTTCCTAATACACTGTTTTACCTCCATAGGGATATTTGATATCAAACTGTAATAGCGCATAAAATTATTTGTCTGAACTTTTTGTTTAATCTGATCAAATGTGAGAAAGTCTCTCCTTTGATGGTCAAAAATGTGACAGAGGTTTTGCACACCAGCAACTCCCCATCTGTTATATAATGGGAAATCTTCTGTTTGTACAAAATTCAAGATATCAAGCGAGAGGCATTCCTTGACATCAGTTTTAACATGTGGTTTAGATGAGTGTAAAGCTTGAAAGACATCCTTCCAAAAAGGATTGCTGAGTTGATTTCAATCTCCAAAAGTTTGAAGTTTTGTAAAGAAAAAGATCTTGCACCTCCAAATGTATTCAATATCAACTTAAGAATATTTTGCCAGTCCCCATTCAAATTTGCAAAAAATCGCCTCACCCAACCGATTTTAAGATAAAGTTGAAAGATTGTAAATGAACCATTTTCAATCCTCCCTCCTTTATCTGCAATCAGTGTATCACGTTTGATTTTTTCTGTTTTTCCATCCCATATAAAGTTAAAGAATAATCTGTTGATTTCATTCAACATGGATTGACATATATTAGGTAAAGATGTAAGCAAATGAATCAATTTTGGAAGTGCAAGAGTCTTAATAACTGTAACCTTCCCAAGTAGTGTTAGCTTCCTGTGCTGCCAACTTTTCAACAATTTTGAAATATCAATGATTTTTCTCTGAAATTCAAACTGGGCATACAATCTAGATCTAAAGAGAAATTTAATTCTAAAACCTTAAAGTTTGAACAGGACCAGCTTAGATTTTTTCAGGACATAAAACCAGGTCAGAATATCTTTTACTTCCAATCCAAACAACTTTTGTTTTAGTTGTATTTATCTTTAATCCTGAGACTTTATGAAATTTTTCAAAACAAGAAAGGGTCTCTTTTAATGAATCTTCACTTCCATCAAGTGTAAGAAACGTATCATCTGCATACTGACTAATGAGTGGCAGATTCCCATTTATATTCACCCTTTTATTTTTGGATTCCCTTTTAGCTGTATAGCAAGTAATTCCACCCCAATAATAAACAAATAGGGAGACAATGTGTCCCTTGGCGACAGCCTCTTTCAAGGTTGAAAAATTTGGACATATTACCATTATTAATGACACAGCTCTTAGCATCTGCATAAAGCACATCAAACCATTTACAAAATGAAGGACCAAAATTAAAACTAATCAAAGCCTGCTTTAAAATCCCATTCTATAGAATCAAAGGCTTTTCAAAATCTACTAGTAATAACAATCCTTCTATATCATTTTATTCTAGATATTGCATTAAATCATATAGAAGTCTAGTGTTCTCTCCTATGAATCTCCCTTTCATAAAGCCCTTTGTGTGTCACTAATAATGGCAAACTGCCAAACAGTACCTTTTAGCTCTACCAGCAAGAACTGCAGATGCTATTTTCATATCTGTGTTCATCAAGCTGATTGGTCGCCAGTTACCCATGTATCTCCTATCTTTCCCTTCCTTAGGAATACACGTAATAATACTTTGGTATTGAAAATCTGAAAAATGGCCCAACTCATATCCATATTGCAGAGATCTAAAGACAAAAGGACCAATATCTTTCCAAAAAATTTGAAAAAATCCACTGTAAATCCATCAGATCCAGGAGACTTGCCATTTTGCATCTGTTTTAAAGCTTCCCCACATTCCCTATAAGATAAATTTCCCTCACAAAGTAGTTTTTGTTCTTCACTGAGTTTTATGTCATGATTAAAAAACTGATTGTCATCATTATTGAATGACTTAGATGTATAAAGTGTCCTATAAAACTGCTCCTGTTCAAACAATATTTTAGATTGATCAGAAATTTGGTTTCCTTGGTCATCAATGAGTTCAGTCATGGTTTTATTTCTTTTCTAACTTACAAAAATAGTTTGTGCATCTTTCTCCATTCTCATGCTAATTTGCACGTGAACGGAGAATGAGGCCCTCAACTAAGGGCTGACGTCTCTTCTCTAATTCACTTTTCTTATTGAGTGATGTCACATTAATTTCGCAAGGGTTTACATTTACACTGTTTTCCAAAGACTGGATTTCTAACTCCAGTCTTGAAAACCTCTTTTTCTTCCCTTGATTTTTAATACAGTAGGAGATAGTAAGACTACGAATCTTCATTTTAGTTGTTATTTTCTGTGTCATTTAGTCTCTTGTGGAGAGTTGTCTCATTAGCTATCATACCACATCTTCTTATTTTAAATGTATGAAAGCATGGTAGAGTCTTATTGAAAAAATACGTGCGGAGTACATTTAATGAAATCGAATTAGAACTGTTTCCGATTAAATGATGTACGTTAACCACTTGACGATATTGTTTTTAGAAGTGTCAACTTCACCTGGTCATGAGATCATATAGAACAATAATTAACATGCAATTTATGCGTGTTCATGTATATGTTTTGAAAAACATTTCCTCCTTCAATCATAAACATGTGATTAAACTATCTATAATACTAAAATAACGAGGTCCAATTTGTTAGCCGGCATGGGGTAAAACAACGAATCAAAGAATTCAACTTTATATAGGACAATGGTGTTGATTAAAATTACACCATTCCAGGCCCTTTGTTTTCCACATAATTAATATTACCAATAATTAACAAGTTCCAGGTCGAATCCGATACCGATACCAATAGTATATGTCACCTGTTACCTATTCATTACCTAATCTGTACGTTCCGCATATGTCAGGCGCACCACCATTTGCTATATACACTGGTCATAATCACACCTAAACTTCGTCATTATACAGGGTTGACACTACTAATTCAATCATTGTCACATTGTTTCCGTTTGTTGTATTTTAATCAGTTTTACTTTATAAGATAACAATACGAATACTAAAAATCCAGACTTGAAATAAAGGCGTAGGTACAGTTTCCAATTTGTTAGCCGGCATGACGTAAAAACGGCGAATCAAAGAATTCAACTTTATATATAACTAATATAGGACAATGCTGTTGATTACAAATTACACCACTCCAGGCCCTTTTGTTTTCCAAATAATTAATATTACAAATAATTGATAAGTTCCAGGTCGACGGGTTCAAACAGAAAGATTTTGAAAGCAGAGAAAACCGTGCCTCTTATAATCAACATGACTTTATCATATGACAATACCAATACTAAAAATCCAGATTAAAAATAAGGCTTATACATAATTAGATACTTTAATTCAGTCACGGACCCGCGATGTCGCGGGTGTGGTCTAGTTACAATAAATAAAAAGTGTTTGGTTTGAAAATGAAACACAATGATAAAACAAATGTATTTTTCGAAATCCGATTCGCATGATGTTAACCTTTAATTTTTCCGTTCTCAATTTAATTGATACTTTTAATACCAGTAAAGCATCATTTTACTTCTTAGATGTTCCTCTTTGTATTTACATATTTGATCTTGACTTATACGTATCAAAGCAAACATAAATGGAAGAACAACTTTAACACAGAGCAGCACATTCCTTAGATTTACAATATCAGGCAAATTATGGATTCATACAACAGTTTAGGTGATAGCATAGCATTGCAAGCAATTAGTTTTGAGAACAGTTGTATGTCGAGATCAAAGTTGTTATTTAACCGCATGTTGTTGAGTTAAAACAACCGTGAAGTAATTTGAAGATTATATTCAATGATTATAAACAAATGGTCGCACCAATTACAAAGAGTTTCGCCTCTCTTTATAATCTATAAGAACCCTAGTAGAATATGAATCACAGAAAATGGCAAACCCTCATACGGATCCAACGAAATACCTATTGAGAAATATCTCTTAAAAAGCCTGCACATATCTAGACGATATATTTTCAGCAAACAAACTAGATTTTCCTAATATATACAAACCAAATTTATCCACATCAACACACTCTTACCTAATCAAACATTAATAGTGACCGATGTTCCTTGTAACATGTTGATATAAGAATTTCTCGTGGTATTCTCCATACCAAAGTTGAAGTCATCCCTTCGAAAGTTTTACAAACGTCAGCATTATTGGTTGACTGTTATGTAATATCTGTGTCACAGTTGACCACGGATATGTTCAAATGGTCTGAACAATAAGCTCGTCCTACTTTTTTTTATGGTGACCGAATGAAACTTTTATAGAATTTGTACTGGCAATAAGAAAACAATTGGTGCCTCATGGGGAGCAGAAGCAGCCGATATCACCCTCGATTATTGGTGGGGTTAGTGTTGCTCAGTCTTTAGTTTTTAAAGAAGTGTTTAGTAGGCTTCTTTGTCTTTTCGTCGGTTTCGTGTTCTTTTTCTTCGACTTGTGCTGTTAATCGTTCCTTTGGCATCATCAGTGGCGCTTGAATCGAAACAGATGTATCGTCGCTACAGCAAATATAAATTATCCATGATCTTGAAACTATTTACTGCATAGTCAATTAATTCATAGTCAGTACTAAAAACGAAAAAAAATCGGAACAGGATGATTAAGAAATAGGTAAGTTGTTAGTAAAAAAGATGAAAATGCAAATATTTCGTTGTATTTAAAAACGTTTACATTACAGTTGTATTCCTATAGTGCGGTGACCAAGGACATATTTTCTTTATTTAATCTCCCGCCGAACACACAGCTAAATTATATTATATACCATTTGAAAGAAGAACCCTTGTATTATAAGAATATGCTCGTCGTATCAATCAGCAATGGTCGCTAATTTTAAAATAAACTTTAAATTGTTAACTTTTATACATTGTGACTTCGATGGAGAGTTGTCTCATTGGCACTCATACCACATCTTCTTATTTATATTTAAAGTCAACTTCACAAACGTTTGAAAATTTTGATGGATTTCAATTTCGATTTTTCTCTTTTTAATATCTGTCAAATAACAAAATTATTTGGCTTTTCTAATAGCAGATTATACTTTAACAACTAAATCCTAGATAATTGTTAACTAACATTTTTTCAAGACGACATTTTTAATTACAAAACTCCAAATATGGTTTTAAACCATATAAAATAAAAATGACTTTGACCTTATGTATAATGTAAATTCACGTAAGATCATTTGTCATGAAAGACAATACTGCAAAACTTTTGTCATGAATCATTTTTCAACTGACAATGCATGCGATATATCAACCCAAACGCAGTCATACAGAAAGGTTAAATATAACATCATAATGATTTTGTCATATTAGTTTACAACAAGGATTTGTTTTGCTTCTTCAATAAAACTGTTTCCAATTGAGAAGGTTAATCAGTAAAATATCTTTTTGATGGTCAGTTTCACGTCCTTACATATACAATTTTAAAGGAGCCATACATTGTTGATACATAAATTTACGTTTTAATGATATAAAACATCATAGAGTCAACAACTTCGTTTTTTTGTGTGTATTAACCAATCCGTTACCTATTTGGTAGAAAAACATCAAAGATCGATGTTTTACGGCCAACAACGTGACGAAGGTACACTTATTTCGATTTTTGATGGTATTTTATTTTTACCTAAACGCTACTTTGAATGAGGTTTACCGTAAACACGAAGTCGGTGACCCAATTATTATTTTACATCATTAAAACGGAAATTGATGTACCAAAACGTTTAGTTTTAAAGAAATTCTACGAATTTGAAATTATAAATATGATAATTTTAAGAAAAATTTATGACCTTTTTTACCGATTTTATGTGCTTTCTATACAAATACTCACCTATTTTGAAAGAATTCAATCAGTAATATTTCAGAAAATAAAAGAGATAAATGCGTCATTTTTCGTTTTTAAGTTATAGTTCAACGGGCCAAACACGTATGCAATAGTTTACCAAAATCTGTGACATTGCCCTTTACTGTAACTTTGACCTTAACATGGATGTGAATCATTTCTGGAAAGATGCTTGAAGCAAATGGTGTCTTAACGTGAATTCACCAGGGAGTGGCTTAGAAAGTGTATACGCAATTATTAGTGACATTATAATTACTGGAGATCACCCCTTTACTGTGACATTACAATTACTGAATATCACTTCGTTATTGTGAAATTATAATTACTGGAGATCACCCTTTTCGTTCCCTGATCCTACGCTGACCACTAGACACTAATGTGCCAGGAGGAAAGAAAAGTCCGACAAGAGGACAAGGCGTCAAGAAAAGAAGGATGGCTGATTACTAGGAAACCACCATAGAACATAATGAGAGATCTGGTGAGTCAGTCATTGATTTTAACAGTATTCAAGGGGTTCTCAAACGTTAACTGGGACAGAACCTTCATCTAACAAATTTAATGAACAAGTTCATTTTTCTCAGAACCTTCCCAGCCTCGAGGAAAGTATTTTCGATCCTATTGGATGTTACATACCTTTGAAGCTAAAAGAGAAAATTTGGAAAGGGGAATTTATTGACCTGAGTTTGTTGATTAAGTCTCCAAGGGAACTAGCAAATTTTCCTGATCAAGATGGTGACATAGTTGTAAAAGGGGGCATATGCGGGTTGAATCTTTGCCATGTCGCGCAATATCCAATATCCACACTTGGACAAGCGCTTTTATGTTAAATATGAGTGTTTTGCTTGAGAAACATGACCAGAGTTCCTTGGCTCAGGAGCTTTTAAAGTATATGAGAGATATTCGTTTTGCAGCAAACAAATCCCATGTTTGGGGAACTTATGATGAGCTATTAAGAAAGACTCGCAAAGCACAAAGACCCCAATCATCTTTGGCTGTCATACACGAAGACTTATGGTCGTTTTACATTTCAACAGCTTTGCGAGATCAAGGTCAAAGTAATAATAATAAAGTGGGTATAATAACCAAAACTGAGCCCTTCATTCCTTTCGTCAGCCATCAGGTCAGCAAAATTTTCAGCAAGCAAGAACATGTAATGCGTACAACACAAAAGGGAAGCGTTGCAACTTTAACCCTTGCAGATTCAAACACGCATGCTCAGCATGTGGAGGTCAACACCCAGCCTACTTTTGCATGCGGCACTAAAATGTCAAAACATAGCGACACATTTTCACTTGGGTTTTCCCAGTTAATGTAGAGAATTTAGAAATATATTTACGTGATTATCCACTTTTATCAAGTGCATTGTCTTTATTGTCAGGTTTTAAATTTTGTTTTCCTTTGCATTACTCAGGCCCTGGTTTATTTTGCAGCAACATTAAGACTTTTGATTATTCTACGCTTTACACTACTATTCCCCATGCTCAGTTGAAAGATCGACTTCACCATCTCATTAAACAGAGCTTTTCTATAACAATGGGAATCGTAGATACAAATTTCTTGTTTTGGGTTACAATAATTCACATTTTGTGAAAACCACACTGAATCTACCAGAAAATATACTGAAGATGGTATTATCAAAATGCTGGACTTTTGATCGACAATATATTTGTTGAGTTTGGAGGATTTATATTTCAACAGACAGTCGGTATTCCAATGGGAACTAATTGTGCACCTCTACTGGCCGATTTGTTTTGTACTCGTATGAAGCAGAATTCATTCAGAACCTTCTAAAAGACAAAAGAAAAAGCACCTTGCGAAATTCTTTAATTTTACTTTCCGATATATTGATGATGTTCTATCATTGGATAACCCATATTTCAGCCAACCCTTACATCTCATATATCCCAGTGAACTTGAAATTAAGGATACTACTGATACTAGAAGGACTGCTTCATACCTTGATCTTTTCCTCAATATTGACACAGATGGACGACTTCACACGAAAATCTATGATAAACGGGACGATTTCAACTTCCCAATTATCAATTTCCCATTTCTCAGCAGTAACATACCCTCTGCCCTTCGTATGGTATTTACATATCGCAATTGATACGTTATTCTCGTGCTTGTTCACACTATACGGACTTCATATACAGGAGTGTGCTCCTTACGCAGAAACTGCTCCAACAAAGTTATGAGGAGGACAGATTAAAATGACAATTTTACGGACACCATCACGAATTGGTTGATCCATACGATGTGTCTTTGTCCAAACTAAGGACATTTTACCACGTGTTAGATTGTGGTTTGTCATTACTTCGTCTGATCTTTTAATTACCGAACGTGACTTATTCCCGATTGTGACTGTTTTGCTGAGTGTGAAACCGCATTGCTATAAGACGTGTCACGGTACTTTTCTATCCCAAATTCATGTATTTAATTTTGATGTTATATTTGTTATTCTCGTCGGATTTTGTCAAATGTCTTAACGTCTTTTCTGTTATATTCGTGTGTTATGATTAAGATAATTAATCACCCCCTTCATTTATTAGATTTTAGTTTGGTTCAACGAAATTTATACGATATATTTGGTTTACAGTTTGATTCAGAAGAAACACCGACATAGCTAGATAATACAATTAATTATCTAATTAGGCAGCAACCATTTGATTTTCTGGGGGCTATGGATTTTTGGAAAAAAGTTTGTTTCCAGTTTTGGAGAAAAAATAGTTTGTTTTGACCCTGAGAAAAAAATGTTTGTTTCACTCTCAGCTGCCACTATATGTAATGCTAAAATTAAAAGAAAAAATTGTTTTCGACTTGTCGCCAAAAATAGATTGTTTTTCGCCGAAGGCGAAAAAAGTTTGTCCAGAAAAATCCATAGCCCCCAGAAAATCAAATGGTTGCTGCCTTACTACCACAATTTGATATTAATAAGTATTGTAATTTTCATTGTTATTAATAAATGTAATGTCAGTATTACAAATCTAATCTTGTATCAATCCTAATTCTATCTTATTTTTGGGAAATATTTTTACAAATTCAAATGTGACGTCACTTTGTGTGTTTTTTAGAATTTAAAATGTGACGTCACTTTGTGCGTTGAGGCTTTGGCTAACTCGGCTGTGTATTTTTATGTGTTGGATTAAGTTGTTTTATGTAATGTATCCGTTTTATTCTGTAGTTAGTCCCCACTTCGGTGTTATCATGTGTATCTATTATATAGTCATTTTATAAAATTTACTGTTTGCAAAAGTATAAATTATTCTAAATAATAAGGATGTTCTTGTCCCAGGCAGAAAACCCTGGCCGTGTTAGGCGCAACTTTTGGAAGTTTTGGTCCTCGGTGCTCTTCAGCTTTGTACTTGTTTTGGCTTTCTAACTTTTTCATCTGAGCGTCACTGGTTAGTCTTGTGTGGACGAGACGCACGTCTGGCGTATTTAATTTTAAACCTAGTACCTTTTGTTAGCTATTATTCGTGTGTTTCTTTGTCCTATATGTTCTCCCATTTATTTGTTTGTAGTCCTGTCATGTGGTGTTGTCATTTTGATGTTATATTTAACATTGCCATAAAAGCGGGAGGTTTGGCATGCCACAAAACCAGGTTCAACCCACCATTTTTTCTTAAAATGTCCTGTACCAAGTCAGGAAGATGGCCATTGTTATTATCGTTGGATTTTGTCAAATGTCTTAACGTCTTTTCTGTTATATTCGTGTGTTATGGTAAAGATTATTCGTGTGTTTCTTTGTCCTATATGTTCTCCCATTTGTTTGTGTTGTAGTCCTGTCATGTGGTGTTGTCGTTTTGATGTTATATTTAACATTGCCATAAAAGCGGGAGGTTTGGCATGCCACAAAACCAGGTTCAACCCACCATTTTTTCTTAAAATGTCCTGTACCAAGTCAGGAAAATGGCCATTGTTATATTATAGTTCGTTTCTGTGTGTGTTACATTTTAATGTTGTGTTTTGTTGTGTCGTTGTTCTCCTCTTATATTTGATGCGTTTCCCTCAGTTTTAGTTTGTAACCCGGATTTGTTTTTATCTCTATCGATTTATGAGTTTCGAACAGCGGTATACTACTGTTGCCTTTATTTACCTACAGATGCCAAAAACTTAAAAAGCGCTAGAGAGAGGCCAGCTATACTTCTTCAAAAATTCAAAAAGAAATAGATGCAGGGCGTGTTGCTGGTCCTTTTAAATTTAGGCCAATGCCAACTTTACGAATTTCTCCATTGGGTTTAGTTCCAAAGGGGAAGGAGGATGGTCAATTCAGGGTAATTCATCATTTATCTTATCCTGAAAATACATCCGTAAATGATTTCATTGATCCAAAGAAATGTTCAGTTGTTTACTCGAATATTGATGACGCTGTTGACATTATTAAACTGTACGGAAATAAAACATTAGCTAGTAAGTCCGACGTTCGATCAGCTTTCAGATTACTACCTATCTCACCGATTGATTTTGATCTTTTGGTTTCAAAATTAATCAAGATTTTATTTCGATAAATCTCTCCTTTGGCGCTTCAATATTAGCTGTGCTTTATTCAACGAGTTCGTCTCCTTTCTTCATTGGGTTATTTATGTAAGACAATCTGAGGGCTCTATTGTACATTACCTTGACGACTTCTTATTTTTGGGAAGGGCGGAACCAGTCAATGTGCTGACCTGCTTCATACTTTCAAGGTTATCTGCAATGACCTAGGAGTTCCATTAGCGGATGAGAAAACGATTTCTCCCACGACACGGCTTACATTCTTAGGTGTAGAAATTGACACTTCCGACATGACTCTCCGTTTACCTCCCAATAAGCTTGATGAATTACTTCAGAAAATTTCATTTGTTTTAAAAACAAAAGGTCACGCTAAGGAAATGCAATCCCTTTTGGGTTCATTAAACTTTGCATGTCGGGTTGTCGCGCCAGGCAGAGCTTTTTGCAGAAGATTGATTGACGCAACGATTGGTTTGAATAAACCACATTATAGAATAAGAATTAATTCGAACATTAAAGATGATCTTAGGATGTGGAAATCCTTTTTAGAGAATTTTAATGGCCTTACTTTAATGCCAGATAGACTTTGGACTTCTAATGAAGCACTGGAATTTTACACAGACAGTGCCGGAGGTTCTTCATTAGGTTTTGGTATATATTTCAAGGGTAGATGGGCTCATGGCTTATGGCCAAAACATGGCTAAAGCGCGGTTTATTATCAAACATTACATTTCTAGAAATATTTCCTGTTATGGTATCTATCATCTTATGGGGGTCTGAACTTAGGAATAAAAAGGTGCTTTTTCATATTGATAACGAAGGAGCGGTGCACATTCTAAACAAGAAAACTTCAAAATCATCAGATTGTTTACTTCTAGAAACTTTACATAACAACATATTAATTAAAGCAGAGCACGTCCCAAGTAAGGTTAATATTATAGCTGATGCAATTTCTCGTTGCCAGTGGTCCCGCTTCCGGTACCTAGCACCAAATGCATCTCTGACACCAACTCAATTCCGAAACAAGTATGGAATCTATAACAGAGAATCTGCTCGACTATTTTCCGACTCTTGTCGAAAATACATGGAAAAGCTATTCAAGAGCTAGATCTGTTCTTGCTTCCTTCCAACTTCAATATACATTGGAAAAAGTATGACCAGGTCCTGTTGAACAGTTAGTACAATTCATAGCTTATTTATATTTGAAGCATCTATCTGCAGCTACCGTTCGATCATATATAAAATTAGTAAAATCACAAAATACTGAACTCCGAGGAAAATTCAAAAGTCCCCAACCAAATGGCAAAATTAAAAGCTCAAACACATCAAACGAATGGATAACAACTGTCATATTCCTGACTTGGTACAGGTATTTTCTTATGTAGAAAATGATGGATTGAACCTGGTTTTATAGCTAGCTAAATATATGTGGTATATCCTTTTCACATAAGTCACTAAATTTAGAGGATACTACTAAGAATTTTATTATATCTAAAATGCTCGAAGGTTTACATAGAAGAAACCCACAGAAAGACAACAGGGCCTCGATAACATTATCATTACTACGACAGACCACAGATGGTCTTCCTAGTATTTGTACATCTTCTGATGGTTTGTTATTATTTAAATCTTCATTTATTCTAGCATTTTTCGCTATGTTACGTGTGAGTCAGTTTACAACAAAACATAAATCTGATTCTAGTACCGTAGCATTGCAACTGTCGGATGTGGCCTTGTCAGATCATCAACTCAAAATTAACATTAAGAAAAGTAAAACAGATCAGAGAGGTCATTCAACGTGCATCGTCATAAATAAATACACAGATAACGCAGCTATTTGTCCAGTCTTATCTATGAAAAAGTACTTATCTGCACGTCCTGCGGTGTCAGGTTGTAATCATTTATTTATTCATTTTGACGGGTCATCGCTTACCCAATATCAACTGTCAGCTATCCTAAGAAAATCCGTAAATTGTTTGTAACATTCCTAAACTGAACCTTTTGAAATCTCATTTTTTTAGAATTGGAGCCGCCATAGAGGCGAGCAATCGCGGAATAAAAGATGAAACTATAAAAAAGTGGGACAGGTGGTCGTCAGGTGCATTTGAGCGCTACATCAGAATTCCTTGGTGATAAATTATTGTTCGTTTATTTTTCTGTAAAAACAATTTTGAATTTTCCTTTACACATATAGAACAACTTTAAGACGGTTTCAGTTTGTAGGTGATGAGGTGCAGACTACGGTGTGGATACTGGGATCCTCTATTCCCCATTGGGCTGGTGTAACAGCTGCTAGCCGTCCTGGTGGGAAAAACCTTAATTTGAAAAGAATAGGAGTGGAGGTTCAATGGATAACTAAATCGGGAATGAAATGGAAAGATCTGGATATGAGATAAAAAGAGGCCAACCCCAAATTACATATTTGTACATCTAGGTGCAAACTAACCGAGAGCATCAAATGTTCTTTTTTAAGAATCAAAGTTTTTGCACCTGACATAAGAATAATTTGGTCAGATATATTACCAAGGCCCTATTGGCATGGCACATTAAGGCCCAAGTTAATCGAAATATCCAGGAAACGAGTTAATTGTGCTGTTAGGTCTTTCATGAAGCAAGAAGATCAATACTTTGTGAGGTATCCATCGATAAAAGCCTCTGAGTCAAATTTATTCAGACATGACGGAACACACTTGTCAAATGTTGGAATTGGTATCTTTTGAATAACATCCAAGCAGCACTTGAAACCTTCAAACTAAATATCGATAAGGTTTTCCCACCAGAACAGTGACCGCGGAGAATGTTTGGCGGTGAATGGGGACTTTATGAGTTCCCCATTCATTTGGCGGTTCAGGGAGACAATAAACGGACTTAGAACTGTCCCCTCTGGCACATATCTCTACCCTACCGGCTCTATGTTGGAGGATATAAAATTATTTCCTAGGGTTCGCTCTTGCCATCGAGAGGAATCCCCTCCACTTCTGGTAACAGAAGGGAGGTGTCATCTCCGCAGTACACGTAATTCAGGTTGTTTGCAAATAAAAATCGGAGGGACTGTTGTTTTTGCAGAGGTTTGTGTAAACAGAGGGGTTCTCCGTCCAGTCCATTCTTGCACGTAGGAAGGATATTTTTGACACTTATGTTATCATAGGGTCCCCGATATGCTCTTTTCAATTCATTGGCTATCGGGTTGTTTGTCTCCTGGAACTGGCAAAACATTTTTATCTGCGGCCTATCAAAAATCCACAAACACATGATGTTGTATATATATATTATTTGCATTATTAGTAATAAATATTCTGTATTCATTCTACTTTGTATTGTTAGTTTTCAACGCCAGTGGTCCGTTTATTAAGACGACAAGGGCCAAAATATTTAAGTTAACAATACAACCACAACCACTAATTTACTTTGCATATAAGACTGATTCAGATTTACAAATCCACATAACAGTGATTTTAAACAAGTTTCTACTTACAATTAACAGGGATAATTTCTTACATTACTAAATTCATTAACCATAAGCATATGTGATACTGTAACTTCTATTTACGATCAAATGTGAAAGTTAAAAAATATATATAGTTTTCAGCACAAATGACGGACAAAAGCATTTAAAATTGATGAAAGACAGTACAAAATCAAATCGTACAAAATGTCATAGTAAATAAATAACACAAAGCAGGTTAAAGCAAATCAACATAAAATGGTATTGAATGTTGATAATCGTATTGAATACGCCTAAAATCGATGTTTTTTCTAACTTAATGAAAATGTTATTCAGCTTCAAATACAGGTTATTTCTTCTTCCATACGTTTTACATGCTGCATATTCTGATTCAATACTTGATTTTGACAAATTGACTTTTAAAACACTTTCTAGTGAAATAAAGAGAAATTATTATTTTTGGAATATGGAGGAAACAAGGACTAAAGAGGGACGAAAGATGCCAGAGGGACAGTCAAACTCATAGATCGAAAACAAACTGACAACGCCATGGCCAAAAATAAAAGACAAACAGACAAATAATAGTACAGATGACACAACATAGAAAACTAAAGACTAAGCAACACGAACCCCACCTAAAACTGGGGTGATCTCAGGTGCTCCGGAAGGTAAGCAGATCCTGCTCCACATGTGGCACCCGTCGTGTTGCTTATGTTATTACAAATCCGGTAAATAGTCTAATTCGGTAAGTCTCATTCGTGAAAAGGGAAGGGTATTGTAGTTACGACATAAGGAACATATCCGATATCATCTGTGAAACGGTTATTCCATAACGGTCAACCAACTCGTGATGGCGTCCGTAAAATTTACGAAGGGATGATTTCAACTTCACCATTTGGAACTCTTGGTTTAATAGCTTCCTTGTGAGCAGCAATCCTCTATCAAGGAAATCATGATAGGAATTACAAGCCCGGGAATATCGTATCAATTGGGAGATATATACTCCATATGCAGGCGCTGCTGGAATGTTGCTACATAGAAATGGAAAGTTCACAATTGGGAAGCTGAAATCATCTCTTTTGTCGTAAAGTTTTGTTTTCAACCGACCCTCATTGTCAATTTCTAGATGTAAGTCAAGATATGAGGCAGACTTAACTGTATCTGTAGTATCCTTTATTTCTAGTTCGATGGGATAGATTCGTTCAACATAGTCACCAAATTTTGTATTATTTAGTGAGAGAACATCATCTATATAGCGGAACGTAGAGTTAAAGGATATTGCTAACTTCTTATCTTTCTTCCTAAGAAGTTTCTGTATGAAGTCAGCCTCATAATAATAAAGAAACAAGTCGGCAAGAAGAGGGGTACAATTGGTTCCCATTGGAATTCCGACAGTCTGTTGAAAACTCGTCCTCCAAACGTAACAAATATGTTGTCAATCAAGAAATCAAGCATCTTGATAATGTCAGTTTCAGAGAATTTTTGTTTGAATCAGAGTGATTCTTTACAAAGTAGGATTTATCCTCCCAAGACAAGATACTTGTATCTACGTTCGCCATTCTTTTTATGAAACAAAGTAATACCAACTCTTTCAATTTGTCTTTAGTTTGGAATGGGAATACTTGTGTAAAGTGTAGAAAAGTCAAATGTTTTAATACTATTGCAAGATGAGAGAGTCTTAGATTGTATGTACTCTAAAAGATCTTTGGAATTTTTAGTATCCACATCTGATTCACGCCACCTCTAGAATAGGCAGTTTCACAATAACTTTGGAGCCTGGCTTTGATTGCTGATAAAATAGATGTTAATAATTTAGAAAGAGGTTTCGTGGAGCATTTGGAAGACCCAGCAATATACCGTTGTATAACCTTTATGCCTTCAGGTGGCCATACATCAAAAGGTAGTGCTAATTGGATATCGCTATACACTTTCACATCTTCACTCCGTGTCATCCCACAAAAGGAACATACATGTGATCTTTTTTTTTTAACTTAAAGCGTTTCAAGCATTTTTCGTCAATTTAAATAATGAACTTGGGTTGTACATAGTTCATGGTGATTTTACATTTAAATGTCCAATTAAAATAGCTATCACTGACACTAATATGTAAAAAAATCACATAGTCGAATGTGTACATAAAACATTTTTTCGTTGGAAAAAGAAGTTATTCACAAATTATACTTATCATGAATACTGTTTTATGCAAGAAAACATTTCATTCCTTGTAAAATATGAATAAAAATCATTAGGGTACATTATTTCTATAACAATATTTCGAGGACAAATAGGGGCTTAATCATTGATATACAAAGTATGCCCCTGTACAATTATTACCCTATGTTTCCACCGCCATGGTGAGGTTAAATCGCTTACACAATTATATTTCCAATTAAAATACATGTATATTCACGAAAATTTGTATGTTTTCGTGACTAATAATTCAATAAGATCAGAGAAATTTATTGTTATCATTACTTTGTTTCCATGCTAATTTTGGCCCATATTTATGATTGCATATGAGACAACTATCAACTAGTGACCAAAGGACATGGATGTTAGCAACTCAAGATCACCTATAAAAACTTCCCTCTTTGACAACATCAAATGTGTTTACCCAACAGGGATTTTCTTGTCCCATGTTTCCTCTATAGTTCTACTATTTCGACCTTTTCTAGCAGTTTTTATGGATTTCAAAACTGCAAGTTCCTGTACGGCCATCGTGTTGTGTTTTAAACGAACAGAAAGTTCATCAAACCTGTCAAGGGGTTTTCCATCCAATTCAATGGCTTTCAAGATTTGGAACCGTATTTCAAATCTAGAATTTCCTCGCACAATAGAAACTGGTGGTATAATTTTGTGTAAAAGTAACATGCCTGGACCAGTTTCTCATTAGAATACTAGACCAAAGATTGTTAAGGTCGGTATGAATAGTTTTTTTTTCTATTGAATAGTTTGTAAACATAACCTGTTGTTTGGCAAAGCTGGAATCACCAAGTTCTTCATTTACTTTCTTTTAAACTTTTCTAAAAGGAGGATTTGTTCTGGTGGATCTTGTACAATGTAAATCTAGATTATGTTGCAATTTCCTGAAGTGTTCTATGCGTGACAACCAAAGTTGAAAATTTTTCGGCTATTTTTACTTCAGTCGGTGTCTTTTTCATTTCTTCCAGGTAGTGGTTATACGGTTTCTTCCCAGACTGGAATATTTTTCGACGTTTTGACGCTGTTTTCCGCGAATAGGTCTAGAATGGTGTCTATTTAAAAGGAACATAATATAAGGCATGCAATATTTCCTCTACCTCAGCAAGTGATGATGAATTCAAAAGAATACTAATCAAATACATGCCAAACTATAGTTGGATTTGTAGTGCCGTGTAGCGATTTTTTAAGGAGCCCATAACATGTGAAAGAAAGGCATGTGGAAAAACACACAAATCTCCTTTGTTTGTGACGATCCTTGGTGCTCTGCTGCAAAAACTATTCAAATTTTCAGATTTGAATCCCGACAAAGCAAATTGTGTAAATACCATGCTCCTATCACTTGAAACGTCGTATGGAATTGCTGCATTGGCATGTCCAAATGTGCATTTTTCTGATCTCCTGAATTCGAAAAGTCAAAATTTAACAAGAAGGATTGAGTGTATACAAAATACCATGCTGGAAATCGGAATCACTGGATTAGAGCATGAGAGTTCATAATAATAAAAAGTACATTTTCCAACCTTATTTCTAAGAACCATCCCAGTAGACTACACTGTCTTTTGCCATATCCTCACTCCGTCCTCAGTCCAGTACATATCATATGGCGGTAGAATAGAAATGTGCTGTATAAATTCATGTACCGTCTTTCTGTCTATTTCCTTTTCCATTTAACTGGATAATTTTACCAAGCTATCAAGTTCATTTTGATCTATTTTGTTGGTATATCTAGATTCTGTTGCAATTTCCTGAAGTGTTCTAGGCGTGATTCCAAAATTTGAAAAATTTCCTGCTATTTTTACTTCAGTCGGTGTCTTCTTCATTTTTTCCAGGTAGTGGTTATACGGTTTCTTCCCAGACTGTAACATTTTTCGAAGTTTTGACGCTGTTTTCCGCGAATAGGTCTAGCATAGTGTTCTGTAGTGGTGATTTACATGGGAAATTATGGTAGCGTGCACAAATCTCTTGTCATCCATCAGAAACTAACATTTATTGTTACAATTTGTACATTGATATACACCTTCACCTGGAAACAATGGAAACGTCTTTTTTATTTTGCTTTGGCAATTGTAAATTTACACCATTTGAACATGTACACACAATAAGGATATATACTTTAAATGCCGTATGACATAATGTGCTCCCACGTCCCACTCTTAAAACATCTGTTTTTCTGTAGTTGCATAGATTATTTCAAACTCGATCACTGATGACAAAAGAGCATGTTGAACAAACCTCGTTCTGGAATTACTAAAACATTTTCAGTCAAATTTTTTGTCTCTCTGTCCTATGTCGATTGTATAGCGTCCTTTTTAACATTACCATTCGAAGCGTGGGCGATGTTTGAATACTTCAGATTGTGGGAGATACTTTTTTCAAAAATATTTGGTTTCCTGTTAATAATTTCTGATAGGTCTGAGGAAGGCTTTCATTCTTTTTATCGTTGACATTTCATCAATATCAGAATCTGTGCTGGATTCCTTAACTTTAACTTCCATTTGTCTTTCTTGAATATCGTTATCATATTTCTTACTTATTTGTCTAACATCTGCAGTGCTTTCTTCATGCATATCTTGTATGGTATCCATATTGATTTCTTGTATTCTTATATTTAGTTGTCTCCCTGAAGTAAGTGTGTTTGTCTTTCCAAAGGCCTTGACTGAATAAGATCTTCCAGGTTTAACGTTAATTTCATTCACAGTATCATTCTCCGTGATTGACTCGATCAAACAGTTTCACATCAGCCTCACTCTTTGCCTCATCCGTATTCTGATTTATATCAACATTCTCTTTCTTTACAAGACTGCTATCGTTAATTGGTTTAAACTCTTCTAATAATTGTGGACAGATCAGTGATGCATTAAGCATTTACAGAAGATGTAACACGAGCAAACATGTGAAATACAGTGTCAACTCCAGGGAACAATTAACACACACACCCTCAGTAACAGCTTTGATCTAGTTACTAGTAGTAAGATATAAGATAAATGTAACACAGGAAAGAATTTTGATAGCCAACAAACAAAAGATGACTATCAACTAAACTTGCATATGAGTTGCATACTTGCCTCACTCTTTGCCTCATCCGTATTCTGATTTATATCAACATTCTCTTTCTTTACAAGACTGCTATCAATTGTCGGCTTATCTTTACCTTCTATTGAATCTTGACAGACACATTCACTTTTTCTGTTCTAATGTCATTTGGTTTCACCTTATTTCTTTTCGTCCTTTGCAAAACATAGGTTTTTGGTACAACGCTCGGTTCCATATTCGAACGCCTCATTTGATTCAGTCGTTGCTGTAGAATAATGTTTTCAATTTCTTTGGTTTGGTTCCTTGTGGTATATACTTGGTTGTTATGTTTTGTCAGCTTTGATGACACATTCGGCATCTTTGTGCTTTGTTTATAGATTCTCCTTTATCAGAACTAGAGTTAACTCTAAACTCACTATTTAGATATTGTTGATTGCTTTTATATGTTTTGGGCAAATCTTCTGTAATTTCTGTAGTTACTACATAATGTGTTGTACGTCTGGCCATTTCTGTTTAAAATAAGGGAACATATCATAACAAAAATACCATCCTCCAAAGTAAATTCAAAAAGGGGAAGTCCACAAAACTGACAATACCAAAACGCTCGACTATACCAGCCAACGGAACCACTGTACATCAAATGTCATATTCCTGACTTGGTATAATCATTTTCCGAAGAAAATAGTGGGACAAACCTGGTTTTACAGCTTACTAAACCTTCAACTTGTATGACAGTTGAATCTGAATATTCCGAATATTGTATAAAGATGTATTTGCATGATCATCTAATGAAACAAAAAGTAAAATAACAAAAATACCGAACTCCTAGGGAAATTCAAAACGGAAAGTCCTTTATAAAATGGCAAAATCAAAAGCTCAAACACATCAAACAAATGGAAAACAACTGTCATATTCCTGACTTGGTACAGGCATTTCCTAATGTAGAAAATGGTGGATTACACCTGGTTTTGTAGCTAGCCAAACCTCTCGTATAACAATCGCATAGAATTCCAATATATTGACAACAATGTGTGAACAAAACAAACCGACATAATAGGTAAAAATGTCAAAATTTGGGGTACAGTAGTCAACATTGTAATATAATCTTAATCACTATAAAAACAAATAACTATTTCAACAAAGAAAACCAAAATGGCATATAGACACAGTACACAAGCAAAAATGAAAGACAAAAATACAAAACTGACCATAGCACAATAACACAATGGTGGGATGTATAAGAACTGAGCCACGCCATAAGTATATTACCAAAAAAGGACTAAACAGTAAAGGTTTAAAATGTACAAGGACAAATAAAAAGAACACTATAACATGTAATGAAGATCATAAACAATGTCAGTACCTAGAATCTATACTCCAAGACCATCATGTAATATTTGTGCAGTTGATACGGAATATTTATCAACAAATCCATTCGTTTGATGTGTTTGAGCTTTTGATTTTGCCATTTGATATGGGACTTTCAGATTTGAATTTTCCTTGGAGTTCGGTATTTTTGTTATTTTACTTTTATGGTATCTTCCAATGAACTTTTTTTTAGAAAAGGACGAGACGTTCTTTGACATAACCGTGGATTATCAGCTTTCTGCTCAGACACTAGTGACGTTTTATTAAGTCTGAGTAGCAGCTGCAAGCTCTTGAATACCGAATGAGTTGGGAAATGTATATCCCATATGCAGGTGAACTTGGTATATTGCTGCTAAGGTGGGGGGAAATTTATCATTTAAAAATTAAAATCGTCTCGTTTGTCATAGATTCTGGTACTGAGATAACCGCTTACATCAAATTCGATGCATAAGTCTAAAAATGAGGCAGAGGAAGCCGTGTCTGTTGTTTCTTTAATTTCTAGTTCTGGAGGATATCTTAATGCAACCCAATCAGAAAAGAAGAAAACATGATAGCAATATGAAATAAAATGTAAGATATTTCCTCATCTTTATGATTTAAAATGATTCACTGTCAGGTCTGTTGGATTGAAAACATTTAAATTACATTCTATTGAAAGGAAATGAATGTTTGTTTTATTTCCCATACTCAGTAACATTCTGTTATTTCGTTTAATTGTGTTATTTCATAAATAAATAAATCAATAGTTTATTTGTACATGTATACTTTCGCTCACAGCACAACTCTTGAACGATAAATGTTCACTGTCATAAACAACCTATCATAACTTATTTAGGTTAACAGAGATCACTTTTCCTTAGTGAATAAATTGAGACAACATATCTTTAGTTAATACTAGATGAACAACTGATCTGGTCTCATTCTTTTAAACGTTGTTAATTTGTTTAAAATCTTCTTAAAATTGTAGACAGATCAGTGGTGCATTAAGCATTTACAGATGATGTTAACACGAGCAAACATGTGAAATACAGTGTCAACTCCAGGGAAACAATTAACACACACATGCCTTCAGTAACAGCTTTGATCTAGATACTAGTAGCAAGATATAAGAAAAATATAATACAGAAAAGAATTTCGATGGACAACAAACAAAAAGATAACTATCAATGATAAAAATAAACTTAGATATGAACTTCATATATTCCACACTGTGAGGCAAGCTTTAAATTGTCCAAACAAGCACCAAGTTATACTAAAAGAACCTACAAACCTTAGGTGTTGCGTTTTTTGTTTTGGCTTAGTTGTGCATATAACAAACCAGACGACGATCCAGATTAGGCAAGGAATGTGACTGCCAAGAAGAGACACATCGGATGCGCAGCACTTTTTAATCTGCTTCAGCTCTTATTATCGATACTAAATATAAATCATTTACATAGACATTTTAACATCGGAATAAAATATAACACAACCACCTGAACAATCTTGTACTATATATATATTCTGAATTTAATACTGATAATTAAAATGTTTGGAAGCATAAATACCGTGTCACGTCAAGAGTCATACGACTAAAAGAAACACAATAGCACAAAGACAAATAAAGGGAAATGTGTGAAGTAAATAAAAAGAAACACAACTTCAACACCTAGAATCTATAACTCAGGACCATCTTGTATTATGTATGAAGTAGACACGGAATGTTTAATTATTAGGTCTTGGAACTTTCCGATAAACTGTTCGAGAAAAAGGACGAGACATTTTTTGACAAACCCTACTTTTTTGATCAGGCACCGATCCCTTTCACGGGTCATCCGTATGATCCGTTAAACGTACGCAACGTCCGTCCGTCAAATTGTAAGAAAGTTCTACTAGAGCTTTCTTACAATTTGACGAAAATTACGTACGCTTGACGAATCATACGAAAGACTCGTTTTAGGGATCCTTTATTTTGACATATTTATGTAATCTTAATGGAAGCGCCATGGAACTTCGATGGCGTTTCACCTAATGTTTGCCTATTAAGGACCATTACACTGCATACAATTATCCGTGTTCAACTTGATTTTCCTCCCCCAAAAAAATAAAAAATTACAACTTTGCATTATTTAACCTAAGAAAATACCAAGGCAAATACATCGGCTTCCCCCTCACACTAAAAATAAGATAAAATAAAAAACAAATGCTTCCTAAATTCAAAAATTTGCAACTCCAAAAATAATAGATGAAAAAAAATTGCATCCTAAACATATTATGCAGGGGCTTGTTTAATAACTTGCACCAATTCCCCGCCTCTCCCTGGAAACTACCCATTGTCGCCTTGTGATGTGTCAATACACCCGAGTTAGGCTCACATATGGAACCGTTCTTTCAGCGTATAATTGCGTTTTCGTCCCGAACATTCATGAAATATTTGCCACTGGACGATAAGCGACCAATAATCATATATCATTACTTGATCTATAATTAGAGCTCAAGGGCGGATTCAGGAGTGAGGTGCACCCGAGTGCCTCTACTCAGCAGACACATTCCTAGCCTACTATTCTAAATCTTCGCCTTGGTCTATTATATACCGCTACATGTAAGTCAGAGACAAAGACGGTTTAATTTTCCAAAACACCGAAGTTTTCCGTTTTTCTTTGCGTGTAACTTGTTTGTTTTTCTTCTTTTTTTTTACCATTTAATGCTTGTTATACAGTGTGAACTATGTAGCGTTCATATTAAACTTTATCTGCATTAATGTTGATGATCAATCTATTTGTTGGTTGACTGTTGTCTCGAGGACATTTATACTATATCTAACTAATAGAAGTTAAATCAAAACTATTTGTGAGGGTGTGTGTGTGTGTGTTATTTGTCCCCCCTCCTCATGGAATTTGATTTCACATGTTCGCTCGTGTTAACACCATTCTTCTGTAAATGCTAAATGCACCACGGATTGGTCCACAATTAGTAGTTGATTAAAACAAATTAACGACGTGTAAAAGAATGATCCCAAATCAGTTGGGTATATAGCATTACCTGAAGATATTACTAGCTGAAAAAACAGACCATGAAAATCATCTGTGGAATACTAAGGCAACGACCATTAGCTTTCAACGGGGTGGGGGTGGGGGGTAAAGTATTGTTCCGTTTCACATTTGTTTCCTGTGATCCCAAGAGTCACATTACTTTTTTTTATCACATTTAACCTTAACATTAATAGAAAAAAACTTCATCGCAAAATCTTTTTTTCCCCAGATTTATTTCACATTACATTTTCAAAACATTGCACGATCCTTGTCTTGCAAATCTCGATGATCCACGTTGACAATTTGATGATAGCATACTCATGAAAAATAAAGATAAATTGTGAATCAAGGGCTGATATGCATAAAACTACTTAAGTTAAGATATCCAATCGTAGTACTAATTTATCGTAGGACATGTAGAAAAATCCGTCCGTTCGGAACAAATCTTTTTATGCATATCAGCCCTTGTCCTTAAAATTAGAGTATCATACTTCAATAATTTCATTAAAATGATAATGGCGAAACGCATGCTTGAACAATTCCCGCGCCAATGTGTGCAATCGTGGTTAACATAAGTAACGTATCGGACGTAAGTGTACTTGAAACTATTTTTCTTCATTTTCAGATTTTAATAAAAATCGTGTTTTATTTGCGATATGCTTAAATTCTTAAAGATACGTTTGATTCAGAAAAGAATGCTGTTGTACCGGATAAAACAAAGACTCTTAAGTGTTATCGTGGAAATGTAATGCGTGCTCCCTTTACGTTCGTTCGTACCTTCCGTAAAAATGTAAGAAAGCTCTATTAAGGTCAACCTAAAAGCCCTTAAACGACCAGGGTCCTATGTGAAACAAATCAATAAGAAGTAATCTGCTATAAATACATCATTTTTCAAAATGAATAAAATATACCGTACGACAACCACTGACGAGGTTCCTGATTCAAGCAAGCGCATGAACAGGTGGTGGGTAAGACTATTTTAGAAAATCTCGATACGGTCTCTTTTAATCTCAATAAGTGGATTGGTTGATTGATTGATTGGTGCTTGACGCCACTTCAAACACTATTGTGCTATTTCGTGGCGGTCAGTATTTATTGGTTGAGGAAGCCGGAGAGAACCACCGAACTTTGGTAGGAAAACTGACAATCCTAGTCAATTAAGATTGGAGTCGAGTGCACCTGCCCCGTGCGGGATTCGATCTCACAACCTCAGTGTTGACTGGCTAGTGATACAGTAGTTCGACCACTTTTTTTCTCTTGATAAGTAGTTCGACTACTTAGACCACTCGGCCACCGAGGCCCCTTAATAAGTGGAAGAGGAACATGTAGTTCAAATCAGTACCGGGAAATTATATAAATACTAGATAACACAAGTACGATAATAACGATAAAAAACGATACCGATTAAAAAGTACTCGCAGTTTTTAAAGGCAAGCTCAAAATACCTGACCCACTGATTTTTTGTCGTGCCGTCATGCATTCTAAAGTAGAAGATAATGTTTAAACATACTAGAACTTGTAATATCAATATTGAGTGTCTCAGTGCAGTTCTTTTGTCAAACAATGGCATTAAGGTAGTATGAGTATCTTTCGCCATCTGGGATTGTAAAACAGCAGAACACAATAGGTTCAGATTTTCAATCAAGTTAGCAAAATTTGATGCAGAAATGCAATAAAGTAATGTGAATTTTCATTTATATGAACAAATTCTTGTGATTTGATGTCTTAATAACCTATATTTTACAAAGATAGATTATCTATGCTTGATATATATTTTTTTTTCAATCAGGGTATTAAGGGAGGTAACTCAGAAATATTATAATTTCTTAAGGAATCTAGATGAAATGTTTATATTTTATGTTTTAACAGGCAAAAACGTACGGTGACCCATTTTTTTCTTTTGATATTTTGAAAGCAATTTTTTAAAGCTATCTTTTCGTATTTTATTTCACAATTCAATCATTTAGTTTACCTTCTATTCACATAATGATATTTCCCCTGTATAATCCATACAAAATGGGTCATTTTACACAACCTGTAGCTTGAAAAAAAGCTCGGTGACCTATCATTTTATTATCATTTTGAACATATAATTATTTTTCGTTTATACTCCCATACCATCTTAATGCCTGCTTTGGAAACTTTGTCAGCTTGAACAAACACAATTGCTTCCGAGAGTATTCATTGTTGTCAATCTTGATATTGTTAATGCAAATCAGTTGAAATTGAAGGGCAAAGATGAAAAAATATTTTCTCTTTTTTACTTTTTGTCAGTTATAACAACAAAACAGATCTAAAATGTGGAACATATAAGACTGTGTGTGCTCAAACAAAATTTGCCTATCTCAACACTTTCAGCTTTAAAATGCACTCAAGTTAAAAGGGATAGTCTTATATCTTTATGCACTTTTGGCAAATGAAACACGTTGATAAGAATGATACTCTGCGTGCCAAGTTTCGACGTTATAACAAGTTGTCTTCTTGAATAGATATTATAAGAAATGAGTAATGAACACAAAGTACGATTTATACATTCATTAAGGTCAAAGTCTGTTTTGACTCGTTATACAATAATTGTTTTCTCTCTCAAAATGATAAATTCATGTACACTGTGATTAGATACTGTGGATTCTTTTTTTTCGTGGGTATCAATTTTCGTGGATTGGCAAAAACTTGCATTTTCGTGGATATTTGATTTCGTGGTTTTGCCAATCTCTGCATACAAAGCCTATAGAAAATTTGTAATTCATTGAACATTTAAATTCGTGGTTCACCTCTACCCACGAAACTAATGAAAATTGGTATCTAACGAATAATTATGAATCCACAGTAGACCTATTTATGCTGATTGAATAAATCTTCTTCCCTGATTTTCTGATATTTTCATATCATTCATATTTCAACAAAAAAGAAATCGATATTTTAAGAATTTTTATTTCAAGCTTCGTGTAGTTCAATATCTACAAATCTATATAATCATTACATAACTATCCTTTAAATATTTGTAAATATTATATACACCTACACAATTTATAAAAATCGCAAATTAGGATTTTGAAGAAAATCCAGATTGGCATATAACACAATGAGATACGTGTATCTTATAGTTCTGGCAATTTACACACACACATTTGTTTGAAAGATCTTCGAGGAGATCTGTACTAAATGATATATATAACTAAAGAAGGGTTGATCATTCACACTCTAATAAGTTTATCACTATGTTAATTCAAAAATCAAATCATCTACACTTTCAGTTAAACTAGACTTTATTTACTTCTAATCACTTATCTCTATTTAATAAATATGTAAAATTTCAAATAATTGCTTTGTTATTTAATGATTTTGCATCTACAAAACAGATTTGTAGGTTATTTTGTTATTTATTTTTGGTTCAGTGGTAATTGATTATAAGTCTGAAATGGCGATTGTTTTTGATATCAGGATCATCTAAAATGTCATAACATAAAACTGTTAATATTGTTTGGTGTTAAGTTATTTTTCAGATATTTTCGTGAGATATTTTAAGTACTTTTCAGACATTTCGTTTGCAGTCAATACAGTTCTGTTATATCAATCACTTTTCAAACATTTCTATAATTACTGTATTGATACTTAAAAATAACTATGGAAAAAATTTTAAAAGCCTGAAACAAAAGATCGTTTAGGTTAAAAAGTATTTCCTAGTGATTTGATATAACTGTAACATTTAGGAAACTTGTACTGGCCATTATTGTTTATATACGGTCGAACTTTGCACAAATACAATAAGAAGAAATATATAATTAATACCTGTACATTTTTAAACATCTCAAAAAGCCAATTTCAACTATAATGTTTTACATTGATACATTTATGCTAATAGTTTTCTTTCAATATACATACACCAACTAATACAACGTATTATACTATCTAAAAAATGTTGCATTTAAGAACAAATTTAGAATAATAAAATAATATTCATTAGTAAACTTACAATATTAGCCACAAATTAATGTCGCAAAAGCAATACAATAACGTATAATGAATATCATTGTTTAGTTAACAAAAAAATGCTAGTATCCAAAGTGTCATTGAATGTAACAGTCATATATCCCTGAATATTATGTGTGAGTAAAAGGTAGTACATTATATATTTTGAATCTTTAGAGTATTTTGGTGTTTTCCAGTTTTATCTATAAACGCAAGTGAGTTGTCTTTTTCCATTCTGACAATTTCTAGCAGCACAGGCATACTCTCGCAGAAACTCGTTTTTAACCTGTTAAAATAGTTCAGTAAAATAAAATTTGAGAAATATATTGTAAACAAACAAGCAAATATTATATATGCAAAGTGTTGATCAAATAAAACTAACGATCATCTAAGATGTTATTTTATTATAATATGGGACAAGAACAGCTTCTTTCAAAATCAACAACAACCTACAATACATAAATATTCGCCTCTTTTTATGTAGAGTCTATCTTGCTGCACTATATCAAATAGTTTTGAAAGAATATAAAACAAAACAAACAAAGTTCTTAAATGAGAATATTCGGTTTTTAGTGTTCCTAACGAAAGAAAATCCAGAAAAACGCCTCGAACGCAAGATACCATAACGTGTTGTTATCATTTTTCTCTATCTCCAGTTTCTTAATTTTGAAAGCTTGAAGTAAACAAATACCGTTTTGATTGATAATATTTTTGTATTACGCTTAGAAATTATGAGACTTGATCCTGATTGACTGAAATTTTTTAAATCATTATACGATTAGTGCACTAGAAGAATAATAAGGGGTTCCGAATTACACAATGAACGTTGCAGCACAAGAGAAGACTTTTGAATAAAAAAAATATAGCAAAAATATCAGGTTTATATTTTACTTCACTAAATGCGCGCTGTCAGTTTATTTTCGACTTATGAGTTTGAATGTCCCTTTGTTTTCTTTCGCCTCTCTTTTTCTTATTCTCATTTGAAAAGGGAGATTAGACTTATGTACATTCCATTTCAATTTCTTTGCAGCGTCTGTATGTGAAGTATTTATCTCCCAGCTGAAACGATATTCCAGCCTGAGAGCTTGCTGGCGTAAAAAATTATAAGACTGGTATCTTTGATGAGGTTTGTTTTTCTATTATGATTTCCTTGATAGAGGGTGTTGCTCACGAGGAAGCTATTAAACCAAGAGGTACAACTGGTGAAGTTGAAATCATCCCTTCTAAAATTTTACGGACGCCATCACGAGTTGGTTGATATTTTTTTTCCAAATCTGTTCATTAAGAGTTATTATTAACATTCTAAAAAAAAAGCCTTTTGCAGATATCAACGCAATCAGAAAATAGGAAAAAAATCATTTGAAATGTGTTACCTTGACACTGTACGCACATAAAATACGCAAAAATCGGTCTTAAATTTATTTTAATCTTATCAATATATATCTAAATCGTGTTTATTATTAATGTTCTGAATCATAATTTCTACAAACTTTCATTTAAACTCTTACAACTGCATTTTCCTTCAGAAATAAAATTTTAAGCATAGGTGTACTGAAAATTCGACATTTTTTTTTTTAAATGACCCATATATTAGAAATCTTATTCACGACTGTAGATCCCGATTTTCTGTAGGAAGAGAGACAACTTTCATTCGATTTCGTATAAATCATATTCGTATTCACATCTTACGTTTTTTCTCTAATAAATACAAATTAGATTTGAAGACTTTCATTTAAGTAAAAAATCTAATAAGTCCAATATGTATTTAGCAAGCTAAGCAGGCGGTTTTATCATTATATTCTTTATTGTTATGTGTCCGTATAATCTTTAACAAACATTAAGTTGAGTTTATTCATGATGCAAATTTAAGATACGAGCACTAGTCAAGCATTGAATTTTGAATTGCTTCATACGATTTCAGTGACAAGTCTAGCCCAGCAGAACATCCTTGTTATTAATAGTGCAACTGATCTACCCTTTACATCGGGAGTTTACACAAGGTTTTTGTATATTGCACTCAAAAGAGAATTCCTGATAGTTCATGTTTGAATTGTTATCTTGATAAAAAAAAATCTTGATTCCAGCGTTTATTAATAAAAAAAAAAAGGAGACTTTTAACCTTATGTTACTTATTTAGCTAAATGTATAGCATTGTCTCGATTTTAACGTATGGTGCTAAATGTAATCTCGTACGTATTTTTCTCTAACAAGAGATTCTTTTTCCTGAAAACAAAATTGCATTTTGTTACGTTATCTAATTTCTATAAAGTTCTGTTTACAAAAACACATTTCTACAGACTTATGAACTTACAATAACATTATGATTACATCTTTCCCTATCAGCAGGTGTTCTGCAACCAGACTCAAGTTTTCTATTAACATTGTATCCCTCATTCCCCCAGTTGTAGACGATGTTATAAATATTGCCTCCCTGGAAAGAAAATCAAAAAGTAGAGAGAGAGAAAGGGAGGAGAATAGCTTGAAGACAATGTTTTAGTATATGTAAAGTTGGTTGTGTATTCAAAGCAAGATTAAGATATACAGTTGATGGTTTCAAATGTTGTGTTGATTCATTTTTTTGTCCAGCCTGCGACTTTTGTCGCAGAAAGCTCGACAAAGGATAGTGATCCGGCGGCGGCGGCGTTAAATAACTACTTCAAAGCTTTATATTTTAGATGCTGGAAGACCTGGATGCTTCATACTTTGTATATAGATGCCTTATGCTATGAAGTTTCCGTCTGTCATATGTCCACTGTCCTTGACCTCATTTTCATGGTTAAGTGACTACTTTAAAAAAAAAGTTAAGATTTTTTGTAATGTTAATTTCTCTCTTATCATGAGTAATAGGATAACTATATTTAGTATGTGCGTACTTTGCAAGGTCCTCATGCCTGTCAGACAGTTTTCATCTGACCTCGACCTCATTTCATGGATCAGTTAACAATTTTAAGTTTTCGTAGTCAAGTCCATATGTCAGATACTATAAGCAATAGGTCTATTATATTTGGTGTATGGAATGATTGTAAGGTGTACATGTCCAACTGGCAGGTGTCATCTGACCTTGACCTCATTTTCATGGTTCAGTGGTTAAAGTTAAGTTTTGTGTTTTTGTCTTTTTTTCTAATACTATATGCAATATGTCAACTATATTTGGTGTATGGAATGATTGTAAGGTGTATATGTCGGTCTGGCAGGTATCATCTGACCTTGACCTCATTTTCAAGGTTCATTGGTCAATGTTAAATTTTCATGGTTAAGTTTGTTTCTTAGATACTATAAGCAATAGGTCAACTGTATTTAATGCATAGATTGATTGTAAGGTGTACATGTCTGTCTGGCATGGTTCATCTGACCTTGACCTCATTTTCATGGTTCATTTGTTAATGTTAAATTTTCCTGGTTAAGTTTGTTTCTTAGAATCTATAAGCAATAGGTCAACTATATTTTGTGCAGTAATGATAGTAAGGTGTACGTGTATTTCCGGTTTGATTTATATCACCTTGGCCTCATTTTCTTGGATCATGTTAAGTTTATGTGATACTTGTAGTAAAGCTTTATATTTAGGACAATTAACATAAAATCAATGATCAGTAAAGCAGGCGAGACATTTCAGCGTGTGCAATCTTGTTATATATTATATGATGATGTTTCACATTGTGTACAATTATTCACACTTTACCAGTCGTACTATTTAATATTTTCTTCGTGGAATGAGAACATTTTAAATAACTGACGTGCTTAAAAAAACGCGTGTTTGGTGATTCACTCTTACTAAACTACAAAAATACATATAAAATTTTGTTATTAGCATTGGTCCGGTAAGATGGAATGATAGTCGTTTAAACTTTTTTGATTCGAGCGTCAATGATAAGTCTTTTGTAGACGAAACGCATGTCTAGTGTACAAAATTGTAAGCCTGGTATCAATGATGAGTTTATTATTAAAAAGGAAAAAAGAATTAGACTTTGCATTAACCTGGCCAAACGTAGAAATCTCAGTTTTAATCTCTTTAGTAAAAATAATCAGTTCGTTATTTCTCAACCAATCAAACTGTTCAGATTTTATGAAATGTACACATTATCTATTTTTGATATGAGTGACCATAAAGAATAGAATGTTACGATTTATGATAGATTCAGGTTAACAACAAACAATTAAGTGGATCTTTTTTTACTTCTTAGTAAGTTGATATCTAATATGTAGTACTCATCAAAGGAGGCAGTCTTAAAATGAAAGGACGTTTAGTGGTCATGAAGGCCATCTTGTTTTAGTAATTTTGAGTTTCTCCGACATTAATATTTTCAGTTTTACAGAATTTAGGAAATATTCAACAGTTGCCTCTACTCAATGATTTCATTAAACATTTTAACTACATCTTAAACAAAATTCCTGTCTAATCTTATTACATTTTTTAATTCTTGTAAGTTTTAAATGATTGTGACATTGAATAAATCTTTTCAGAAAACATCTGAAATATCAACTTATGTTACCGTCCAATTTGTATGTGCTTTTATCTCAAAAATAGGCACACGGGAATACATTTTTTAGGCTTAATATCACTTCTGAAGCAAATGTCTTACAATATGTAATAGGTATTTCGTAGCCTTGTTGTAGTATAAAATACCAGCTTCATGAAAATTAAAACTTACATTTGATATTTTACCGAAGTTTGTATATGTGGTGATAGGACCGGGATATTCAACTGCACATCGTATAACGTAATCCGCCCATCGCTGAAGGTATCGACTCCATTTCTGAAAAATAAAAAAGACGAGCTAAATAATATATGATAAAACTAAAGGGTAATCGAAGATAATCAATTACCTCTTTCGGTCGTTCTGTAACAAATAAAAAGATTGAATAACCTTTATTTTAAGATGAAAACAAATTAATTAAACCTAATCTTCCTGAGGGTCCTCACATAAGTCCCCATAAGTCAAATCTCAATAACGTTTATAATGTGGGATAAAAGTAAATCATTTTCACAAATAAATACATATTTGTATTATTATTTACAGTCAATGCGTCAAATACAAAGTATCCAAAGACTATACCCTAAAATACATACTAATAGTTATCTTGTAGCTGCCACAAATTCTTGTCTACAGTAACTCCAATATTATTTTTACTTTTGACATTTTCTACTTAGATATAGGAAGATGTGGTGTGAGTGCCAATGAGACAACTCTCCATCCAAATAACAATTTATAAAAGTAAACCATTATAGGTCAATGTACGGCCTTCAATGTATATCTCCAATTTATACTTTAGTTATATAACAATTTTGTTGAACATAACTCATATGTCAGGGAGAAACCTTTCAAATGTTATTCCACACCAGAAAATGTTGTTTTGATGTAAATTTGAATTTGAAACATGCTAAACCGACAAGCAGGGCTGCAATTCATACGGTAAAGGTTCACAAAAAGATATTTTATTATAGATTTTCCCGCCGCACATCAAAACGTTATACACATTACTGTTATAAACGAATTTATTGATGATAGAAAAGTAAATTGTCTTCAATTGCCTCAAATTCTATGGTTCTACAGTAAATTTCGCATGCTGAAATACACAACATGTTCGTTTTCCTTTGCATATACTTTCAAATTCACGTTACCTATTTGACGATAGTGATTTTCCCGCTAATTTTGGTTGCTAATCACAATAACAGTTCTGCTTCAAATATTGATTTACAGTGTTGGTATAACTCCAAACTGTAAGACAAACACGATTAGTTCAATGGTCCCATTGTTAAGTTTCGATTTTTCTGTAGTAACATACTAGAACTACCTATATACATCTCAGGTTCTACGATATTCTCGGGCCTACGATTCCTTATAGAATGTTGCTGCTTACAAGAAAGAACGCTGTTGATCCAAGGGTTCTTAATGGTTAAGTCGACATTATCTCTACAGAAGTATTGCGAACACTATCAAGATTTGGTTGACCGTTTTAGAATACGATATGTCTTGGAAGACTATGGATATGTCATATTGTCCTAGCCCAAGAAGTCGTCCTTTACCTGTTTGAGACAGTCTATTATAATTGTTTAACATTAACCCATTATCCGTAATTACGTATACTCTACCGACCATTACCCATAATTACGTATCCTCTACCGACCATTAACCGTAATTACGTATACTTGGGGAGATATAAGGGGGATACTGTACCGACCATTAAGAAGCATTTGAGTTCACCCAATCTTTCATTTTCTGAGTAATGCATTTTCTGTTGTTTGCCTTTTTCTCTTATTGCCGCAGTGCTGTGTGTCATTGTCCGTTTTGTGGTTTTTTTTTTTCATCCGTTTTCGATATCTGCCTCCTTTTCATGAATAAATATGACATAAATAAATCAATTATATTCCTACCAAACATTCCTACTATATTTACTCTTTTATACCCTTACCAATGCTGTCATCTGGTTACCTCGCAGAAGATTGTGCGCCTGAGTTAGATAATTCTGCTCTTCTACTGTAACACTACCTGTTTAAATATAAAATTATAATTTACTATGCATTCCACAAAAAAATAATCCACGTGTTTCGGAAGTGAACAAAAACTATCAACCTGGTATAATTTTAGAATTCAAGCAGAGGATATAGATAAAATAAATTCATTCAAACATTTGTACTATTCACACATTAGATACAAATGATACTAATGTACAATTTAAGCTTACACATAGTAATGCAAATAAACACAAGCGTGAAATAAGGAAGCTTAATATTAATCCCCGCTTTCCATGCATGAAAAACTGTGTATGAGATAGGTGTTATTAGGTTTTTCAACTTTTTATAGAAAGACCGAAATTTTAAAATTTTGTGTGATTTTTATTATTTTCCTCTTTCGTCACTTTTTTGCTGCTTTTATTTTGCTTCGCAACATGTTTAAAGGATATTTGATGATGCTATCGATCAATTGTAGCACTTTTGGACTCATTCTGCTTTAACGAACTTTTTATGAATTAGCTCCAACTAATACTAACACTGTTTTCTTGTTATCACATCTTCATCGTAAGTAACAAAATATCTACAAACTTATTATTTTCATTAAATTGTCTGTTAAATCTTCAGGACTCGTCGGTCAATTTTGACCTAAGCGACTAAGCGACATCCAATATGAGTTATTTTTCGCTTATTTCAAAACAGTATATTGGTGTTCATCATAAACCGTAAGCCGGAAACACATTGGGTCTTTTGATTAAAGGTAGTTGGTACATACAATTGAATCGAGGTCAAAGGTCAAGGTCATGTTCTATTTATCGTTATTTGTTATCGCATCTTCTCTGAGGCATAAAGGACTGTTTCAAAATGTTTCGATTAATAAGATACATAATTAGTATACATTTGATACAAATCGATCATATGACTTATAGGAGTTACTGCCCCTGAAATGTTTACGATAAAAAATAACTAATTAAAACTTTTAATGCTTCTGGATTCTTTTACATAATGCTCGAAAGCATATGACCTTGGATTCACCGAAAGTAGCCATTGTGCTAATTTCATTTGAAAGTACCTAGAACCTATATTTATGTTTTTGAATCAGTATGAAGTAACATGACACTAGAAGTGACAATGTGCAAATCGGTAGTACATGTATCACTAAATGTGAATTTGTGCTTTGTGAATTATTCTAAACAAAAGAGCACACGATTAGTGATGAAAATTAATTTATATATAAATTTGCATATATTATGTAAATTTAAACGAAATGCTAGATAAACAAATTGTTATGGTGCATCCTGGTCAATTTCTTTTGAATTTTAATACATATATTTGAAGATAAGAAAAAAAAAAAGATCGCCAACAAGTTCACTTGTGTATAATGAACGTCTTACACCCGGCAATAAAACCTTTTCCCAAGTGGGCTCTCAAAATATGGATGTTAAATTTGATGTCTCGACCAGGTAGTGCCACATTAAAGAACCCCTGTAACAATTATTTGAAGGAAACGTTCTGCTCCTCTCCGACATAACCTTTTCCACTTTTTCTAGCGTCAATCAACATCGCGGTTGACAAACTTTGCCAAAAATGTCAATGTGTTAACGTACTGAATATTTATACAAAATTTAACACTTGATGTTAAAGCCCAAAAAATCAATCAATCAATCAATCAATTCTACTTTCATTAGTAGAATGGCGTCATTAGGGAAAGTATTCAGGTTCCTGATTTGTTAATACATTACCAGATAAGAGATATAGAAATTCGAAGTCGAAAATTGCCATGCTCACTTAATACTTTTTTGTACGTATCGAACAAATCCTTGCTTGCTACAGTGTATATAAGTGCTCAATTTCATACCAAACATTATAAAAATAACATTTAATACACGTGTTCTGTTCTTTTACAATAGTACTTTAAGATATTTCGTTTTCTCCATCATTTTTAAGAGGATCTTTTTAAATGTCTCGTCATCAATTTATATTAAGAAACAAACATTCAATAAATCAATTCAACATAACTACTTCTGTTCAACGGCCAGTACATGTACAATGTACATTGTATTTCATTAAATTGAAGAAAAAAAAAATCATAAATCCAGACATATTTTCCTGAAATAAAAGTATTTCTAAAGCATATAATAGTGAAGTGGCAACTTAAAAGTATGAATATGCGATCTAAAAGTAAAACTGTAACAAAAATATCAAAAATTCAGAATGTCCATAACATTTTCTATGAAAGTCTTAGAAAATATTTACAAATTAGAAAATAATAATAAAAGTGTATAAATAATCATATACATTTCTTGTGTGTGTTTATTGACAAAAAATGCATATGTGCAAATCATATTATAAAACTCTTCTTTTATGCAAAATGCAGCAAACATATAAGCATATGTATGATACCTTGTATTGTAGATCGACCAAAAACTGTAGAAAGCCCTTTAACCATTAACTTAACTAGTACATGCATAATCGATTACAGGTTACCTATAGTGTATGCATATTCAACGTTTTAAAAAGATAGTATTCTTCTTAAAGCACGAATTATAATTATATTATAAAAAAAATTAAAGGATCAAAAAGTAACTCATGTTTAAAAATTGCAACTTAAAAAATTCAAATCTATAATTTCAAATCAAATCATAATTTTTTTAGAGATAGAAATACAGATATCCATTCATGTAATTCATTGATGAAAGAAAATATGATAAACCTTCACGTTGAATTCTACATATATGCTCACTTCAAAACTCATGCCGAACACCACCAATCTAACTTAGCGTGCAAAGCATAATCTAATAGTGCTACAAAGCATGCTTGAGTATAATTTACAAGACGTTTCTCCAATCATTCTGTTTATATCAAATTACAAATAATACACCCTCGATCTAAAAAGGCGGCTATAATAGTAGCTATGGATGGAAAATAATAATGCATTTTAGAGCAAGCAGGCGTGACACGACTCGCCTGGTGCCGTTATTCTTTGCAACTGTCTTCTTCGGGTTTGAGTGGCAGGTCGTCTTCGTATTTGTGCAGAAGGCCTTGTATTACGTCTTTGGTGAGCTTCAAGTTCCTCTCTTTGACGTCTTAGCTGTTCACGCTCGTATAATTGTTGTGCTCGTTGTCTCTCCCGACGCAGTCTATCTCTACGTAGGTAATCGTCGTAAGATGTGTATCGTCTTCTAGTTTGTCGCTTCACTAGTGGAATAAATTCGTGTATGCATTCATAAAAACATTATGTTAAAACTTAATTATTAGTGAATGTGCTGTGATGCTGGCTTGCCAGCGATCCGTCTATTAACCTATGCAAGTGAATTCGTCATTTTAAGGGAACTACCATTTGATTTTTATGGGGGGGGCTAGGATGAAAAATTTTGTCCTGCTTTTTTTTTTAGTTGTAATCTCTGTCCTGCCTTTTTATTTTTTACTCTATTCAGTCCTGCCTTTTTTTTTTTACTAGTTTATCCTGAATTTTTTTACACAAATTGTCATCCTGCCTTTTTTTTACCAAGTTGCTCATCCTGCCTTTTTTACTCAAAACCCTGTCCTGCCTATTTTTCAAATTTCATCCTAGCCCCCCCATAAAAATCAAATGGTAGCTCCCTAAGTGTAAAACAACATGCAAACTCCTTATTTAACACTTTCAAACGAAAATAAGTGATTACCAAACGATCATAATTAAAATCATGTCGAAAAAGTTAGACAGACAACATCCAGTAAATGATGTCTATATACGAAAAACCCATTACAATTAAGTTTCAATTAAATATACCTACTAGTCTTTTTAATATAACTTCTAAAATTTAATTTGATCATTTTAATGAACTCTGAATTCTTCAAACCATGAATTGTGGTTAGTGGTTATTTTTGTCAGTCAACACCATTTGAATACTGATGTTTATATATTCCTAGAAAACGATATTTTTGTAGGGAAATAAGATACATGAGAATAAGCATAGAAATTATTAATAGACATATTTTTCATGCGCACATTTGGTATCAGTTACTAAGCTGAATGTTTTCATTAGCTAGTATGTGAAAAATCCTTTTTAATTTTAGTTAGTTAGAATTAAAAAAAAAAACAGATTAGAATTTTATTATTGTAGTATATTAACATATTATATGATAAAAAGTTGGATATGCAAATCTTACTTCTTCTTCTTCTCCGTTGAGTTATTTTCAACTCCGTATTTTCGCCATTAAACACCTTTTCACTGGCCTCTCTCCCCTTCAGTGCTGCAGGTGGAATTGGTAACAGTACATTTGTCTGGTCATTTGAGGTGTTTCTGTTCGGTATATATCCCCTTGAGTCTTCTCGAATGATGATATTGGCTGTTGGAATATTTAGTTTTCTTTCTGGTAATTTTTCATTAATCACATTTCCACTGTGCTTGATTTTTGTCCATTTCTTCTCTGTTTTATGAAAGGAGTGAGAAAAAAACACATAAAATTATGATGTGTACATATAACAATATATTTATCTTTAAAATGCTCATTTTGTCTCTCCAGAATTCTTCGACTTTATGATTTAGGGAGGTCTAAATTTGTACTGTACGTGACCAAGAAAAATAAATAAGAAAATGGCAACAGCTATTATCGAATTTCGTGAACATTTTAAAGTTTATACTTGTATAATGCATATGAACCACAAACCTATCTTTCAAAGTGTACATTGAAAATTAGAAATGTTGCCTTTACATGATACACGCGTTACATTTGACCCCAAAAATGTACTTGATCGTAAGACATATTTCCATTTATTTTTAATTTCAAATAAATAAAACAGTATATTTTTTTTATTATGTTTTATATATTTAAAGGATTCTGTCTTATTGTTCAAGAATGTTTCGTTAAAGAGAGGCGAATGATACCAAAGGGACATTCAAACTCATAAGTCTAAAATAAACTGACAACACCATGGCTAAAAAGGAAAAAGACAAACAGACAAACAACAGTACACAAAACACAACATAGAAAACCAAAGAGCAAAACGTACCCCACCAAAACTGGTGGGGTACGTTTTGATCTCAGGTGCTCCGGAAGGGTAAGCAGATCGTTAAAGGATTATATGTCACTATACGGTCTTGAAAACAAATAATGTTCATTAAATAATATTGACCTATTATAATATCATGTCTCAGTAACAGTCTGTGCCTCTAAAAATCTGTTTATGCCATTTTCCAGTTAATATGTATTTAATATCTTACTTGTGCACATTTTCCGTTTACAATGATAGCCTTGTGGACATGCTGAACATTTCCTGCCATATGTAAAAGGTTGTTTATCTAATTCTACTCTGAAAATAAACGTTAAATCACTGGTTATAATTCATTTTGACTATGTGTGTATTGTTATATTCATATTTCCAGAAATAAAAATTCAAGACATGTGTTTTCAGAAAATCTGCATGTCAATGAACCCAGGTAAGATATCCGGCCAAATGTTCACCAAAACGTCCGTACATTTCACTGCCATTTTAAAGCATCTTTTCCTCCGAAAAGTTTTAAATCATCTTTATCCTGCAATACGGGTCGCATATTTGCATGAATCACAAATTGCAACTGAAAATGATTTAATATATAAACATAATTCTACTCTGCATGTTTCTAAAAATTTAAAAGTTGATTTTTGTTGAATGGTAGTGGGTAATATTTTACGTTATATGTGTCATATATAATATAAGAAATAGTTTATTTAAGTCGTACAAAAATATTTTGATGTGAGAAAAAGACTTATATATAGGATGAAAAACAAGCGGGTGTAGTAATATGACAGTCATTTAATAAGCTCGCCCCAATTTTAGTAAGTGTAATGTTTTTACAAGTGTATAGATATATAACTATCTCATGTCATGCAATCGTTGTAAGCTCATATCTAGAGCAATCCAGGATATATTTTACATACCCTCTCAACAATGATTTCTCTCTGAGTACGTATTGTCTTTACTATAATCTTCAAAGTTATTTATTGAATTTTAAACCTAAGAACTTAGGTAAAAATATACCAGAAGAAAAATCAGACTGTGCATTTCTCAATATAATGTCAAATATTTCAAACATTAACTTTATGTTTGCAGTTTAGAAAATAAACAATTTAAATTTATGTTTTCAGAATATAAGAGCGTGTGCAATTCTTTTGTTTTAACCTCGTCATGGTCCATAAACACAAGCTAGCGTGCTTTTCGGTGAAATTGAAGAGTCGTATTAACGCTGAAATAACAGTTCAGCAGCATTTTGCATTCTCTCCGAAAAAATGATTTGATTTATGGCTCAGATTAATTCACTTCAAGCGATATCAGTTTCGGTCTAACTTTCCCCCTGCGCTTTCTTTTCACCTCCTGTCAGATTTTGATTTTGACACGTAACTTTATAACACCATTAAAATCGATATCCGATGCAGCAACAAAAAAAGAAAGAAAGAACAAATCATCACAAAAAAGAATAAAATTTCGATATGTCTGTATATAGCGTTCGTAAGCAAAGTTTTGTGCAATGCTAGACCTCTGATCATTTGTTTGTGGCTGCGAGAAAAGATGTATCTCATTAAACAAAACATGTTTTACTCTTTAATTAAGAGACTTATTCCCCAAAACAATGAAAATACAAATTACAAGCACTCGAAAATTCGAACAATGAGCATGTGCTAAAAAAAAATCCGTCGTGCGGCAAGTTGACTATCACCGGATATCTTCAAAAGCATTATTGTAACATTATTTTGACAGACTATAGCTTTTAATTCGATGTTTGTTAATTTTAGGCAGTTTTTTAGGGTACACAATTTCTATTTTTCCGATAGTATACATTTAAAAAACGATCGATTGTCTATCTTATTTCAGCTTCCCAATAGTGAACTTTCTATTTCTATGTAGCAACATTCCAGCAGCACCTGCCTATGGAGTATATATTTCCCAGTTGCTAAGATATTCCAGACATTGCATTTACAAGATTTCCTTGATAGAGAGTTGCTGCTTACAAGGAAGCTATTGAACCAAGAGTTTCAAGTGGTGAAGTTGAAGTCATCCCTTCGAAAATTTTACGGACGCCATCACGAGTTGGTTGACCGTATGGAATATCTGTTTCACAGATGACGACAGATATGCTCCAATTGTTGTACAATCCCGTCCTCTTTTCCTCGAATGTGACCTACCGAATAAGACTTAGCTTATCATCGGGTTTGTTCTTATATGAGCAACACAGTGGGTGACACATGTGGAGCAGAATCTGCTTACCCATACGGAGAACATATTATCGCCCAGGTTTTTGGTAGGGTTCGTGTTGCTTAGTCTTTAGTTTTCCATGTTGACTGAATGTGTTTTGTGTACTGTCGTCTGTCGTTTCGTCGTGTTTCGTATTTTGCCATGACATTGTCAGTGTGTTTCCGACTAATGAGTTTTCATATCCTGTTGGTACCTTTTGCCTCTCTTTTACATACAATGTTTGTTCTTTTCCTATTTTTCTATTCCACAGCGTTGAAACTATACATACTTTGAATTGACTATATCTTAGTTGTTTCTGTCAGAGCTCTATATTCGTATACTTACTTAGGCGAGTAGAAACAGATGAAATAGTTCATATTGTAATTGGTTGTTTTCTTACTTTCTATCATCCTCGGACATTTAATCAAGGCACAACCAACCGTATCTGACTTAGCACTGACTAGCTACAACAGAAATAAGACATATTTTACTCTGACATTCAATTTAACCTTCATGGATTTACCTTCATCAGGAACGCTCAAAGCAGAATAGTTGAAAGCTAAGGATGTATGAGAACCGAAACAGTTGAAGAGCTATATTACCACAAAGGACCTAAAAATAACCAAATCCTTCTTAGAAGATGTGGTATGATTGCCAATGAGACAACTCTCCATCAGAGACCAAATGACGTAGACGTTAGCAAATATACCACACTGAACGACCCTCAACAGTGAGCATAACCCATACCGTTTTAGTAAGCTATAAAAGTTAAGTCGATTTTGATTTTAATTTTACATATTTTATATTTTTGCAATACCGTAGGAATCATATTTCAAACGTTTCTGTTTGCATGATTTATGATTTAAAAATATAAACGTTTTTTCTCATGATTTCATTGACAATATTTATAATAATTAAACCAATAGGTAGTTTACATGAATTATTGATAAACATAGATGGACAATTTATTTAAAATTGATATCTTTTTTTCACTTAATGGTACGTACAGTTTCGAGTATCACTATTCAAGTGCAATATAACAGAAGAATGGTAATATAAATGAGAAATGAATTTTGTATGTTAATAGTCCAAATTTTTTTCATGTCAACAACTACCTTTTTGTCCAAATGTCGTTATCAGTGTTAATTGGTCTGAATTCCAGACAACCAAGTATAAAACATTTAAGTAAATGTAAATATTGTAGAGCTGGGCGGAATCTGGTATCGTGATAGCACGGGAAATTAAGAGAAGTCGTAAAATTATTGTCCAAAGAAAAAATTTTAGAGTTATAGGACAAAACAATAGTGAAACAGATTATAAACTTTTATATTCAAATGAGACAGAATTTTCTTCTGAAACTTATTAAGTCCATCCGTATTCACTATAAACTTCAGTCCCCATTATAAAGCCACCATTTATCCTGAACGTTTTTGATAATGTTATTGTGCTATCTGTTAACAAATGAAAGCATTTATAGGTAGACCTCACCAAGTTTTTATACGTAATCTACTAATAACTCCTTCATGTGTTGCTTCAAAAACATTTGCAGCAGATATTGTAATATAATATAAAATAAAACAAAGATAGCAAAAATGAACCCTTTATTTTAGTAAATATTTATTTTCTGGTGAAGCTTGGAAATGTTGTCTTTTTGCACTTAAACCTCATATCATTTTTCCAATTAAAGACAACAAGATATATCGATATAAAAAGCACAAGAGCGTGTGATACGCCTTTATTGTGCATATTGGAATTTTCGTGAAAACAAAATAGAATAATTAGAAAGCATCTAATCAGAAGCTAGTAAAACGGCGCTGTCGGAAAACAATGCACAAGTATATATATCATTTGCAGTAAAATTATTGCGTCAAATGTGGCTGTTAAAACTGTGAAATGAAAAACCAGATATATTTCAATATCAAAAGAGATATGAATTAATGAGAGTTGGTATGATTTCCTTTTTGACATCTATTTAACAGAGTACAATAATCTCACCATAGATACCAAAATTTTAAAAAAATGTACGCCAGCCGCGCGTTTCGTCTACAAACGCAACGAGGCGGATTTCAGCAACCATAGCTCTCCTTACGGTCAACATTCACCAATCCCTACACCAGGGTAAGGTGTGTAGTAATGTAATCCAAGTATGCTAGAGCTAGTGCATGACACGCAATGGTTTTTTTTTTTTTTGTATTTTATTTATCTGACAGCTAAAGTCCAATAACTCGGGAATGACAAATTAGAAAATTTTCAAAATCCAGGGATATCTTACTCTCATTAATACAAACAATTGGGTTTCTTTTAATCAATCGAAGCATACTGAAGCTATGATACAATAGAGGGAAATTTATCTATATCTGACAGTTATAAGTCACTCTGGAACGACAAATCAGAAAACAATCAAAATCGAAAGGGAATGTATAAATACACAGCAACAACATGTTGGAATGGAAATGGTAAATATGATAGCTTTTGCTTGAAGAGTGACAAGCTCTTTTTTTTTGTAAATCCATGCAGCAACTCTTTGAGAGGTTCTTACAGACAATAGGGGTTCGTCTGCATCAGTTTAGACTTCTTTGTAGTATTTTGTCTTTTCGTCGTTTTGGTTATTTTTTGTCATGATATTGTCAATTTTTCTTCGACTGATGATTGTTTTGTTGTCACTTTGGCGTTATCTGCCTCCGATTTTTTTTTTTTTTTTTGGTTTTTTTGTTGCAAAGCAAGTTTCTCGTCCTATCCAACGTAACTCTTTTGCTAATGGAAAAGTCTAAAGTCCTCCATATCTCTGATAACTCAATTTGCAGAAACCAAGTTTAGTTTGATTATCAATGAAATTATAATATACAATGTACCCGAATTGTCTTGGTATATCAAGTAATACATAAACGAAACACATTCCCGATTGAAAAGTTTGTTTTTGGCACCAACAAGTTGACAAACCAGGAATATTTAAAAGTAAAAATACATCATTAAATAAAGGTTAAAATGACCTTGACTTACCTGTTTGTAGTTGCATGTTTCACTTTCTGTACATTTCACATCCCACGAAAATAGATTTTGTCTCTCTTTATCCCAATCCTTCAATGCGTCCATCATTACTTCTCGAGATCTCGTAGCTTTTGTAAAATATGTTTTATACAAGTTTTCACCATAGTTGTCATCCCATAGTCTATTAAATATACAATTATGTCCCCACTCTCGTGCTTTCTCTGCAGCTGCTGGATCCCAACTCTACAAAATACCAATTGACATTTATTATACAAAATGGCATGTATTTGTATTTTCCATAACTTTGTAGAATCGATATTTAGCAATTCTGGTCTAGGATATATTTTCATGAATCAGATTGGCTTTTGTGATAAAACTTATCTTGATCGAATATTGAGTGATCAGTTTATTACCTCACGATTTGGCGATACAGCAAATTCATCTCGGGGACAATTTTATGGGATATTTAGAAAGGACTTTGGATTAAAAAAATATCTAATCAGACTATCTGAACAGAATAGAAGCTGGGTAACAAAATTAAGGACATCACACTTACGTATCCCAATCGAGACGGGGCGTTGGCAATATATACGTAGACAAGAGAGAATCTGTACTCTCTGTCATGTATTTGTTGGTGATGGGTTTCGTGTTTCATTTGTATGTCAACATGATATAGAAACCAATACTTACCTAGATACATATATTATACTATTAAACCACAATAAATTAAAATGGAAGGATTATTGTCCATATGTAATATGGAAGTCTACAAACGACTTTCAATTTTTATTAAGAAAATAGCTTGGTCGTTCTAAAATATTTACAAATTGATTTCTATGTGTTTAATAGATATAAGAAGATGTGGTATGAGTGCCAATGAGACAACTCTCCATCCAAGTCAAAATTTATAAATGTAAACATGCTCATTTCGTCATTTGATTGTTTATGTTTTATACTTTGACCTCATGTCACACCGTGATTTATCTGTCTGAACGATATCAATAAATCTCTTATAATCTCATACGAAAAAAGCACCAAAAACAGAAGATTTATTAATATAAAAATGACTTCATGTAATCAATCAAAGAATAAAAAGAACTACAAGTATACCATTAAGCTACATGTTACAGTATAAAATAAGGAGATGTGGTATGATTGCCAATAAGAAAACTATCACCAGAGACGTTACTATTATAGTATACACCGTACGGCGTTCAATAATGAGCAAAACCCATACCGCATAGCAAGCTATTATAGGCCTCGCTTGATAAACGCTAGAGATAAAAAAAAATCGCAATCCTAAAGTATAAACAACACAAAAGTGTGAAATACTGAAAATGACAAATTGATCTTTGTCCAATGATTGGCCATGTGGAAGAAGTCTTTATATGTTGTCATCAATACATTGTTCACATTGTAACCGTTTGATGAATACATAAAAGGAGAAAGGTTACTGGAATAACAGTACAACATGAAATGAAACAACACAATACAGTTAGCTGAAAATGAATGAAAACAAAGATCATTGTATTAATGAAAACCCATGTCAGTAAACTGGACCCCTGCTGTTGTTTTGCTCTTATGTGGCGGAGTGTCAATCAGCGGGTGGCCAGATTGCCATGTCAGATGCTTTGGACCACCCCGACTGTGCAAGACTCTAATGAGATAAACTATCAAGAATGTTTCACTCTATTTCGACTGTAGAAGAAGCAGGAAGTTATTCAAAATTAATGAAATCCATTTAAAACATAAACAGTTCAAGACGTCAAATTAAAAACCAAACAAGAAAGAAATTCAATAAAACTGTTTTCTATTCAAATACTTCCAAATAATATAAAATTAAGAAGATGTGGTATGATTACAAATGAGACAACTATCCACCAAAGTTCAAATGAAATGGATGTAAGCAATTATATGTAACCGTTCGGTCTTCAACAATAAGAAAAAAACTATATCGTATAGTCGGCTATAAAAGGTCCCTACATGAAAAATATGAAACAAATCAATTGAGAAAACTAACGGCCTAATTCATAACAAACCAATTTACGTAAAACAAATATGACAGATATAAACCAACGACAACCCCTGAACTACAAGCTCCTGGCTTTGGACAGGCACATATAGAATGTGGTCGGGTTAAACTTCCTGCTTCTTCTAGTTTCTGGCGCCAAACCCTCCTCTTTTCTTGGGACAGTGGTGTAACAGAACAACATAAGAACAAACTATAAAAATCAATTGAAAAGGCTAAACTCATCAGATCGATACAAAGCAGAAAGCATCTAACGAAAACACAGACCGGACGTGGCAGCGTATCTATACATCCAACAACAAAAAAGACACTAAGTAAAGATCTGAGAGTACTCGCAGTTACTGACATCTAGTTCAAAGTCAATGACAAGTAATAAAAAAATCATGTATCTAAGACTAGCAGTATATAATATGCAGGTTTATTGAAGATGTAATATCATAATTGATGCATATGTCCATAATTTCATTCAATTGTTTGTAGGTGAATCTTCAAAAATATCGTCATTTGATAAGGTGATACTTGAGATAGTGTGTAATGAATTAGATAAATATAGGACATGTGGTGATAGTAATAATATAAAATAATCTGATGTCGGGGCCATTTTTAGCTTACTGTACGGTATGAATTTAATCATTGTTGAAGGCCGTACGGAGAGCTTTAAGTTAATTGATTTATAACAGTCGTCCTTTGGTCTTTTGTGGATACTTGTCTTATTGGCAATCATACCACGTCTCCTTATTTTTATATGTATATGTTACAGTGAATTTGTAGATTAAGGGATGATGTGTAATTCCTGAAATTTTCAGGGATTATGTTTAATCACTGGTAACTTTAGTGATTATATATGATAACTAAAATTTTCAGGAATTATACATAATCACTAGAAAACATGTCAAGGATTACACATAATAACTGTATTCTTCAATTTTTTACATCATTTTTCTCTATACTGTATATTTTAGCACACTATTATTCTCTATTCTTATCATTTTGTCTATTTTGTCTTCCTATTTTCAGTCCTTTATTTTGCACTGTTTACCCATAATTCTCTATTGTGTAAACTCCATCCAGACCCTTTACTAATGAAAATTTGCCCAGGGAATGAAAACTGTCCACTTAAAACTTTAAAGAGGTTAAACATACGATTTATTTGTCTGTATTTGATTTATTTTTACCCAACAGAGAATCTTTGTTTTATTGATAATCCCTGAAAAAATTCCAGGGAATTTGTAAAATAATTCTTAAGATTTTCAGTGATTATGTAAAATCACTGGTCATTTTCAGGGATTATATATAATCACTAATGATTTTAGTTATTATACAGAATCCCTGAAAAATCAGGGATTCTATATAATCCCTGATTATACAAATGCACTGTAACATATACACACGATTTGACTATGGCCAACTTTAATGTAAAAACGCAGTATAATTATACCGTACAGTAAGCTAAACAAAAGGGCCCGACATTAGATTATTTGTATTATAACTATCACCAAATGTCCTATAGTTATCCAGATCAGTATCACCTAGCTTATCAAATGAAGATATTTTGAAGCTGTCTCAAGAATCACCTGTAAACAATTGAATGAAATTGTCAAAATCAACTGAAATATTTCATGTACAATACAACTGTCAATGCTATATTTTCTTGGAAGTCTTTGGAAAGAAAATAGGTTCATGTATTTGCACTAGACAAAAGTCAGACTTGCGTTTATTTGACCTAGTAAGACTTACTTTTAACTTTGTATGAACAAATACGTAAACTGTTGACTCGCCGTCTGTAGATATACACGACGATCATTGACGGCCACTTCATCTTAAACAACAATGTAAATGGTCTTGAGGTATGGATATGTTGATATAAGATAGATTATGTATACAAATAACTATGTAATTGCCGATAAGGGGGATAACTGTTGTTCTTGTATCACTAACTTGCCAATTAAACTCAAAGTGACCGTTCACCGATTTTTAGAACATCATAATTTGAACTTGTGCAAATGAATGTAATTCCATGTCGACCCAAAAATTTCGTCTGGCTTAAATTTCAATGGCTTTCGGTCATTTTGGGGACATGTTAATCATTGTTTAATTTTGTATGTTCACTTATCATTTTGTAATGTAAGGGCCTTTTATAGCTTACTATACGGTATGGGCTCTGCTCATTGTTGTAGGCATTCACACAACTACCACATCTCCTTATTTTCATATTTTAACACATCTGCAATCTGACGTCCTAAATTTGCATGGAATATTTTGTCATTGGATGTTTAAACGACAACGAACAATCAGTCAAACAAAAATCTTAAAACCTCCTGGTGAAGCGAGTCCTTATGACCACCTTTGAACAAAATAATGTATTCCATTTGTGTTGTTCGTGCAGTGAAGAATAAGGCGTCCATTTGTAGAGGGCAAACGTTTTCTTCAAAATGTTTCAATTGAAAATTGCTGTATCTTGAGAAAAAAAAAAAAAAAAAAACACGTCACTTGAACCAACACAAAAAGTTATTTGAACAGATCTTTCGATGTCACTTCATGAATATACGGTTTGTTACATATGATACATCAGGCATACATGTTACTAGAGAGGCCCAATTTTTGAATATTCTGCCCCAGTATTTCATCTTTAACGGACACTTTTTCAAATACAAAAAGCTAACTAAAGTTCTGTTTTCTTGGTAACATAAGTTCTTTATTTCTCAAAATGGACGGTTTAAGGTAGTATGGGTGTCTTCCGCCATGTTTGATTATCAAAAAGCAGAACACATAGGTCTGGAATTTGATTTAGGTCAGCAAATTTCGATGCAGGAAAGCAATTTACTAATAAGAATTTTCATTTAAATGTGATCTTAGGTTATTATAACTCATATTTTTGGGTACCATTTTTTTTTTACTGATAGTATAATAGAAATTTGCCCGAAGTAGTATTTGATATAAAGGACTTGACTAAAATATTGGCTATAAAATAAAATTTAGTTGTAAAAAAAAATTGCCCGATTGACAATCAGGATGACACTGACGTTGAAACACCAATCATACGTACCAAGAAGCGTGCGCTTTATGGCCAACAGATCGAAGCCGAATATCTAACCAAGAAAACGAAACGGAAATTATCAGAACTTGCTGTGGGGGATAATTTCATTATACCAATTCCTCAGTATGATCGTGCTCCAACTGACCCTCGAAATATCTTAAGTGTAATTACTGAATCTGGAGAATTTGGGTACCGCATTGAAACAGCTGTGCGAATTTTAACAGGATATTTGTTGAGAAATCGAATTGAAGCTGTTAAAGACACATCTTTATTCGCAGTAACGGTTCCTGAGCTTCAACTTTCGCTACGTGGAGCAGTTAAAAAGCATTAAAAAACTGGTGGTCAGGGGTTTCTTTCAATGTAACTGCAAAGGGGGTGCAGCACTTCTTTATGTAAATGTAAAAAGCAAACGATGTTATGCAATTCCCGATGCCATAATTCACTCACATGCTCAAGCAAATAATACAGAACTATTTTTTGTATTTCGTAAATAAGGTTTTTTGTGTGGTCATTGAATAAAAAAAAATTATAGTGTGTATCAATGCTTATTTTTATAACAAAATCCATACTGTTAATTATTGTACAAATTATAAGTGAATTTTAGTAAAATTTTGTACAAATTTGTACAAAGTCAAAATACAAATTATAATTTGTACAATTTTTTGTACAAATTATAATATGTACAAAATGATAACTTGTACATAACATTTATACTACATTTATGCAAAGTATGAAAAATTTCTATCATTTTTTTGTTTATACTCCCAAACCACATTAAGAATACTGTTAAACGGTTTAATATAGTTTAAATACTCCTAGGACAAATTTAAATGCTGATGCAATGATTTTTATTTCCAACTTTGATTAAGAAAAACTCTTTGTACGCTTTAACGATAAGTATCTGTTTGTACATTCTAATGATAAAATTTTCTCTGCATGGCCACTACTGGTGGTCTGGATGGTTTCTACATAGTAGAGTATTATGGGTAAAAAGTGCAGAATAAAGGACAAAAAATATAAAGAATAGAGAAAAATAGGCCAATTAATAAAGAATATCGAGTAATGGAGTACTAAAATGTAAAGAATAGAGAATAAGGATAAAAATAAATAAAGAATATAGAAAAATGGCATAACAAGTTAGAGATTAAAGAAATGGAGGACCTCTTCCCCGACCATCTTTGCTTGTAAAGATTTTAAGAGGATATGCTATTATTGCCAATGAGATATTACTCCACCAGAGACTAAAATGACATAGAAGTTAACAACTATAGGTCACCGTACGACTTTCAACAATAAGCAAAACCCATAAAAAGATTATTTCAAGCTTATAAATCTTGAAGTGCTAAGTCTGACTTCTATCATCTTTTACATTGCACATGGCAATGAGTCTAAGACTCATTAAAGAGTGCTGAAATGGACCAGACTATATCCGGTGTCAAATCTGTCTACCATATGCTTGTCAAACTCGTTTGTGTCTGGCAGTGAGGTGCACAAGGTCATAAATTATATAAAAATACCTGATTTAATGTTCCTACTTAAAAGTATTACTGCGCAAATATTTACTAGTTATAGTCTTGTTGCAAAAAAAGAATATGATTTATAGCTCAGTTACATTATATCATATGCATGGAATGCAAATTGTTTTCTATTTAAAATCAGCAAGGTGTGAATTCAAATTTTTGATACAAATATCATTTTGATAATTCATGTTGAAAGCATTTTTAAAAGACTTTTGTGTTTTAATTAATAAAGTATGCATTTTCATGAATTCCGACACTTAAATGCATTTTATTTGTGCCATGTGTGTTTAAAAAGGTCTTTGAATTGAATCATATAGCGATAAATTGTTAACATCTTTATATTTAAATTGTTAAAAGTATTCATCTCATGCAGTTAAACAATTTATAGTGTACATAATCCGACATCATATATCAACAAATTCTTTGTTGTAAGCTTTATGTAACAAGTGTCATTCCATATGCATTTTATATTGGTATAAAATATTTAACATGAAGCTTTATGTTTTTTTTTTTTTTTTTAATAAATAAATATTTGAACAATACACACATGTCTATTTAGACAGAGAAACAAACTAAATACAAGTTTAACTAAGATCTACATATTTAAAAAAATAAGCGATGACAAATCCGTCTGCCTCTGATTTCGCTTTACAAAAATGTTAATTAATAGTAAGTTAAGCTTTTAAGACCCTTTTTGTTAATGTGGTTCGCTCTCCATTTTTAAAATTAACTGCTTTTGACCATAAGCTAACATGCTGAAGTTCCCTTTCACTTGTATTCATTTCAGGCCCGTTTTGTTAATGAATTTTTTTCTGCATGTATGGCAACATGATTTGTCCATAAGCGTTTTCGTCCAACCACTCCAAAAACTCTTAAAATTTGAATATTCCATTAATGATCTTCACTCATGTTTGTTTTTTCTTCATGTAATTTGAAATCCAAGATGACAGAAGAACTCCGATATACCTTGAGGTAAAGTTCATTGTATGTTCTGCAAATTATAGTTTAAAGTAGAACCAAAATCCAAATCATCACCTATCGTTATATTTATTAAAACAGCAAAACAGGTTTTCATCCGAATCTATTGACGTGTTTTCCGTATAAATATTATTATTATATTAATTTGTTCCACCTAGGTTTCTTCCTCTTCAAAACGTTAGGCAGATGGTCATATAATTATCATTCATTCCATATAACAAATCAACAGCATCATTGGTTTCTTTGAAAATTTCAGCTAATCTCATCACATTATTGGCTTTAGTGCCCATGCTATATTTTGAACAAGCCGGGGGAAACCCGACCAAGAGAATTCCTGCCGAGTTTGATTTTGTTTGATCAAAAAGTATTTGTGTTGAAACTGTTTGTATACAAAATCCTTACGCCGGACTGCGTTTGCAAAGCAATGATATAAGCTTACATGGGTTAACCCAACCAGACAAGCTTAATATGATAATAGTGCTATAGTATCAACTGTATACGAGGTTCTAGCAATCAAGCAAATGCTTACAAAACTGAAATCTTAACTGTCAATCAAAAAGTCTAAGTATTAAAAAAAAAAATAAAAAAAGTTGTGGAAGTTTCAGTACTTGGTATAAACTGTGCCTTTCTTGTGTATGCTTACTACAATATTTTTTATATGATTGTATTTAACATTTGTTTCTCAGGGATTTATATTTTAGATGAAAGCATCTGCATTTAATATAACCACATACAAAAATATATATAAACTTTCAGTTTCTCACAGTTATACATCTCGCGTTAATTATAAATTAAATCGTAAAGAATATAACTGTTTTGCTTAATATACTTTGTTTTTGGACAGATTTCAAAGCCAGTGGGCATGTTTGGGCGTTTAAGGCTAAATACCATCAAAAGATCTAAACATATCAACTAACTGCTCAACGATATCAGGTCAAAAAATTACCAGTTTAAAAGTTATCTAAGTCGGACAACAAAATAATAAAGTTTTATCATTTCCAATCTTTCTCTTTCGGTATTTTATACTGCAGGTCATTTTATATATTTTATGAATGAAGTATTATAATTAAGGTTATGAGAAAACGTTACATATAACTGTATAAGTACATACATTAACAATAAATGATTTATTAGCGCTTAATATCATGCATGTATCAAAGTGAATTTGTACCTTTTAAATTAAAGTGCATTCCCATTACAGCAAATACTACATGAACAAATGTGATATACAATATATAAACTTTCTGCTAAATATTTACATGTGTTTGTATGCACTAGACCCGACTAGTATAAAGTTTACAAACAAAATTACAATTCCTCTCGGATAGGTTTTGCGATACCATGATTAGGAACATTTAAATTTGTATACATTATAAATTCATTAAGTATATTTTTTAATAAAGAAAGTTTTAGGTACAAACCAAAAAAATGTACATAAAGCAATGTTTGGTTGTAGGGTGCTTTCCTTGGTGATATTCTACTTTCTAGAGCAAACGATTTTATATATTAAACGTTATTCAAGTCGTAAATATGTCTGGATTTGTTCTGAAATGATCAGACTTATATACATGTATTACTACTGCAACAAACACGTGTCACATTGAATAGAGTTCGAAGTTTTTCTTTCCAGATAACAGATAACCTAAGCATCACCAAGGAGAGTATGTTTGTTCAGTATGCAAACTTTCTGCAACCCTTCCAAAAATTCAGATTTTGGCCAGAACTTCATGTACTAATATTCCAGAGGAAAAGAGAAAAATATTATTCGTATTGTTCACCAACAATCTAAATCACCAAATATTGTTCAATAACCTCGCCAGACACAACAATCTTCAATTGAATATTCGCGGTCCAGGTTTACCCAACAAGATAGCTTCCCTTTAAATGTGTCTTATGCTGGATGTTTATTTACACAGCCAGCCAAACGTACACGACAGGAACCATCTAAGTGAATGTAACCAAACGTGTTTTATGACAAATAAAAACTTAAAAGTGACGGTCATTTTAAGCATCTTAAAAGCCCTGTTGTAATATATTTGTTTGTTTCTAGTTATAGGTGTGAAATAGCAAATTACTCATTTCACACGCATTATAGACGTATATATTTATTCAATATTCAATATTTTATTAAAGTCTCACTACTTGCAATACATAAATATACAGTACATACAGAGTATATACACAATATAAAACAGACAATACACAAATATAAAATACAAGTACCATTCTATTAAGAATTATGAGAGACTGTAAAACAATTTCTATATAAAACTAGTTAAAATATATACGATTATTAAAATAATTTCATTTTAAGAATATAAAAGGTATTTCTTCTACTTAAAATATCAAAGCAGGTTTTGGCAACCATATCATAACAATTAATGTTTTAAATAAATAAACAAATTTATCATCATCAGACTAATCATTAAAATCTACATTATATTTCATAGCTTCACTATATAGACAAAAGCGCAAATCTGCATATAAAGGGCATGATAGTATTACATGTTTTCGTCTTCTATGCTATCATTACACATAAAACACACTCTTTCGTCTACATTTTTATTTTCATACCGCCCTGTTTCAATTTTCAACGGAGCTACTCCGCATCTAAATTTAGCAAAAGCACTTCTATATTTATAAGATAAATTTTAGATAAATATAATTCACTTCCATAACTGTCTTTAAACAATTTGTAAGTCCGCAATTTTTACCAACATCTTGTGTCAATATTCTATTTTGCCAGTTTTCTATATACTTATCAAGTAAAAATTCTTCTATCTGCGTAATATTTTGTTTACACAATACATTATTTAAATCAGTATACAAATCTAAATTACATTCTTTAAACTTAGACATAATCCTAAAACACCAATGTCTTCTCTTATTAAGAGCATTTCTATAACACCATTTAAATATTCTATAATTTAATCTATCTGTGCACATTATGTTACATCTAGCCCAGTGTCGAAAACACAAGTCCACTGCTTAACACTTGAGGTCTCAGGCCCATATCCTTGAATTGCATCGTTCGGGGTATATTTACCCACACCCATAAAGACCTGATAGCTCTGTTCTGGACAGCAATAATACATGAAAATCTCTGGTGCCCCAAATGGCTGCACCATAACTTATTACTGGCCAGACCAGGGTATCAAATAGTTTAGTAAATGTACTGTACTGGAAACCTCCATGGGCCTTACTCTTTACAATAATCAAACTTAATGCCCTGTTCGCTGATTTGGCTACAGCTTTAGCCATTACATCATAATTTAAAAATTCAGTTAATAGTAAACCCAGATATTGATAGCTTTTTACAATACATATCTGCTTATCATTAAATAAAAACAATGTTGCTGTCTGCTGTACAGAAGGATTTCTAAAATGTACAATTTTAGTTTTCTCGTGATTAACATTTAATAACTTATTTTTACACCATATATTTAAAACATCTAAGAGTAATTGCAAATCGCGTTCATTCTCTGCAATCAGTACAGTGTCGTCTGTATATAACAAAATGCCAACTTTTTCACCATCAATATCAATACCAATATCTAATGCTTTAATATTTGTAACTAAGCTGTAACTAAGCTGTATGTACTTTACAACACCAAAAGAATAAATGCTTCTCACACTCCTTTCGATTTCTAAAATAAGATTGTGTTTTAAAACTCTGTCGTATCTTCTGATAGGCGACTACATATTTTAAGTTTTTACGCGAAATGGAATACATGTAGCATTACACGCGTTCAGAAATCTTTCCTGAATTACGGGAAATTTTATGAAGAGCGATCTCATATATTCTGTTAATATATAATATATTATGTTCATAATTACTCTAAATATCAGCACAACAATGTTAAATCTGCAAATTTGCTGAAACAAATTTTTGTTCTTCCCTCTCCGGGATTCGAGCTCATGCATGACCGGCGAGGGAAAAACAAAAATGAGTTCGAATCCCGGCGAGGGAAAAACAAAAATTTGCTTCCGTTTTCAGATTTAACATTGTTGTGCTGATATTTAGAGTAATTATGAATACAATATGTGTGTTCAGCCGTGTATCACCTTCACTGGTGATCCAATAAATGGATCTGTCGTAGAGTTGTCACTTGTTTAGACGTACTTGTAATATATTATGTAGTTTAGACGTACTTGTAATATATTATGTACTACATATATTTAAGCATGTACGCGCTTTTGTGCGTAGCATTACAAGTGTTCAGAAGTCCTATCTGAATTTGGGCAAAATTTATTAAGGGCTATCAAAGGTGAATGTTAATGAAAAAGCAAGCAAACAAAATATAATAACCATTTATATAAACATCGAGTCTTAATAGGCTTTGTGTGGTGACATCGACTATGCAATACGAGTGTCTTAACCTTATTTTATCGGGAAGATATTACCAACTGTAATAATTATTTCTAAATAAGACTATGCTTGAGTGCTGAAAAGCAATAAATCAGTTTAAAACCTCAAATATGTCTTTTATTTTGTGCCCAGACATCTAACATCAGATACGCTCGCAACTGATGACCTTGTCATAATTTTATCCAATCAAATTGACTCCTTTTAATACCGGAAACTCAATATATCATCTTGAGACATTCTAACGTAAATCGCGTGCCAAGATGTTTTAAAAAACTTGGATCAAATAATAAAACATTCTGATAACGTGTATACAGTCTGATATTTGAAGAATTTTCGATTGAAAATTAGGTTGTCAGCAAATTATTTTTTTATCTTCTGTGAATACCTGCTATCAAACTGCATTTCAATCAAACTAATAAGCTTGCAGTATACAGTATGAGCATTATATGACACTATCAATTTGGCAATGATATTCAAATATCATGATGACTACACAAGAACATATTAAAGTTATGCAATATTCTCATTACTGTAGTATTGACTGTTTAATATTTAAATGTCATATTCTCAGATTTCAAAATAATTTACAAATTTGATTATAGAAAAAATCGTCCTTTATGGCGGTTAAATACATTTGATCTAATATATTTTATATGTTTAGATTACTATTAAGGTGGCTCGGGTGTCTTCCTCCATCTTGGATTTTGAAGAAGCAGATAACAGTTGGTCTATATGTTTAATGAAGTGTGCAAATTTTGAGAGTAGTATGTAATTCATGTGTAAGACTTTTGATGTAAATATAGAAAATTATGTGTTTTATCATATTTACGGCTGTAATTTAAAAAAAAAAAAAAAAAACACCATATTTGTTTTGATTCTTTTATTTCAACTTTGCTAAATAAGGGGAGATAACTCAAATAGTAGGGAAGATAACTCAGATATAGTAATTTTATAATAGAAAGTGTTGTGAATTTACCAATTTAATATGTAGCAAGAAAAAAAGTTCGGTGACCCCATTTTGTCTTTTTCTTATCTGAAAGCATGTTATAAGAGCTATCTCCTCACATTTTATCTTAAAATTCTATCAGGCAGTTTTCTTTTCATCACACAAAATTGAATTTTCCATGCATAATCTATACAAAATCTGACAATTTTGCACAGCCTGTAGCGGGAAAAAAAGTCCGGTGACCCAAACTTTTTATTATATTTTTGAAAAAAGCATGTAAAAAACTTCATTTTGACAAATTATTAAAAAATTCTATGGGTTTTGATTAAGACGCCCCAGCCACCTTAACTGCTGATGAATGATTTTTTTTAATGTTGTTAAATATCTTCTTCGTTCTAAATTACGTTGACCCTGACGCACATCCTTTATCGAAACGGGCAGGCGATCGCGCAGACCAAAGCTATATTATTATTAATCCCATACCTTGGCAGGCGGATCATACAATCGAGTCATTCATGATGGTTTTTTTTTTCTTCAAAATAGAAGTCTGAGGTTCAGAACGTTCTCTGCAATTTCTCACATATAAAGACTAACAACAACGAATAACAAATGGCCTAGATAATTTGACTTGGCACAAGCACTCAAAGTAGTTGGGGTTAAATCAATTTTACTTGCGCATTAATTCCCGTTTACGTATCTACAACACATGTCGAAAAAGTAAAACTCCCAATCAAAAACCTAACTAAAAATTCTTCTAATTGGAAATGTTTTCAACATACAGCCCTTAACTACTTTTCCGAGGCTGTATAGGTCACAGGAACACCACAATAGTCCGTATTTGTACGAAGCTAAACTATAAGCACACCAGAAAAAAAAATAAGCAAATTAGAATTATATGCAGGCAAGATTAACCATTTCCAAAATAGAGTAACTATGACAATTTAAAAGGGATTTTATTCCCTACGGGTCAAGAGGGTAAACATGTTTTATTATTTGCTCCTTATATATTATCTCAATGAAGTAAACACGTTTTGGGTTCCATTAAAGTATGGTAGATTGTTCCTATAATCAATAATAAAATATACAGGGTAGGTCCGATTAATCTCAACCTTAAATGTTGCGGTGAGGGTTGGCTTGGGCATTTGTTCAGAAATTGTTTGTTTTGTAAAAATAATGTTATTTATACACCTTTGGGTCATGATAATGAAACACATTTCCTTGTGCAATGATTATTCCATTTCAAAATATGTATACGTAGAATATTTAAGATTATTCTTTAATTTACATTCATGTAAGCATTACACTATTATATAACATTTTCGGCATGGATATTATAGTATAGCACTACCAGAAACACTTGGAAATTATATGTATATAAGGAACGAGCTTTTCACTTCTTTATATTATGTATGTACTTTTTTCAGCTTGTTTTATTAAATATATATATTTATGGTTTCCAAGTAACTTCTTCATTTTTGAATCCGTTAAGAAGGTAAGCACACAATTGACTTATTCTCCTTAACGACAAGAAGAGTTATGTTTTCTATTATCACGACGCACCAGTTTTTTTTCACTGTAACATGCATGTATATTATTTAAAAGTTGAAAACGAGGTGGCAAAGCAGATCTATAAATTCAAAGTGGAAAGTTGGCAATGGAAAAAAGGATATAGTATGTGGCGTACCAATTTAGGACACATAATCTATTCACGCCCTTCAAACAAAAAGCATAATGAAAGGAGGTAGGCTTCTATTTATTGGTTGTACAAAAGTCTGTATGAGCTCTGCAAACTTGCAAATACCGATTTTCTAAATATTTACATTATATATGTTCTTTTGATTTCTTAATAAACGATTGATTCATGCGGCATGGATAAGATCTTTTTGAGAATACACATTATGTACATGTATATGTACATGTATCTCTTTGGTAGAAAAGACATAAGGTAGTTTTCTTGTCAATATAAGAAAATGTATTTACCTTGTTTGGTATTGAACTTGCGACCTTGTGTGTTTTCACTAATACCTATACGCAATATTTCGTTACCTAATTTAGACAAGGTCTACTTTTTTTCGAATGACTGCTGATTTTCGTTTTATTGATGTCATGTTTAACATGGGAATGTTTGTTTTTACCTGTACAATTCATAATAACATGCTTTGAAATAAAGATCATAGGGATTTGTTGTGTATACAAATATATTATTAAAAAAGGAAGTCAAATTTAAAATCATTAGATTTTGAAAGAACAAACATCACATGAAAATAACATTTAAACACTTAAAACAGTAAACCTTTTATAAAAACTGAAAGCTATGGATCACGATTGTCAACAGAGACAGCCTTACAAGCTTATTCTAGCAAAAGTCGATATAGATAAGCGAACATATATATTGACATACTACATGACATGAAAATTAGGGACACTGACCTTTTAGAAAATAACATTCAGAGTCTGTTCTCAGTGAAACATGACAATTAAGTTAAATGTTGCTTCTTCAATTAAATGCACTTTTTAGAGTATTATCCTTGGTTGTAATTTAAGGATAAAGTCATATCTGGCATTAATGACAGTCTATTTATATCAAATTACGATATATGACCATATACAAATTCCAATCAAGCCCCCAAAATATTTTCGTGAGAACGAAAATAGGAATACAATTCAGTGTATACATTTAAAAATGATATTTTATACATTTTGTTTTTGTCTAACAAACAGTTTTATTAATAGTCTAAAATAATTATGATGAAACAGTAGGAGTTGTGGGTTATATGTAAGCAGACAGCCACCTAACGACAAAAAATCCGAAAGAAACCTTAAGATCGTACTATGTTTAGAAAACATGTAATAACGATAGCCGAAATACACGTACCAATATACTTCAATTCTTCAGAGAGTCGAGATTAATGTATATTTCTTCAAGAGGCTATATATATTAAGTATCATCGAAAAAACAACACCGCCTTAACTACAGGTAGATATAAGACGGCGAACTTAAAAAGCACTACGAGATTAAAAAGATAAATAAAACGGGGTTATGGGACCATGTTTTACATTTTTATCTCAGGTTACTTGAAACGAATTGAGGTCTAACAGAGATAAATAATATCTACTTTCATATCTACATGTATGTGACAACACATTAAATGGAAGGACACGTTTACTGAATATGTACATTGCAAGCATCACTCCAAACGCACTTAAATTTTGTAGAAGTATTGTTTGAATCCTAGATAAAGCAATAACCTTTTAGAGACATTTAGGAATGCATCTAGAACACAGTCAGTTGGATCATATGTGTAAAATTGTATGACATATGGAGACTTTGTCTTGGTGCTTGTCCAACAACCCTAGGCAATTGTTTAATGTATAAAACCCTATCAATTTCAGTGATTTACCTGTTCCCATTGGGTGTTGATTGCTGATTAGGCTTAATTTGAATGTTACACCATTAATGGGTTGAAAGATTACATACAATGATATGTTGTATCATTTAAATACAAATAATAAATATTAGGACAACCAAACTATACGAATAAAATGTTGTGATAATACTAAGTTATCGTTGCAACAATCACCTCAGTCGTGATAATTTGTCAGATCAAATGAACATATCTTGTACGCATGATAAAATTGTTTTATTTTCATTCTTTACTTCAACAAATGTGTAATAAAAAAACAGCAATCATTCACTAGAGTATAATTTTAATTTGAAAGGCAATACAAAGGTGTGTCCATTTCTTATATTATTTTCTCTAATTCTTCGCCGATTTATCTTTTTCCTGACCTGCTGATAATTTCTTTATTCAATCAACGTGTGTTTCATTTGATCTCAGTTCTTCATTGGCCAAAATTCAATTATGACGCAAAATGTTCTTGCTTTCCTCTGAATTTCCTATTGTAACGTCACGAAAATAGGCGACCATGTCTGATGACGTTTCGTAGAAAAAACACATCTTTTTGCAGATCATAATTAGAAAAGAAGAATTAAGTTTGTTTGCATATCGTCTAAAAATCATTAGAGAAACAGATTCTACCACCAAATCTCGTGCAATATGATATTTCTCCATTCTCGACTGTTAAATTTTAAATATTTAAACGCTCGGCGAGCCTCGCTCTTCGAATTTGAAATATAACTGTCTCCAGTGTTAAAATATCGTGTCACAAACAATGCAGTGGAAGAACCTATATTTATCATACGGTATAATATGACGCTAAAACATACATGTAGAATGATATAACTCTTCTATTCGTTAAATCAGAAAAAAATGACCTCCACATTTCTGAAATTGTCCGTTTATAAATTCATAACTATAATAAGAACCTAAGGTTCCATCTCCTTATGTGAAGTTTACTTTAGATGGGTTTGACTGTAAGTCCCCTTTGGTCATATAGCTCTTGTTTTTGGTATTCATACCTCATTGGCTTTCAAATTTTTGACTACGAGCGTTCTTAATAGATAAATCCAGCTAAGAGCTCCGGACGCAGACAATTTACAAAGTGTTATTTTATTTTTTTCTACCCAATGTATAGAAATGTATATAGAAAATAGCAGGCATCTGAGGTTAAAGCCATTCTACAAGATTGTCTAGAAATAAAATCAATCCCAAAACCTTATATCAAGGAGGAGATAAATCTTGTAGAAATATTTCGTTGTTTGTATGGCCAATAACTCCATTTTCCGGTACTGTTGTATATAATTTTTTGTAAGAAATGTCTTATGTACTTGAATATTTAGGAAAAAGACATTTGTAGTTTGACATTTATTACATGGGGATTTTAATGACAGAATATGTACTTTTTCTTTGAATGAGCTCAAAATGATGATTTCCTTCTGTTTATACACACCCAGACAAATGCACTATCGAAACAGTCAAAACAAGTAAGTTGATCAGAGGGAGCACTCATTTTCAGATTTAGCATAAATAATCTGATACGCGTTTTCACTGCAGCACAGTCCTTGAGAGTAAGATTGGTAATTATACAACATGTAATAATACATGTCTTACCTCGTACATTAAAGTGCATTTGATTATTTTGCCACGTTGGCGAGTATCATAGAAATTATAATAAGCATTAATTGCTAGTTTGCTAGTTTTATTATTAATAATCTAAATTTATTAAAGCTCACCTGATTCTCATTTATAAAAATTGTCTTTCTATAGAAAATGAGAAATAGTGACTGATACCTTTTTGTCTTTCTGGAGAAAAATTCAGTCTGATACATTTTTACATGTTTATTTTGTCTGACAGCTAACTATTACAACTTGAAACATGAATTGTCATCAGATATCGAACAAAATAAAATATCAAATTCTAAACAATATCTTTAGACGTAATGGTCGTGTATTCCTGCACTGTTCATAAATAAAGTAACTGTATAAAATCTACGAAGAAGTACAGACATTGATATGGCCGATATGATCTGTATATCAGTAAGTTATCACTTACGTCAATTAGGCTTACTTTCAGTAAATGCGAGCATTCTTAGAAATTTTATTGTTTAGAAGTGCTTTACAGATTGGCTCGGGGTCAGAATAATATGTCTTTATGTGGGCTGTCGCTAGCTAGCACATTATATATTATCCCGACTCAGCTATATTTCTAGTTCAAAGCAGGGCTTATTCGTATTTCATTTATATGCTATCGACCTGAATATGTACATATATATGTGTATACTTGCTGCTGGACGTTAAACAGACATAACAATCAATCAATAACTGAGAATCTGTGATCTATAGGTCGGAAATACAACTTTGTCTAATATTCTTTTCTTCTCTAATAATCTTATACTAATTCTAACAGATTTCTATTTGCTACATTGTACGCTTGTATTCTTTAAATAATTAGGTATCTGTGAGAATAAGTATAAAGTAGTATATAGCAGTTAAGTTTAATTGTCAGAAAGTTCACGACAAGTCATGACGATCAAGTTGGTTGTCACTGTTGGGGGTATGTACATTTTTATCGTTTAAATCCCTATATGATCAAATTTAGTACTTACATAAAGAACTGTATCGAAAGGGCGAAACTGTAATTTGACTGTTAATTATTATATACAGTTCTATTTATATCAAATTTAACGTGTCATAGTCATATTTCATACCTAATAAATAAAATAATACTTTATAAATTAATTTTTTTTTTACAAAACATCGTACCAAATATTTGTTATATTTTGTTTTTTTTGTGTTTTTTCTCATAGTCAACTGGTCATTTAGCTTGAAGATACAAGATGAGGCACCATTTACAAACAGATTAGAAGAAATGTTCGTCCATTATGTGATAATTATACACGAATAAATTAAAATCGCAAACATTAAATACCAATTTTTGCATAATATACAAATAAAATAGCTATTAAATCATACATCTGGTGTTGATTTTGTAAATTGCCATTAGCAAATTGACTGAAGAAAGTCTTAAATGGCAAAACGTTTGCTTCTTAAAAAGGAATTATAGTTCTTCATGCAATATTCTGCACGATAATCTGTTTGCTAAATACTATTATTAGTTTTCAACAGCATGCAAGTTGAATTTGTATTTAAATAAACGGAGAATATGTCCATGGGACACTGATGATGCCCCCGCATGCATATAACCTTATAAAGGGGCATAACTCGAAAACGATAAAGTGAAAGCGGAGGCATAAACAGTATAACAAAATTTTCCTCAAGTAAATTGCTGTATCATTGGTGTATAGATATAGGAAGATGTGGTGAGTGCCAATGAGACAACTCTCCATCCAAATAACAATTTATAAAAGTAAACCATTATAGGTCAATGTACGGCCTTCAACACGGAGCCTTGGCTCACACCGAACAACAAGCTATAAAGGGCCCCAAAAGTACTAGTGTAAAACCATTCAAACGGTAAAACCAACGGTCTAGTCTATATAAAAACGAGAAACGAGAAACACGTATAAATTACATAAACAAACGACAACTACTGTACATCAGATTCCTGACTTAGGACAGGTGCAAACATTTGCAGCGGGATTAAACGTTTTAATGGTACCAAACCTTCTCCCTTTTTCTGAAACAATAGTATAACATCACAACATAGAAAACACACGATAAAACATCAATTGGAAGGCATAACTCAATCAAAACGTAAATTAACACACTATGAAAGTATCTTCTTTTATTTACATTCAATAGTCAAGAAAACAGACCTCATTAAGCCGAAAACAATTATCAATCACAGATATTGGAGAACGACAGTGACTATCAAAACACGGTATACAGGGTTCGCAAATTTAAAAGGTACAAGTCAAGCCCGGTAAATTGGTTTATATCTCGAATTATATCCGATAAAGTCAAAATATTAAATGGCACATAAAACTGATAATAAAAAGAAATAAAATATTGAATAACAATGTGTATTGTATAAACATGCTTCTTGCAGGCAGCGTTTCGTCGTTTATAATAAAAAAAAACTTGCAAAATAAATTATCATTAAGAAATGTAGTTAAAAGGACTTCGTTTATTCTGTGATGCATGTAACAAATATATTAGACAAAGTAAACGATCCCACAGCCTTTCAGTTATCCAAGCACATGGTCATATGGTCTACAAAGAAAATTTGGTTTATATTCCTTGGACGACAATTTCCTTATTTACAACACCCAAGTGTCTGATTACTATATCTATAATTGAGAAGCTATATTTCAGTCGTTCATTGTACCTGTATACGTCTTGCATTTACTCTTAAAAAGTCGTAATGTTATTAAAATTTATGATAGATGGGTGTTTGTTTTACACATAGATCATTTACTACTTCTATTGCACAGTATTTGCACAACATGGTGCAGGTTAAGTGCACGTAAATTTAATAAGGCTATACTAAATTTTAAAAAGATAAATATATTAGGATAGCCGACATCGCCATTTGTTACACACGAATATTGAAATGTTTGGAACAAATACATGTAGTATAGATAAACTTCTTTTCATCACTATAATGTTTAAATCATTAAAATGACACGATGCACAACAATATAAACATATACATGTACACGAAGTACTCTCAACTATACTACTTAAGTTAATGCATTCTTTAATAAGCTGAGAGTCTGGCGTCAAACTCATTTTAAATTTTGATGTCGTAAACTTGACTGCACTTTTGCTTTCTTTTATACATTATTATGACTAACCTCTCCTTGCAACAAAAGGAAACAATATTTCGGAAAAAGGAAAAGAAATTCCAAAGTATGTGCAAGAAGAATTCCGAGTTTTCTGAAAACAAGTTTTGTGTTAAAGAACCTTTCAAACAATCCAAAGTTAGTCCGTATTGACAAGTTTCCATTTGACTAGAGCAGATCCTCACCGGATATGCTCCATTTGCCGAAATTATAACCCCGTCCCCCTGTCCCATTTCAGAACAGCAAGTAGTCGTCTTATCAAATATGGAGAAGGAACGCTTACTCTTCCGGAGCCATACAGTGTATCCCCAGTTTTGTAGGGGTTCGTGATCTACAATTTTAAGATATTAGATTTTCATTTGGGAAATGTTGGTTGTCTCTTCGTCTACTTTGTGTCATTGTAATGTCTTCGACTTGTAGTGTTTCAGTACTCCCATGGTATCTTCCTCCTTTTTGCCCAGTGTTTATGTCGTGTAAACAAACTAGATGGGTCCGTATGTACGAATGGAATACAGATAAAAACCAGATCTTCATTTGGTCTAGTTTACTGATATGGGTGTCTTGTAATGATTAACTTTGAATTGCCAAAGTTATAATAACAATGCACATATATGGCACAGGTAATACACCAGGCAATTTGTTCAAATGAAAATCTGGTTTTAAAAAGACCGATTCACATGGTACTGAGACACCTTGTTTGATTGACATGAAATATATGTTACAGTCAAACATCAAACATTCTTGCTTCTACACAGATAAACTGAGTATCTACAAATTAATAGCAATTTTGTGACTTAATAGCTGTTACTATATTAACGCTTCAGGGAACCATGAGCGTCGTAAAGGGGATGAGGTAGAGAGTACATTTGCCTCAATTTTTTTTCTAAAAGACAATATTGAATTCAATATAATTATTATTAATCTATGCAATTTTTCAGTTTACCTACCACTGCTGCTGTGCTTGAATTATCGTTTAAAACATGAACTTCAAGTTAACATTGTCAAAATATTATGAACTTTAAAAAGGGACACTCAAGCATACAAAATGTCGTGTAAAACAAATCGACTAAAAACTTTTACAAGAATGACAATACAAGATACAAGAGTAGTGTATTCTTTACCAAGCTACATGTAACAACGATACAACCTAGATTTAGTCTTTGAATTAACATGACTGGTGTAATCAATTGTGTGTTGTTAACAAGCTGTTCATGTCAACGGTTACAACAAAACGTCTATCTGAGATTTGAGTTAAATATAAATAAGGAGATGTGGTATGATTGCCAATGAGACAACTATCCAACAGAGAGCAAATTTACGTAGATATTAGCAACTATATGTCGCCTTACGTCTTTCAACAATGAGCAAAACCAAACCGCATAGCAAGTTATAAAAACAATATAAATGTATGCGAAATATAATGACAGTTACATTAAAAACCTTTTCGCTCTGAGGTAACCTCTCCTGATCAATCCATGAGTCCAGATACCTACAGTTTCATTTAATGTTATATGCTGCTATAATAATCGAAGAAGAACATTACAAATCTGGATATTATAAGAGTTGAATTTGAAGTTTGACTGATTTTAGAGAGATGTCAGCAGTCAGCACCTATAGAGGACACAGAACATCAAATTTGTTTTTAAAGAAGAAGTCCTTCTATATTGGTAATCTGTGTTTCCTTATTCCAAAGACTTTATACTCAAAAAAGTCCAGAGTTAATAAGCAAAAGTAAAAATTGATAAATAGAACTTACCAAAGCTTGCATATTGGAAGCATAAATAAGCCGTCTAATATCATTATGGTAGTTAACAATCATTAATTTATCCCTATGTGTCAATTTTACACTCCTTCCTATTTTTCTTGAAAATGTACACACATATAACAATATTAATTGTACAAAAAACACTTTCAATAGCTTCTGCATTATTCTTGTTATCCTCAGATTAAATCCTTCAAATTAAAATCTATCGTTTGTCATTTAGGAAAATAAAACTTTTAAATCATCCTTTTAAACATGTTTTAAACAGTGAGTGTTGACACTGAAACACGGTACAAATGCCATCGAACGAAAACATAAATTTTTAAAGCGGACTTTAAACTGAAATTAAGTAACACCGAAAACAGTAGTTGTTGGAAATGCGACACTATGCACGTTGTAAATATCAACCCTTTGATGGACAGATTTACCAACGATTTAATCTGAACTTTGATAAAACAAGCGGTGTCATAGTGTATTTAAACTACCTAAACGATAGAGAGGCGTACACTATATATATATATTTTACAAACAAGGGATGATAAAATTAACTTGTGGTTTAGTTTTACCTTGAAGTGCATATATATTTTATAAAGTTAATGCAATCGCCAAAAACTTACTCGGGCGTGGAATTATTTATTACGATAAATATCGTTAATGTGATTATTCGCATCAATGTCAAAAGGAAATTTTGTACTGTATTTAAAATATTTAAGATGAAATTGTTGATATTCTCAAGACTATTAAACGGTTTGATAACTATTATATATTAATACTCTGAAATAGATAATTTAATAGACCAAAATACTTATCGAGGTGTGAATAATTGTAATTAAATGCGCGATCATGACTTGTTAATTAAAATGATATAAAGCGGAATGGTCAATACAATGTAATTACTAGGTACCAGTTTAAAATGTTATATATATATGATCTTTATAGATTTATTATTTTTAAGCATTTTAATTTCATATAGTATGGTATGGGGTATCTTTTGATGGCTGCTTTTTCTTTCATCTCCTTTTTTCATATTGATAAAATATACAATTCCCAATGCAAATGAACTACTTGTCTATAAGGTTCATGACCTTTTCATCAGAATATAACAATATTAAAGACGCTAAAGTACACATGCATAAACAGACTGAAATAAATAAATTGAATGGTATAAAAATAAGGGGATGCGGTATGGTTGCCAATGAGAATCTTATCCACAAAAGTTTATCAAAAGACATGGATGTAAGCAGATATAGATCATCATACGGCCTTCAAAAATAAGCAAAACCCATACCTAATGGCAAGCTATAAGAGGCCTCGACATGACAAAATGTGAAACAATTCAAACGAGAAAACCAACGGCCTCGTTTATGCTTAATCAATAAACGAAAAAAAAAAAAAAAAAAAAAAATCAGACAGCTACCGACGAAAGACTGCCATTTTCATACACTAAAACAATAATACGGAAGCGTTGTGTACGTTTTATCGACCGTTCAAGGTTGAGCAGAATTTTGTCAAGCATGTTCTCATATATGTTCCGAAATTATCTTTTCATTCTGAATTGTGGTTATTAAGCTTTGTACAGTATTTGTTTGCTGTTACAATCCTCCAAGTCTGTAAAACGCAACCTTCTCTAGATGTATGCTATATATGAGTTCCATTGACATTTGATTGGCTTAAACGTTATTTATCTTTTTAAAATTGTTTTAAGTATAGCAGTACAATGCTTATAAGAAAAACTGGTAAAGTTGGCTTGTTTTCACTCTTGGAATCTCTGGCACGTGGTTTTGAATGTTTTCTTGAGTATAATCTTTCTGTATCAACTACGTGCTGTAAAAATGACAACAATCAAAAACAACTGTAAGACTTTTAAAGAACGCAAAAAAGAAAATTTTAATTTAACATAGATCAAATGTATGCAATACAAATTTAAGAGTGCAGGCAGAAAACTGAAAGTGAAGACACCAGCATCTATTAACACTGTATATATACAACTTAATTCTCAATTCATATATTATTTATCTATACAGAACATCAAATACATGTCAATGAAACTGCTTACACATACCCCTTCTGGTTAACATTAAGTGAGATGGACGTAGTTGTAGCAGCATCCGTTGTTTGTCTACCTGCAGTATAAAAAAGTAAAAAGACTGGTGTCGACATTTCTCTCATTTCATGTGATATTTGATCATGATGTGTGTTTGAAAATACATGACCTGTATACAGGATTTATGGCGTTGCAATACTTTGAATTCAAAAAGTATACGCGCGAAATATGATGTAAATAGATATAAGAAGATGTGGTATGAGTGCCAATGAGACAACTCTCCATCCAAGTCAAAATTTATAAAGTAAACCATTATAGGTCAGTACGGTCTTCAACACGGAGCCGTGGCTCACGTGCACACCGAACAGTAAGCTATAAAGGGCCCCAAAATTACTAGTGTAAAACCATTCAAACGGGAAAACCAACGGTCTAATCTATATAAAAACGAGAAACGAAAAACACTTATGAACCACATCAACAAACGACAACTACTGAACATCAGATTCTGACTTAGGACAGGTGCAAACAAATGCAGCGGGTTTAAACGTTTTAATGGTACCAAACCTTCTCCCTTTTTCTGAAACAATAGTGTAACATCACAACATAGAAAGACACACTATAAAATATCAACTGAAATAGCTTAACTCAATCAAAGGACATATTAACACCAGTGAACATAAGGAACACTAAGAGTCGTTTATCGACGGCTTAATATTTGGTGGCTGATGTTTTACGAAATAATGGATCATATTACTGGGTCACTTTCATGTCTACAAAGTAAATAATACATTTCAGATTTCACCACTGCATCAAGTGTGATACGATATTTCGTAAAGAGAATTAATATCGTATCGTACGAGATACAGCGATAGAATCTGTTTCTCTATTGAATGAATTTTTAAGATCATATGTAGACCAACTGTACTGTGTACCTTCTTCTTTGATTTACTGCAAAAAATCGTTTTCTTACTATGTTACGTCATCAGACATGCTCGTCTTTTTTTCATAACATCACAATCGCGAAATTAGAGAAAAGTAAGGAAAGTCACGTCATAATTGAATTTTGACCAGTGAAAAAGTGAAATCATTTGAGTAAACCGCTCGATCAATAAAAAATAACGACTTTGATAACGGCAAGGTCATATATATAAGCTCACTATCCCTTATGACTTTGAAAAAGATAGCTATAATTGACGTAATTGACAAATCATAGCATTAAAAATAGACATTTTAAAACATTTCAATTTATAAATCTGTTTGCAGGATAAGGCTAGACAATAAAAAAAAAAACTGAAGTCAGAGAAACAATATGTACCAAAAGTTAAAATCGTTTTAAAAAAAGTATTATAACAAAAATACCGAGCTCCAAGGTAAACTCAAAAAGAGTGGAGTCCATAAAAACTGACAAAATCGACAAACGGAACGAATGGAAAAAAGCCGTCATGTGCCTGACTTGGTACAGGCATTTTCTGAAAAATACGGTGAAATAAACCTGGTTTTACAACTAGCTAAACCTCTCACTTGTATGCCAGTTGTTTATAGTTCTGTTATATTGATAAAAATTGGAAGAGCAACCCAAACAGACATAGTATGTAAATGTGACAATAATTGGGTCAAGCAGCCAAAACTGTGTAAACGTACATTACAGACATACAACACAACCGACTAAAAAAATTAAACATACATACAACTAAATCTGACAAAGACGACATCAAAAAAGTTTTCGTAGGTGACATACAGTATAAAGTATACACTTTCTCAATCAAGCACAAATTAATAAAATATAAAGACAAAGATCAACAAAATGAAACCAACTTTGTAAAAACCTCTTGCTTCCAAATTGCACATTTGGACCCACAGGACAGGAACAGGAACACCCAACCCAAAAATGCCGATAGCTGGATGAATACATACCGAGTCACATAAAGAGTCATACAAAAAGGAACCTAAAAATAGCACAAATAAAGGGAAAACTGTTAAGTAAATAAAAAGATACACAACTTTAGCACCTAGAATCTATAACTCAAGGCCATCTTGTATTATTTGTGATGTAGACATTGAATATTTATCTATTAGGTCTTGGTACTTTCCGGTGAATCTTTTGAGAAAAAGGAAGAGACGCTCTTTGACAAAACCCTGGCTCATTAATTTTTTGTTCCGACACCGATGACGTTGTACAAAGTCTGAGTATCAACTGCAATATCGTAAAAGTTGAGAAATGTATACTCCATACTCGGGTGAAGTTGGTATATTGCTGCTTAGGTGTGGAAAATTCATAATTTCACAATTAAAATCGTCTTGTTTGTCATAGGTTCTGGTACTAAGATTACCGCCGTAGTTGAAAATGGACATCACGAAGAAGTAATAGAACAATGGTTGATAAGCTCCGGACAAGGTAAATGCAGTTTCGATGGGAAAATGGTGATTCGAATCATTTTTACGGTGCGCTAATAGTTCCACTTGTACGACATGTATTGAATCTGGCAAAACCAAAAATGCACATTTAATTCAAGAAGCAATAGTTGTTTCTTCAACTAACATTTCAAAAAAGTCACACACTTATAACATTAAGCATAAGATTTTTTCTGAACAGAGCATCAAGTTTTAAGAATTAATAGCAGTAATCAAAATATACAGTGGGAAAACAAAATATAAAATAAATTATCTCCTTTCAAAATGAGCCTTGTAATGCTTTGGGAGTAGTTTCACAAAAAATCAGTAAAATTTATCGTAAGTCTAAAATATTCCTTAACAATTCAACTGAATATTTTTATCGTAAGATTAATTTTACACTTGATTTTTGTGAAAAGGGCTACAGCTTTAGTTATTACATAATATAACTTGCACATTCACATGTAGCAAGGTTTAGCTAGTTTTTTGCGTTCTCAGCATCCTTTCCGATCTGTATAAATGAAATGTATCCAATTTAGGGTTGGTGATAAAAATTCTCCAACACTAATTTATTACCAGACATTATAAAAATAATGTCACCATCTCTCTTTACTGTTTTTGTGTGAATTCCTTTGAAATTAATCTTTTTCAAAAACATGAAAGAAAGGCGTCGATATGTATCCTGTAATTTTATGCAACATGCAGTAGAATAAAGCAAACAAATCTTTAAACGTCAATCTCTATTTATACACTTAACGAGCTCTTAAAAGAAGATATCATCTTCATGTATAAATATGTAATTAATGAAGTCTGCATATAATATTGTCCTCTTAAAATACCTAAAAGATTAACTCGACTTTAATTCCAAAGAATTTCTAAACAAAGATTATTTAAATGGTCCAGACTACATCGGGATTTGACTAGGACACATGGAACAATAAAACTGCATGGTAATACCGTTTATGATAAAACGTATGCAAGTAGTACATGTACATGCACAACATTGTGTTTTATGACGTTGACTCATTATTTTCATATTGCTAAATAATATGTATTTTATTCAAATTACTTAAATTCATTTATTTACAATCCCACAGAACACCAGATTGAGATACTCAATATGCAAGCGATAGTGTTGAAGGAATATTGCTACATATAAATGATTCACGTAACAATCTCATCCTACACTAGTTGAAGGAATATTGCTACATATAAATGATTCACGTAACAATCTCATCCTACACTAGATTCTTTAATTGTCCTTTGATTTACTCTTCAATGAACCTAACTTAAAGATGTCCGTGGGAACTATCATTCATTTTCATCACAATGTATAAAATAACACTTAATACGATAGTTGTCCTCCAGAAGCCGTATTTTTTTTGTGAGTTGTTTTTTTTTTTTTTGCCGTACTGATGTATACCCCTTTATAACTGAATTAAGCATTGCTCTTTTCCACAATATTGCATGCGATGATATATTCAAAATCAAATGGAACAGAAACCGAAAAAAAAAAAAAAAAAATGAAGGCAAACAAATTTTTAAAGAAAACCCAAACAAAATGGTTCTCTATTTTAAAAAAGAACTACAATAACTTTAAATACAGCAACTTCGATATGTCGTTATATACTCTAAACACAACGTTTATAAAACGTATTACAGTATAATACCTATAGATGCAGAATGTCAAAGTTTGCTACTTTTCCACGATTAAGATATTAATTTCAAAATAAATGAGGTTGTTTTCTTTTATGTTTATAAAATCTCTCTGTAAAAGTGTATTTGGTTAAGACATTTTGCGTTTGTGCACACGTATAAGAAACATATTTCAATCCAACACCTACATATTTAAGCTCAGACGAAATCACAGGTGATTACTAATTGTAGCAATACACATTAATAGTTGGTTGTCGCTACATGTAAGAAACCTCATTTAAAAAATATTCATGTTGCTATGCCTTTTTTATTACTAGTATATTCGCCTTTGGTCATATCAATTTCCATATATTTCAAAAAAATCTTTGAGTTCTTAACCTTCAATTGGTTCGGATTACTCCATCTTAATTTCCTGTCATCAATTTTTGGGAATATTTTTTTCCTTTAATTTGAATTATGACCATGTTCATCTTTATTACAGTTTATAATTCTTACTCATTTCTTATTATAAACTAAATTCATGTTGAGATCAATAAGAATGATACATAGCTCCAACAAACCTATGTCTTCTTTGTGTGTATGATTTGTGCTCCTAGCTCTAAAAGATGCCCATGCATCATTTGGGAAGAGTAGACGCGAACAAGTCTCAGTATGTGGCCGAATCTGCTATATTGTCCGACATACTCAACTGTCCATTCATTTGCTATAGCCATTAACATTCGTTCCCCTTTTTTGTCTCCCCTCTTCTTCTCATATCATCATCCAGTTGTGCTTAAGTCGGAAAAAGAGCACTTTTCATATCGGCAAAACCATGTTTATACAGCGTAAGAATCAGCAGACTGGTTGATGCTATATGCTAATATAGATTTTATCTTAAAATAATAAGTATATATTTCTGAACGTTATATGAATGTATAAATACTGAACCCAGTGAAACATCAAAATCCTGAAATAGAATACGTCAGGGAAAGGTTGATGACCCACCTGTAACCAAATATGTACGTTACATGTTTTGCCAACATGGTTTAAACCAGCTGACAAATAACCTCATTAGTAAAACACTTTGAACTGACAAGAGCTATGTCAAACCCTGCTATAACATTACATGAAATATGTGTTTACAGGGCAAAGGTATGATATTTATTGCACCTATCTATTTAATGTTTTAGTTTAGTCGTTGCCAAATACCCTGCCCAACCAGATGTGTATTGGAGGAAAAGGCATAAAGGGATATGTGTATATAAAAACAACAACGTTATCGCATTTATACTTTGTTCTTTAACAGTGAGTTTAATAGGACACGTTCTGACTTCGAATTGATTTGTTTTATACAATACTTATGCATTCATTATACTTCTTATTTACGTTTTTTTTTGTGCTCTCACCCCCTCTTTCTCTCTTGCTTGCCGAATGACCTAAATAGTTCATGTATATTGATCACTAGCTTGTCAATACTGAGGTTATGAGTTGGAACCCTGCTGTTGCAAGGTGCGTTCGACTACGATCTTTATTGACTGGCGTCCGGAAAAATATCTACCCCGCCACGTTCTGTATGCACCTGTCCCAAATCGTCGTTGAAGACCGTACTGTGACCTATAGTTGCTAACCTCTACGTCATTTGGTCTATGGTGGAGAGTTGTCTCATTGGCAATCATACCGATTGTTATACAATTAAAATCGTACATGTACACAATGTACATATGATAATTTCCTTGTTTTCAAAGAGAAATAGTGTTTGTGTAGAACAAATCTTTTTCTATAATTCCTCCAGGTTAAAAACAAACTAATAAAACTATAAAAAGATGTATTTTATTTAGTTTGACAGCATATCTTCTGATAAATTTAAAGTTTTTTTTTAGTTTTCACTAACTGTAAATAGTGTGTGTACATAGTTTTAAGATGGTTTACCTTTTACCCTTAAACAAGGGATGTTCCTAAATAGAGGAATCTTACACGAAGAAAAGAAAAAAGCACATTGGGTTCCTGATTTTTCCCTGCATTATTTTAACGGCACACTGACATAATTCATTTGTTGTCATATAAGGGACAATTCTAGTATTTAAAAAAACCCAACTTTTACTATTTTTACTATTTATTGTCGTATTATCAGTTTAAATGCGAACGCTCTGTATGCCTTTACAGTATATGTAGAAAGTAATAAATTTGATCAGTTTTACATCAATACTCAAGGAATAATGAATATTTTTTCACTTAAACAGACATTTTTCTTATGGTTTTTATTGTTACTGTTAGAAGGAACAACAGAGGTAGTTCTAATTACACCGACGACGTTATAAATATACATTTCTCTAATTTCCTTGCTATTTTCACGTCTCGATCGGTGTGAGAAAAATATTTCTCATCTCTAGAGAAAACTTTGTTCTCGGCAAATGATTGGTCGAAATTTCATTTATGACGTCAAATTTTCTTGATTTCTTCTGAATTTCCTATTGTGACGTAATGAAAAAGGCGACCATGCCTGATGACGTCACATACAAAGAACACAACTTCTTGCAAAACTTTGAAGACGAAGGATAAACTTGTTAAAATATCGTCTTAAAATCATTAGAGAAACAGATGCCACCACTATATCTCGTGTATTACGATACTTCTCCACTCTCAACAGTTAAATTTTAAATATTTAAAAAGCTCGGCAAGCCTCGCGTTTTAAATTTTAAAATGTAACTGTCTCGAGTGGAGAAATATCGTAACACACTTAATGCAGTGGTGGAATCTATATTTGTCGGTCAGATCTTCGTGGGCTAAAAATCTGAAGCTTCTCTATAAAGCCTGAATCAGAAATAATTAATAACTAACCATCTTGATTATGAGTTCATTTTAACATAATTATTATTATTATTGAAACTGAAATAGCTAACTTTCTGTTGGTTATTGTCTGTCATTTGTACATTGTGGAAGAAAATTTTGAAGATACTAAGCGGCAAAGACGTTCGAAGAGAGAAGAGATCGGTGGGGGATGATTGCATGTGTTCCATCATCCTCGAAGGTTGGGGAAACTAAACCAACTTGCAACCGAAAATTTTATAATTGAAAATACAAAATTTTGATAAACCTTTAGTTTTTATGTATTTAACCGTATTATTTCTTCTATTGACGTTTGCGACATGTGTTTGTTTTTAATATATGTGTTTGTTTGGTTTGGTTTGACGAGTGAATGGCGATATTGGACACATATTTATATGTACATGTACAAAAAAATGTACATTAGGCTTACGTTGTCATTGCAAGAGTAGTTTGTATGAACAACACAACTCTAACTGCATGAAGGACTATATTTTACTTTGAAACAATTTGATGCTTTGGCCAAATATAGCGAGTGCCAATCTTATACTCGGGGCGGACTATATGTTGACTTTAAGTGCGTTGTTTTGTTACTTTCGGATTGATGCATACCTCACATCTAATTTTAGTGTACATCGAACAGTCACAGAATGGTCGTGGTTTTCTAAATCCGAACAGTCACAGAATGATCGTGTTTTATTTTTACATCTCAAAAGATAGGTAAAACAGTACGATATGACTACTTACTTTTAAATTTTCAAATAACTAGACCGAGTCTTTTTGAAATTTTAAAGACCTGCATACCTTATTTGTTTATCTAAATCGTATTTCAATAGGATGACACGCGCACATTTGTCTATCAAATATAGATTTAGATCCTATCATCACCTGACCATGACACGACTCGTCAACTTAAAAACTTTGTAGTTAATTGATACTGTTGTTTAAATGGTCTTGATTGTTTCGTAATGTTTACATAAATTCTTTGCATGTTTGAATTATATTTCTTTTCATAAAAAAGTTTGTTGAAGTATGTTAAAGGTTATTAGAATGAACAAAAATATCGATCTACATTTGGTACTTTGTCATGCAATCAAATATTTAGAATGACGTAAACGACATTACGAACGACGCCAAAAAATGACAGCCGTGATTAGGAATATTTTATCAATAGCTGACACCTTACTTTTGTGCAAGTTGAAATCGATATGGACACATGATTTTTTTTATTATATGTAAAATATGTCGTACATAGGTACAGACATAGTGTAAATGGTCGTTTATTATTAATCGGTTATAACGGACTCCGAGCTTTATATACAAGTTCATATGCACACAGGGGCAAGAGTTCAATATCGAAATTCGCGAATTCTTCAAATTTCGTTTACTAATCAATTTTATGTTTGAATAAAGTATTTCACTGCTGTCCTTGTTTAAGGACAGGTCTTGCACTAAAAGACAGACGTTTACCTGTGCTACATACTTAATTTCAATGTGCCTATTCCAACCCACGAGTTTGTAGTCGATTAATTGTCGATATCTTATATTTTTTCTACTTCAATAAGGCCGACATTTTTTGTACAAAATTCTATCATTTGTTGTACCTAGGACCTTGTACAATATGCTATATGTAAACCGTGTCGATCGTAACCTGCAGAAGTTTTTTTCACATTGTCGTCCTTTTTGTCTTTTGTGGATTGTTACATTCACAATCATAATTATTTTATCATATTTTTGTATACCATACAATCAAATACATGGAGTCTTACTGTAGGCAATGCTTGATCCCACAGATGCAAGATAGATGATGATGGATGGCTGTTTAACGTCCAGCGGCAAATTAAATGCATATTCAGGACGAGAAGATGTTAATGTAATATGAATATTAACCCTGCTTTGTACTTGACCGACATGCTGAGCCGGATTTTTGACGTGCTAGTTCACAAGGTAACAGTCCGCAGTCTGTGTAATGTATTTTTTTTCTCCTTTTTTGACAGTTGTTAGTTCGTCTTTTTATATTGTTCATGGAGTTACATATATCTGAATTTTTTCACAAAACAACCTGATGAGGGATTGAGGTGTTGTGAAATAAAACTGTTGAATATAATATTTTATAGGAAAATAAAACACACTTTAGATAGAATGACCTTGGAAAAATATATGTATCGTTTATAAGAACTATCATTGAATATGCTGATGTTATCTGGGATTCAGGAAATCGAACTTTAATGAATAAACTAGAAAACATCCAGTTGGACGCCGCTCGTATAGTTACAGAGGGGACTAGACTCACAAGTATTTCGATGTTATATAAAGAAACTCAATGGAAGAAACTTTCAGATCGAAGAAGTAACCACAAATTAAAACTGCTTCATAAAATTGTCAATAATAAAACCCCAAACTATTTGCAAGAGTTATTGCCTGGCTATGTCAGTGGTCGAAACGACCACAGTACAAGACAAAGTAATAATCTATTAGAGGTGAAATCCCGTGCAAAACTTTATTCAGATAATTATCTTCCGTCATCCATCAAATTATGGAATCATTTACCATTAAGTGCAAGAAATTGTGAATCGCTCTCTGTATTTGTAATCAGAACAATCGAGCCCCTTATACTTTTAGGCTGGATGTCGAAAAGGCCAAATACTTCATGCGCGACTAAGAATGAATAGTAGTTCTTTAAACTGTCACTTGTTTCAAAGAAACTTAGTTTCTTTTCCTCACTGTCGCTGTGGTGACTTGGAAACTATTTCACATTTTTTATTATTTTGCCCATTATATTCGGACATAAGACACGAAATGATAATATCATTTGGAAGCCTACAATTAACAGTACCAATGGACACCGAATTACTATTAAACGGCTCAAATATAATTTCAAATGAAGAAAACATTAGTTTATTTCTCATGGTACAAAGATTCATTATTAAATCTAAAATGTTTACAAACTAATAATTCACACAATATACCTGTAAGCATTTCATCTTATTAGTTGCATTTTTCTTTTCTTTTTCAGTTCATTATGTAACTCAACTGACATTATCAATATTTTTATTATGTAACAGAGCATGTAGTTTTGATTTATTTGTGTATATTGTATCCATTTAACAAGGAGACAAACATAATCACTTGTTGCTTGTTTCTGAATCCTATTTGTGAATGTGAATATAATTATATTGTAATTGTATAATTCATAATAAAAATATTGTTTACACTAAAACTGTTGAATACTTATGTACATGTACATGTATGATGTCTTTAAAGTTTAAATGCAATTTGTACGACTGGTGTTTAATGCTGAAAAATTAATGTTGTTTTGGGATGAATATACTAGAATTGTACCACTTCTATTTAAAGAAATCGATTTTCTTAAAAAAAAAAAAAAAAAAAAAAAAAAAAAAAAATAAAAATACAACTGAATTAAATTCAATAAATTGTAAAATACATCTAAAGAAATTTTATCGTGAAAACATGTCAATCACTTTTTCTTTCTTTGATGAATGGTTTATAAACATGGACGAAAAAGGTTTAGATTTAAACACATGTTTGAACAACGGCAAACTTGAAGTATTCTAAAAGATCAGCAAAATATTTTGACTCATCATTATACAACTAAATATAAATGTCTGTTGCAATAGCAAAACTTCGATTATCACGAAATTATTTGCAGTTGAAAGTCTGTTTTAAATAGTTAAAACATGCTAACTCCAGCGAATCTGTAGTGCTTAACTACACCTACGCACATGTTTGAAAAAGATATTATAGCTACGGAGAGAGTTGAGAAGTTCCTTTTATGAACAAAGTTACTTTGGAATCTCTAAATGCAGAAATAATATAACTTAAAGCATTTAACTATTATCACATGGCCAGTGTCCAAAACATATAAATAATAAGTTTAATTTAGCATGAAATATATCATTGTCCTTGCGTCTTTTTTGTCTTTCAAGATTTATTACACACCTTTAACATAGATCAAACACATAATAATAATTCTAGATAACATTATCAGGATCAGACCTCTAAAAGGTTAAATCCAAGAGGTACTCGTCGCTTATATCAACGCGAAGTAAGATATACTAATCAGACCCTGTGTCAGACAATGTGACAACTTAGTCGCAGTTATCATTTACATCAGTATGTTAAAGCTTTTGACACTGTATGCGGGTGGTCGATTACGATGAAGATAACCCTCACATGAATTGTCAGTATCTTCATTTTCATATCTTTATTTTTTTTATAAAATGTTGATTCCTTTTTATCCCCGATGCCAAAGGGACATTTTATTGTCTTGTAGGACAGTTTTTGTATTGTATGACAAAATGATTATGTTCAATTACAAACTTTTGCACCCTTCCTACCAGATAAAAGCAATACTAGAAACACCTGTTATGTGTGCTGAAAAGGTATGGATAATTTCCCTTGGATGTATTTCATACCAGGGGCTTTAGGGGATTTAGTTATATGCTTAAAGTTAAAAGATAATAATGTTGCAATTTTGATAGTTCTTGGTAATTCTCGAGTATTGAAAACGCTAGATACTATGTACAATGTACATGTAATACTTTCATAAACACTGTGTTATAAATCATTTTGGTAACGTATGTTTTTCGATGTATATTACACTAAAAAACTGGTAAGATCTGCAATAATTGATCAAATTTGTCATTAACAGCAATGAATAGAACGGAAAAAACGTTTGTACAAGTAAAATTGTTGAAGGATTGCGATTGAAATATTTCTAACGTATGTGATTTTATAATAATACAAAAAAAAACTATGTCAGACACGGACAACTGTACCAACTACATGTATGCCTTTTCTTGAAACAGTTTTAACGTTATTCCCGTATGGCATATTTTATTTCATCTTATTTATCTATTTACATGTATTACTTTTTGCATATAAGATTTGTGTCGTTTATGCCTTCGGCCGTGCAGTATTTTTATTTGTGTTACACTAAAAGAAAATGGTAGGCATCTTTTAAAAGTGCATATTATTTCATTTTGACGATGGAAAAATAACAAAAATCCCAGGTAAATATTATTGCAGTATAGCCTTTTTTTAAATAGTGGAAAATAACCGCAAGGACATTGTTACACCCAATCACTGGCATGATGGTAGTGTTGATACTATCTAAATTGTTAATGAGAAAATCCAGAGGGTGTTTGTTGTGATAATCACTTTAGCAGGTGTAATAAAAAGTCGTTATAATAAAATTACCGTATCAGTTTGATTTATAATAGAGCATTCCTTTTTTCAAGCTAGATAGGCATATCTTTGTATTTTTCTTTCTCTCTCCCATTTTATTTTATGATCGATAAGACAGAGGTAGATGAAATAATCATAAAGAAACCCCAATGATGGCTAAACATTTGTTTTATCTTATTAGATACTTAAAATGGCATTAGCTACGATTTGAACAACAATCGAAATTTGATGTTGTATGGTTTCAATAGTTTATTAAAACAGAATATTGAAATGATATTTCGCTATTATTCAGTCAGTTTAGAACATCTTTGTCAAAATAAGCTAAAAAAAATCGTTTTTATGCGACCTCAATTTGACCTTTAGCTGGAGATGGCTTGCGCATGTGTACAGCATCAGTGATCAACAGAAAAGGTTGCAACACTGAGTTGTAATATATTATACAAGGGAGCAACCAAGAAGAACCATTTCTTTTACTGATTCGGCCCACAAAAAATAATTCTTATATTATACACGTAAAACGATGATATACATTTTTTTCAATTTTCAATCTATGACATGAAATTGAACAGACCTAGAAAAATCGTCATTATTCGATTGCACGTGCTTGTCTATGAACTTTTAACAGTTTACTACCAAACAGAATTAATTTTAGCATACAGGTTACTGTATATTTATAATTTGAATCCCATAGGATTTTATTTTGTCCCATGAGATTTTTTTTTGTCCCATGGGATAAATAAATCCCACGAGACTACAAAAATTCCATGGGACTGAAAAAAATCCCATGGGATTCAATTTAAAATCCCATGTTTTTTAAATTCAAATTGCAAAAGAACTGTATAGTCTAAAGCTTTAAAACTTGGTATTTAATGAAATTCAATCCCATGTTATTCTGCACATTTTGATTATTTACATGACACCGTATCTTTAAGAAAGTGCGGCGCCGGATTTTCAAATGAGTGTTTTGCAAATTTAAAGTGTTCAGTGTTTATCTATAATTCATATTTATATTTAATAATTATATGTCTGTATCGGTCGTATGACCCTCGGCATTCTTCGAAGGTAAGCTAGTTTGTACATTAGATGGCTTATAAGCTAATATGAGAATTTGAGTCAAATAGGTGAATATGAATTTTACAGTTTATGCTTTAAAATAAACTCAATGAAAAATGATTTAATGCACAAATATCACTTTTTGAACATTGCAATTTCGCTTAATATCGTGTACCATATGCCCTGTGTGCACAAACCTTCTGCACACCATGCGTATCTCGTGATAATCATTTGAATGAATATCACACAAAGGAATGTTTATTTCGTTGCATCTAAGTCTGTACATCTATATTGTAGTATTGAAGTAAATATGTATGACATACTGGAATATATACTACTTAATGTATAACCTCATTTTTTGGCGGTGATTACCTTAAAAATGGAAACGTATGATTTGTTTTAAAAGATTATAACATGATACCCGTTTACTGTCTGAAAAATATTTTTTATTGTTTCATTCGTGCTCTAGTATTTATTTTGTTAGTACTGATAATGACAATTTCCGGGTAATATCCGGTACAGTTTGAATCTAACAAAAAAATGAATCAATAATTAAGAATTCAATATACTTAATCATGACTTTTTTTGGGATGTACTTAACTCTTCACTTTCAATACTTTATACTAAAATGGCCCTTAACACTGGATGAAAACTGTACTACGCTCTCTGGCTCTCTCGATCATTCGAAAGATATAAGATAAATTAAAACTGACTAACTTCGAATTCTAGACTATAGGACTATACATTTTGTATGTGCATAGTTTATTTTTTGCTTGTCGCTTTCGGAAGTTTGCCCCCTCCCACCTTTTCATTGTACTTCTCCGCCACTGAGTGTATGCAAGATATGACGAAAGTATTGAAAATCTAAAAACAATATTATCTTATATCTTTCGAATGATCGAGAGAGCCAGAGAGCGTAGTACAGTTTTCATCCAGTGTTAGGGGCCATTTTAGTATAAAGTATTGATATTGTTTTAGATTTTCAATACTTTCGTCATATCTTGCATACACTCAGTGACGTAGAAGTACCATGAAAAGGTGGGGGATGGGGGCAAACTTCCGAAAGCGACAAGCCAAAAAAATAAACCATGCACATACAAAATGTATAGTCCTATAGTCTAGAATTCGAAGTTAGTCAGTGTCCTCTTTCATTACATTTTCTATCTTAATAAAAGAACTGCTGAACCAAAGTCTCCTCAATTTTGTGCCGATCTAATAGGCGAAACATGTCGACCAATAAAAGTTGCAGTTTACTTCAAGTGTTGTTGTCAAATTAGCGGTATTTCCTGTTTTGGTAAAAAACAAAATTACCAAAGAGAAGGGGGTACATAGTTTTTACTTTTGCCCCCATTTTTTTAAAAGGGTCAATTGCCCTCTTGACTCTGGCTCCTATGCCCGTGCATACACTACATTTTGGGTAGTAAAATATTCAACTCACAGAAACATGTGACGTGCGCACCAAAATTAATTCACCCATGTACGTATTTCTTCACTTATTAAAATCTTCTTGATTTATAATGGGATTTCAATTTTCATTTTCGCAATATATTCTCAAAAGATTCAGCCTTAACCAAAAAGTTTAACAGCTAAAGACCTAAAGTTGTGAATTTCAAATATGTTCAATGATAAGAAAAGGGCGAAAAGAGATTACCTCCATTTACTTTTAAGACACACAATGAGAAATGTTCGTGTTGGCTCATTCTTATTTATATAATGATCGAATGACATTAATCATATCATTTGATTTTAATACTTTTAATCTGAATATTTTTTTTTGTTATTCAATCTAACATGCGGTTATATAATCCAATAGCATGTTAACTATTCTTTCTATTTTGCCTTGTCATCAAACATTCTTATGGTGCAATTTTTGTCAAATCAAGGTCACATATGAACAATCCTAATTTAGCTACATTTGAGCCAAAACACATTTAATGGCTTCTGAATGATAAAATGATAAATTAGAAATATGCAAAACTTTTAGAACAACATAATGCAGCCACTACTTTAGTGAAGAATTTTTTTTTATGATTTTCATAAAAATTGAAAATCATATATATATTTTTTTAAATTCCAGAAGAAATGGGGATATTTACTGCTGAAAAAAAACCAATTACCCCTACTCAATCAACCGTTATTCATAACCAAATACACGTAATCTTCATGACATTTTTGCATCATTTATGAATAACAATCATGTTTAAACTCGTGAACAGCACCAATTATTACAGCTCGTATAGTTGCTAATGTACCTCTATCTGAAACCAAGATCTTCTGTGCTGCAATTAGAAATATGTAACATTAAGTCAGTATTAGGTTGAGAAAGTTTTTAAAGTTGCAAAAAAGGTCCAGGGTAATTATATGAAACAGGTTCTTGTCTGTAATTATAGTTATGGATCAGGGGCGCTATTTCAGTTATGATTCATCACAATGTAACTGTCAGATTTAAAAAAAAAATCTGCTGAGATTTCTACTAAGTTTCATTTGTTTTAAAATTTGACATTACATATAAACATACATATAAACGAAGGACTTTTTATGTTATAAAAGCCTTCGACTAAAAGATATTCTCGATTTTTTTCACGACATTATTGTTAATAGGACATTCTTTTTTCAGTATACATTTAAATGATGTTAATAATTTTATAATGCTTTAAATTACCTACTATATGCACTGACCGAAAAGACTAAAGAGCACCTGATAAAGGTCACCGAATGTTTTATTTACATGAGTACATGTACGTGTTTTATATATTTTTTTAAATGAATCTCCTCTCTCTTTTCGAACTTTCAACTCTCCCTGTACAACTTCTTTTTAATTCTATATTTCATGGTTTGAGCAGGTACCAAAAGGGATATTCACCCCCTTTAAAAGAATAGTGAGTTCCTGTCCCTTGTAGTAGAAATCATATTCGTCCGTATACATCTTCAAAGTACATACATAAAAAGTTTCACTGAAATGCTTAAAATAATTTTGGAGAAGCAAAGTTTATGACCTACATATCTCTGTTCCACGGTAGTAAGATGCTTAGCTACAATATGCACCTTTTCTTGTCAACAATGAATAATATCCCCTCATTTTCATTATTATATGGTGGACTAAGACTCATGGGTGTCATTCGGTATCGAGAAAATGATCGTGAAAGAAAACCGAACGGTGGTCAAGTATTGCGATTTGATTGTGAAAGCTCTGGTATAGGATCGTGAATGAAATCTTATCGAGAAGACATATACCAGGTCAAATACTAATCTAACTTAATGAATTATACGGACAA